>LPNX010306167.1:102751-250224 GCA_001517045.1 Pseudotsuga menziesii
ACTAGATTGTAATTGGTTGATTTTTATAGTACATTTTGGTCCTTTTGAGGCCCATTTTTTACCTCAAATTCTCTCTAATGCCATAACTGGTATTTTTTGCCACTAAACTTATTTCTCGACCCTAAACTTTCCTTCTTCCGCCATTGCTCCCACTCGAACTAGGAACCCTTATTTCCTGCGAGTTTACCATCCAAATAGACCTTTTGGCTATGATACCAATTGTTAGAAAACAAGATCATAGAGCAATAACAATAAACAAGATGTAAATATTAGACACATAAACACTTTACAAGAGAGACACCAATATAAATTGGTTCACCCAAGATGGGTTATGTCCACACAAAAAAAACCAGTCCTTTTATTATTATATTGTCCAGTAAAATGAAGGGATACAACCTACAACACACCCATTGCACCTCCTCTTTACTCTCTCATAGTCTCACTCATACAATCACAGAGATCATTTTTCACAATGCTACAATATAGTACACAACCGCATTACAATGCTTTCCTTTTATAGGGGAATTATCATGGGAAAATACCACAGGTCACTCAATACCATGGGCCTGTAAAAAAATTTCCAACAAACATCCCAAAAAATTATTTCAGGGGATTTGTCGTTGGACCCCCCTGCTAGGACAAGTGTATAGTAAAACTAGGGTACAAACACGACTGAACAATAACATCTACAAATCAAGAAGATTAGGATCCACAACCAACATTTGTGTAGTGTTTTGTGTAATGTTGTGTTCGTTTAAAATGTGAAAATCTGCATATTTTGGACATATCTGTGCTATTACTGATTCACCCACCCCCTCTCAATAATAACTTAATACCAACATTGAAACATGGTTCACCCAACTTAATTTGATCTTGGAATAAATTCAGTTGGACCTTGAGGCGAACGACTAAGAAGGAAACCCAACTTCTGCAAACTCTAAATATACCTCCATGGATGAGAACTCTACAATCCAAGCAAGTGGTGAAAAACCCAGGAACGAAGTCCAATTTCTCTGTTTTTAATATAATCTATGTTGTTTTTCCAATTTATATGTAATCAATATGTTAGGATCTATACAATAAAAGGGAATATAATATGATGTGAAAGCTCTTTCTTTGAGAACCAACATTAACTAAAAGTAGGATCTATCTTTGTTTTGGAATATTTAACACTGGGAATTTTTTTTATCATACTTCCTTGAGATGGAACTCGATGTATCTATACTTTATTTTTAATACAAATATATATGTTCTCGTTTCTGTTAAAAAACACACAATGTCACTTGTGGTTAAAATTTCACAATTAACAACACATTATAACTTATATCTTAAGTTTATTTCCAAATCTCTACAACTTCATTTACATATACACTAGAGAAATCTAGAGAATCCGTAAATACATTACATCTAAAACTAAATGATTTTTATTGTAACCATCCTTCAAATCCATGGGTATGATGTATTTCTCTAAATAATTACATGGATAGGTTCTTATAGTTTACAATTTGGGTAGAGGAAGGTTTATATTGCTAAATTGCATGAAGATGAGACAAGTGTAGCTAGGGCATGGATAGCTAAGGCATGGATAATGAGCACATCACTTAACCTATTTGACCTAAACCACAAGTTAAGTGTATGTGCTAGTAGATACTGCATTGTAATGAAAAAAGGTAGTCCATCAAACATCAAAAATGAGGAACATGGTGTTATAACAATCAATATTAGAATACGAGCAAATCTCCATCTTAAACAACAACAAAAAAGAGTTCCAATTCATGGAGAGTTTAAAAAAGAGTTCCAATTCATGGAGAGTTTACCAGCTTTTAGAAACCATTATGTTATTTACTCACCATTCAAGGTAAGATTTCCAAAAAATCTCCAACTACAGTAGCTTTCTATTCTTAATTTGAAGATTCCAAACATAAAGCTCGATTAGTAGCATAAGGATTCTCTCAATAAGAAGGTATTGACTATAATGAAACTTTTGTTCCAGTTGCTAGAATGAACACAATAAGAACTATTATTTGTTTTGTTGCATCTTATCAACGGAAAATACAAGAAATGGATGTCAAGAGTGTATTTTTGAATGGTGATATTCATGAAAACATTTATTTGCAACAACACCTATTTTTATTACTATTGAAACTTTAAGCTTGTTATGCAAATCAGACAAGTCTTTATATGATATTAAATAGGCACCTAGAACTTGATATGAAAAAATTGATATGTATTCCTTGAAGAATGGTTTTAAGCGATGTATATCTGATCCAAATTTGTATGTTAATAAATTTGATGATGATTTCCTCTTTGTGGTACTTTATGTGGATGATCTTTATCGTTGGAAGCCACCTTACACTTAAATAGAAATGAATAATAATCTTAAAAAGCAATTTGAAATGATCGACTTAGGCCTACTGCATTATTTTTTGGGTCTATAAATTTGGTATTTGGTTGATGGTATATTGATTTCTCACCCTAAGTATGTGATATATTTACTTGCTCGGTTTCATATGAGTGATTTTAAGCCTTTACCTACGCATTCCATTCTGGCGTAAAGTTAGTTCTTGATTGTGACATCCCTCTTGTTGATTCCAATTTGTATCATCAACTTATGGGAAGTTGGTATATTTGACACACAACATGCTAGATCTATCTTTTGTAGTTAGCATGGTTTCAGGGTTTATGCAAAATCCTCATGAAATTCATTGGAAAGAAGCATAGAGGATTCCCAGATATTTACAGGGGATAGTGCAGTATAGTGGTTTGATTTCTAGGAAGGATTTAGTTTCACTTCTTGGTTATAAAGATTATGGCTGGGAAAGGGATGCTTAAGATATAAGGTCTACTGTAGGGTACATCTTTAAGCTTGCTTCAAGTTCGATTTCATGGTCTAGTAAGTAGTTGAGAACTCTTTCTCTTTATTCTTATGAAGCATAGTACATGGAAGCTAACAAAGAAACTAAATAAGCAATGTGGATCCATCATGTACTTATAAAGCTTGGACCGATTCATAAGTATCCTACTAAATTAAGATGTGACAATCAGAGTGCATTTTAGCTTCCATACAATTTAGTGTATTACTCCAAGACTAAACACATTAACTTGGATAATAATTACATTTGAGTTCTTGTTGCAGATGGTGTTATTTTTTTAGAGTATTGGCCCATAGAAAAGAAAGAAACCGATATCTTTCTCAAATCCATGACATAAACAAAGTTTATGTATCTTCACAACCTATTGGGATTGAGGGAAGTTGTCATCAAGGGGGAATGCTATTTTAATTCCATCTTCCTCCTTTTATATGTTGTTCTCCAAGTCATTATTAAGGGGGAGTGTCAAAATGTTTAATTTTAATATTACATGTGTAATGATGTTTAGTATGATATTGTAATATGTGTTATCTAGCTTTGGAAGACATAAATAACTCTAATATTATTTACACGGAGTTATCCCACATACATCATGGAGAAATATGCTCCTCTTACCACTCATTATATAAAGAGGTGGATAATCATTTATCCCACATGTATTTTGAGATGTAATTCTTCCACACCCTTTGGTATATAATAGAGGTGAAGGAGAGATCTTGGGCATATGTTGATAATTATATTTTGATGTTGATGTAAAGTTGTGAAGCATATGCGAAGAAGAGCTCACTTGTAAGTTTGGATATTTTTGAAGAATAAGAAGACCAAACTTTCCCATGGATGTTTCCCCATTTGGGGTGTTACCATGTATATCTAGTGTATTGTTCTCTTGTTCTCTTGTCTCTTACATGTCTTACATGATTTTTTTTGCTTGTGTAGATAGGAGGCTAGACTAGTATATTATTTCTCTACACGTTAACAAATGTATTGTTATATGTTTATGCATATTCTCAATATTCTAACAGATATGGTAGTCTTCGATTGTTTATTTGGGATACCAACAAATAGAGTAATGAAGAATGGATATGGTATTGAACCTATACTAGCTCCCCATTAACTCGATCAATAACGAAATTGAATTTTTTAAGTGAATTGATTCAATGGCAGAGGTGATAGATTATGAAAATGAGTTGTATATTTCCCTTTTAAACATAAATGTTCTTAATTGAAACAAGCAACCAATAGAGCAATCACACAATCATTCAACCATATCCAAAACAAAAAATACCCTAGAAACCCAAACATGAAAATTAACATTTACTGGGGATTTTTAGGTTCAAGAAAAGGTTACAAAAGTGAGCTATGATTTCTCAAGTAGACATGTAATGCATTTTTACTCACAGAAAACATTGCAAGTGACTTTATTTGAGAGACATTATTTGATTTTCGAACTTCTTCTTCTTTTGAGTCCTTCATTATCTACTATTGATCTTTTTCTTCATGTGATCTTAGCCCCCTTTTTCCTTGAATGCCATTCTTCTTTACAACCATTATATTTAATGAACTCCCTTGAAAGACTAACCATTGCAATGATTTATTTTCATTTCCAACTTAAAATATTTTTTAAACTATTAACTCAACTTTTGTTAAAAACAATTAAATGATTATTAGAAAGTTTAGAAGAGATATTTAATTAGAATCCAATTCAAATAATTATTTACATTATTAATTGAAAAAAAACCATACAACATCAAATTTATACTAAACTAACAATTCTATGTAATTGACACTAAATTGGCAATTCTATTTTAGCCATTTGAAAATATTTAAAACGTGCCTTTAAAATTATTTAAAAGAAAATAAAATTTGCTTGAAAGAAAATTTCATTTAACCTTAAACACATTAACTTCCAATTATTGTCTTCAATATGAATAACTTGAGTTTATAATCATTTAAAATGAGAAAATTTCATTTAACCTTCAACACATTAACCTTCAATATAAATAACTTACCTTTACACTCATTTAAAATAAGAAAAAATTCATTATAATCACATTACCTTCCATGTAAATAACTTACCTCTAAAATCATTTAAAATAAGAAAATTTCATAATAAATATAAATATAAGACACCTAATTCACTTCCATATATACAAGTTGACTTCAAATATGAATGTAACACTCCTAATAAGAAAAGTTCAAGTCGACTTCCAGTTGAAATAATTTAAAATAAGAAAATTTCATAATAAATGTAAATATAAGACACCTAATTCACTTCCATATATACAAGTTGACTTCAAATATAAATGTAACACTCCTAATAAGAAAATTTCAAGTTGAAATAATTTAAAATAAGAAAATTTCATAATAAATGTGAATATAAGACTCCTAATTCACTTCCATATATACACATTGACTTCAAATATGAATGTAACACGCTTAATTATTGATTTGCACTTGGCTTATGTCACACCTAATTCACACAAAAATTATTTTTTATTATGTAACACGCTTAATTTTATGAATTATAAAAATTTTCAAAATAAATATTATAAATTTATAAATTTTTTTTTTTTTAATATAAAAATTTAAAAATATATTTATTAGTTATAATAAAATGAAATCAATTTGTTAAAAAGGATAAACGTTGTTACATCAAGTTATACACAATTATATCTAAGATACTATGCATGTATCTACTTATAGAATATTTATCACACATAACATTTAAAATAACTTACTATTATACTTATTACTAACTACTAACATACATTATTACAGTGGTTAAAATTAACAATACATTAGAGCTTATATCTTAAGTTTATTAAAATTAACAATATATTATATCTTATATCTTAAGTTTATTAAAATTAACAATATATTATATCTTATATTTTAAGTTTATTTCGGAACCTCTGGAGTCTATCTTTATTTACATATCCATAAAAAAAAACGCTAGAGAAGTTGTAAATATATTACTAACTACTAACACACATTATTATACTAAAAGATTATACTAACATGCATTATTACTAACTACTCAAAGATTTTAAAATAACTTACTATTATACTTATTACTAACTACTAACACACATTATTATTAGTGGTTAAAATTAACAACACATTATAGCTTATATATTAAGTTTATTAAAATGAACAACACATTATAACTTATATCTTAAGTTTATGTAGAAGCTTCTAGAGTCTGTATCTTTATTTACGTATGCATAAAAAAAAAGCTAGAGAAGTTGTAAATATAATACATCTAAAACTAAATGGTTTTTGTTGTAACCAATTTCTAAGTCCACTAATATGTTATGTATTTCTTTAAGAAATTACATGGATAAGTGTTTATATTTTACAATTTGGGTGGAGGAAGGTTTCACTTTCTAAATTGCATGAAGATGAGACAAGTATAGTTGAGGCATGGATAGCTAAGGCATGGATACGTGTGACACTTATGTTATGACCTAAAGCACAAGTGAAGTGGTTGTGCTAGTAGGTACTGCATTATAATGAAAAAAGGTTGTCCAACAAACCCCAAAAATAAGGACTATGGTGTTATACCAATCAATATAAGAATATGAGCAAATCTCTATCTCAGACCAAAAGGAAGAAAAGAAAATATTTCCAACTCATGGGTGGTTTCTCGGCTTTTAGAAACCATTATGTTATTTACTCATCATTCAAGGGAAGATTTCCAAAAAGTCTCCAACCACATCATCTTTTTTGTTCTTCATTTAAAGATGTTAGACATAAAGCTCAATTAGTAACATTTAAGGATTCTCTCAACAAGAAGGTACTTACTATACTGGAACTTTTGTTGTAGTTGCTAAAATGAACACAATAAGGACTATTACTTCTCTTGTTGTATCTTATCAATGGGAAATACAACAAATGATGTCAAGTGTGCATTTTTTGAATGGTGATCTTCATTAAGACATTTATATGCAAAAACCACCTGGTTTTATTACCGTTGAAACTTCAAGTTTGGTATGCAAATTGAACAAGCCTTTATATGGTCTTAAACAAGCACCTAGAACTTGATATGAGAAAATTAATGCTTATTTCTTGAAAAATGGTTTAATGCGATGTATATCTAATCCAAATCTGTATGCTAAGAACTTTGATGATTATGTCCTCATTGTGGTACTTTATGTGGATGATCTTATTACTACTGGAAGCTAGCTTACACTTAAACAAGAAATGAATAATAATCTTAAAAAAAAAAATGAAATGATCGACTTAGTCCTACAACATTATTTTTTGGTTCTACAGATTTGGTATATGGGTGATGGTATATTGCTTTCTCACCTTAAGTATGAAATATATTTACTTTCTGAGTTTCATATGAGTTATTGTAAGCCTTCACCTATGCCATTCCAGTATTTTGTAAGGTTAATTGTTAATTGCGGCATTCCTCTTGTTGGTTCCACTTTGTATTGTCAACTTGTGGGGATTTTGATATACTGGACACGCAACATTCCATATATCTCTTTGCAGACATCATGGTTTCAAGGCTTATGCAAAAGCCTCATGAAATTCATTAGAAAGAAGCAAAGAGGATTCCCAGATATTTACAAGGGACAATGCATTAAATGGTGTTTTCTTTTCTAGCAAGGATATAGTTTCACTTCTTGGTTATACATAATATGATTGGGAAAGGGATGCTTCAGATATAAGGTCTACTGCAGGGTGCATATTTCAACCTGATCCAGATTCGATTTAATGGCCCAGTAAGATGTTGAGAACTCTTTTTATTTATTCTTATGAAGCAAAGTACATAGAAGTTAAGAAAGAAACTAAAGAAGTAGTGTGGATCCAACATGTTCTTACAAAGATTAGACTAGTTCAGAAGTCTCCTACTAAATTAAGATGTGTCAACAATTAGAGTGCATTCTAGTTTGCATACAATTCAATGTATCACTCCAAGACTAAACACAATGACTTGGATAATCATTACATTTGAGGTGTTCTTGCAGATGTTGTTATTTGTTTAGAGTATTGGCCCAAATAAAAGCAAGCAACCATTCTTTGTCAAATCCATGACATAAGAAAACTTCGTGTATCTTTGCAACATGTTGGGAATGAAGGAAGTTGTCATCAAGGGGGGATTCTAGTGTAATGCCATCTTCCTCCATTTATATGTTGTCCCCCCATTCATAATTAAGGGGGACTGTCGAAATGTGTACTTTTAATATTACATGTCCAATGATGTTTAATATGATGTTGTAAGATGTATTATCTAGCATAGGAAGACACAAATAACTCTAATGTTATATAAAGGGAGTTATCCCACATACATCATGGAGAAATATGTTCATATTACTATTCATTATATAAAGAGGTCGAAAATCATTTAGCCCACATGTATGTTGGGATGTAATTCTTCTATACCTCTTGGTATATAATAGAGGTGAAGGAGATCATTTGGGCATATGTTGAGAATTATATTCTTATGTTGATGTAAAGTTGTGAAGCATATGTTGGGAGGAGCTCACTTGTAAGATTGGGTATTTTTGAAAAATAAAGAAGACCAAACCTTCCCATGGATGTTTTCCCCTTTGGGGTTTTACCATGTATACCTGGTGTGTTGTTCTCTTATCTCTTATTTATTACATGATTATTTGTTGCTTGTGTAGATAGAAGGCTAGACTAGTATATTCTTGTTTTTCATGTTAACAAATGTATTGTTGTATGTTTATGCATATTCCCAATATTCTAACGCTCCCCATTGACTCTATCAATAACGAAATTGGATTGTTTTAAGTGAATTGATTCAATTGCAGAGGTGATAGATTATGAAAATGGGTTGTACATTTCCCTTTTACACAAAAATGTTCCTAATTGAAACAAACAAACAATAGAGAAATCACACAATCATTCAACCATATTCAAAACAAAAAAATACCTTAGAAACCCAGACATGAAAATTAACATTCAATGAAAAAAAATTAGGTTCACAAAATTATTATAAAAAAATGAGCTATGTTTTCTCAAATAGATATTTAATGCATTTTTAGTCATAGAAAACATTGAAAATGAATTTAGTTGAGAGACATTCTTTGAGCTTTGAACACACGTCATAATTTATTTTAATTTTCAAGTTAGAATAATTTTTATATTAGTCACTAAACTTTTGTCAAAATAATTAAGTGATTATTACAAAGTGAAAAAAAAAAAATTGTGCCAAGAGGCACTCTACAGCCCAGTATGGGGGAGATCTTGTAACGTGATGTAACATTAGTAACATTTGTAACATGTTGGCAAAAAATAATAGTGATAGTGAATTTTTTTTTCAGAAGAAAAAAGCCTGACCTTGATATTCATTAAGAATCAAAGGACATCTAACATGTCATCCCAGTATATGGGTTACATACAAAACATTGAAGCTGTGGAGAAAAAATTCAGTAGCATTCTGCAGGACTTACAACACAACATTGTAGAGAGGAGGCTAGAGCAGAAGCTGCATACATTTCCCATCAGTAAAAAGATGTTGTCCATATGACCATATCCACCGTGAACCAAAAAGAGAAGCTCAGCCATCTAAAAGAGTCTACTCCATCACTATCACTAGGGTGCATAAAAAGTGGAGATCTAACACTGGGCTCAAAAGAGCATAAAACTATCTTGCGAGGTCAAATGACCGTCATAAAATTCAGATTAAAATCCCGATCCTGGAGCCAAAGAAAGGGATTTTTTAGATAGGCAGTCAGCAGTCTGATTGTGTTCACAGTAGACATGGCAAAAAGACAGCTCAAGGAAGCATGAACAGTTCTTCCTAATGTCCCTACACCAATGGATAAGCTCAGGTGGTGTAAGGGAAGCAGTACCCTTTGCCCAATTGATGATGACTGTAGAGTCACCAAAAATATTGAGCTTGGGTAACCCCATCATTTGGGATGTATGCAATAGGGCCCAGAGCCCAATTAATTTTGCCCTAGTGTTGGTGCTGGGTCCTGCCCCCAATGCAAACTCGAAGGAGTGTAACTCATTCAGGTGCAGACAAAATCCAACCCCACCAGTATTATTTATAGCTGCTCCATCAAAAAAACCATAGGGATAAATAAAAGTAGGTCCCGACCCCTTTACTCTAGGATTTTTTACTCTAGTGACAGTTGGGCAGTAGAGCTACAAGGAGTACGATATTTGACGGAGCAAACTGATAACAGGTACGGATTTCCCTTCAAAGATGGATACATTCCTTTCCTTCCATATAGTCCACATGGCAAGGAAAGGAAGATAGCAGAATCCAGAATGCTTAGTGAAGGAGACAATCCACATATCCAGGAAGGAGCAGAAACTAATAGACTGGTGAGGAGGGGACAAATGATGTTGTTCCATTAGGACTAAAAGTATATTTTTCCAGACAGGGCAACAATAAAAAAGGTGTTCGATACTTTCAGCAGCCCTTCTGCAAAGTACACAAATACCAGGCCTCGTCCATCCTCGTTTTTGCAGGTTGTCCCAAGTCAGTAATTTGTTCTTCAATGCCAGCCATAAAAAACAATAGATTTTCCAGGGAAGAATGTTGTTCCAAATAAATGTAAGAAGTCTACTAGCAACTGGAGGGGAGGATGCATTGATAATGCATTCATATATCAGTTAGGCTGACACAGAACCATCGGATCTTTTGTATGACCAAGTCAGAGCATCCAATTGATCAACAAGACGTAAGCCACAAGTTTCCAAACCCCTCGTGAAAGAATGCCAAGCATCCTTCCAGACACCACCAACACAGAGTTCATCAGCAGTAAACCAGTATTTATGAGCATCCAAGAGGGTATTTCGTGCCTGTGCAAGTGTCACAATATCCATATCTTCTAGGTACTCGTAAAACCCCTGAGGAATCATGAGGGAGTCAGATACCGCAACAATTGGATCAATGCCAAGAAGTACGTTCTTCCCATTACCAACCTGCCAAGCAAGATGCCTACCAAGCCACAAGAGGGTGAGCAAGAACCCTTTCCAGATAGCAGAAACAACACGTGTCAGGAATTTTTTGCCTCTGAGCCAAGCCTCAACCGTGCCCATCTTCAAGTATTTACTTGTAATAACACGGTGCCATAAACCATCATTCTGGAGAACTAACCATAGGTTCTTCAATCTAAGCGCAATACTGAACCAGTGTAATTGCTTGATACCCCATCCACCATATTCTTTAGGCCATGAAAGCTCTCTCCAATTGGTCAAGTGATACCGGCGCTTATGATCCAAGGATCTCCAGAGAAAAGCAAAGGCTAGACTCCTAAGTTTGTTTAAGACAAAAAGAAGAATGGGAGCTAGTCCCATCTAGTAGACAGGTATACTGGTCAAAACAACTTGCACAAGTGTCAAACGGCCACCGAGGGATAAAAGCTTGTGAGCCCAATGGGAAATGCGGTGATCAAATTTCTTAATCAGCCAGTGCCAGTCACGAACCCTATAACCCAGAGGCTTGAGAAAATAGCCGAGATACATAAATACTGTAGTGATAGGCTCCATCTTGTAGGGCAGGGCCTTTGAAATCTCAGAACGAATATCAATATCAACATTGTTATAAAGAAAACAGGATTTGTCTATACTAATACACATCCCTGAAGCCTTGCAGAAATTGCTGAGAATGACATCAAAGGCCATCCAGTCTGGTAAGGAACCAGATCCCAATAGGATCACATCGTCAATAAATAGGAGATGAGTAAGAGCAAAAGTTTAAGAGATCTTAATGCCTTTGATGATATCGTGATCTCTAGCATCTGCAATCATTAGACTAATCCCTTCTATCACAAGTATAAAGAGCAAAGGTGAGAGGGGACAGCCCTGTCTGATACCTCTGGAGGCTGAAAAAAACTTAGAGGGGATACCATTGATAAGCACAGCAAAATTTGCTGATGAAATACAACCCATTATCCAGTTAACAGCAAGGAGAGGAATCCCAATCTGAATCAGTACAAGCCTAATGAAGGTCCAATTCACCCGATCAAAGGCCTTCACCAAATCCAATTCAAGGATAAGAGCACATGAATTCTTAGTCTTAACAGAGTGAAGTGCCTCTTGAACAATACGAATGGGTTCCACAATCTGGTGGTTTTTCAAAAAACCAAATTGTTCTATGGATATATGAGAATCCAGGAAGGGCTTAAGTCTCACAACAATGACCTTGGATATCAGTTTATAGAGCAGATTACACAAGGAAATGGGCCTGAAATCAGCAAAGGAAGAAGGCTTTTCCTTTTTAGGGATAAGTGTCAGAAAGGTGGAGTTAAGTGAGGGGGGGATATAGCCCAATACCTAGGTAAAGTCCACAGCAGAGAAAAGTTCTTCACCCAGCAAATCAAAGGAGTGGAGATAGAATTCGACAGGCCAGCCATCAGGTCTGGGGCTCCTGTCTTTCTTGAATGAGTGAAGGGAAAAATCAACTTCAAATAGTGTGACCGGTTGTGTGAGACATGAAGCATCAACAGTGGAGATCATAAAAGGGTAAAGAGAAACAACATTGAGTTGTTCCAATAGACAGGTCTTATTATCATCACTGAAGATATGAGAAAAGTGTTGCTGACCTAATACCATTAACTTTGATTCATTCTAAATACACCTACCCCCATCATCCATAAGGGACCAAATGGAGTTTTGGTTTCTCCTACCAGAAGCGATAGTATGAAAGTATTTGGTGTTAGAGTCACCTTCAAGAGCCCATTTGGTATGGCTTTTGAGCTTCCAGGTCAATAGGTGATGCTCCAAAATCTTCTTCTTTTCAATCCTGAGCTGGGATAGGGATAATTGCTCATCCTAAGAGAGGATACCAAAGGAGGAGTTTGAGAGTAATGCACTAATCTCCAAATCCAGTCTCTTCGAGTCAGCATCCATGTGAGAACATTTATCTTTTATCCAGACCTTAACATCCTTTTTGAGAGTGCAGAGTTTTATAGAGAGGAGATCTATCGCCAATCCAAGCAGAGTGGGAGATAGCCTGGGCCATCTATCTGAGAGCCAAGTAGAGAAATCCTGGTCCATGAGCCATGATCTATTGAATTTAAAGGGGTAGTTACATGAACCACAGGATTTATTCCATTCAAAACAGACAGGTGAATGGTCAAAAATATTAGCCTTGGTGAGTCCACACCCTATGGACTAAGAGGGAAGGGATCAGTGAGGAGGAAATTAAGAATCGGTCGAGTCTTTTGCTGATTCCATGATCCCCCACCCTACCGTTCCTCCATGTGGGACCAGCAATAGAAGGGGAAACACCGATAAGTCCCACAGAGTCAAAAAGGTTCTTAAAGAAGGATGCAAGGGGATCAAGTACTGCCTTGGTCCCCCAGTTCTCCAAAGCATTCATGGTTAAGTTAAGGTCTCCACCCAAGATCAGGTGAGGAGAATTAAGTAGTCCCCCCCTGAGAACCCTTTCCCAAAAGTTATCCCTGTCCTTATAGGGGCCATAGCAATTAATGATATCAAGGATGGTAGCCATGCCACCAAATTTAGCCTTGACAAGAATACCAGCGAGGGTCTCATAAGCATGACATCTAACCTTTCTAGGGTTCCACGCAGTGAGAAGACCCCCCGAGAGACCGAAGGCATTAGTGGCACAAAATTCCCAGATAGGTAGGAGCTTAGAGAACACATGCATAGATGGGTAGGTACTACACATAGTCTCTTGGAGGAGGATCATATCTGGGCGAATAGAATGAAGGAGAGAGTGGAGGCTGCACTGTTTGGTCTTGTCCCCCAGACCCCTAACATTGAGAGAAAGGATCAGCATTAAGGAACAAAGGGGTGGGGAGGAGATGCTCTAAGTCCCTGAGATTTTTGTCCTCTAGCAGCATCCTTAATGCGAACAGAGAGAGGGATGTATGGAGGTGAGGCAGAGGAGAGGTTATCATAAATGCCCATTTTTTCCTTCTTCTTCTTTCTAATGGTCACATTCTCGAATCGAATCAAGTTGAGATGGAGGGTATTGGGGGAAGACGGGGTAACAACAGAGAAAATTGGCAATGTTTTGTGAAGGGCAGGATCTGAGAAGGAAGGGGATGAGATAGGACTACGGGGAGATGGAGGTAAAGGGGGTGAGGTGGGGGCTATGGGAAGTGGAGGAAAATCCACTAAAGAGCTGAGCACAGGGACCACAGGAGACAGTGAAGCAATTGGCGGAGAAGCATGAAAAGAATCGGTAAGGTCGGCAGAGGCTGGTGCCACTACCGGTGTCAAAGGAGAGGGCTCATTCGATGACCTATCGACAGGGTCAGCAGAGGGAGCAAAGGGATAAAATGGAAAAGTAAGTGGGGATTCACGAGTACCGACAGCCGAGGGATTAATAGGAGAGACCATAGAGAAGGGTTCATCCATAACATGGCCAGACTCGTAAACAGAAACAGGTGCCCCCACTAAAATATCTATATCATCAATCATAGCATATGAAACATCCTTAAAGAGGGAGAGCGACTGTGAATACTTACCATTTTTAGCATCCTTTGACAGTGAGGATTCGATGGTAGGGAAAATCAACAGGGAATCAGTCGGACCCGAGTCAGGAGGAGAATTCCTGAGTGATGGGCAGCTTCTCCGAAGGTGGCCCATATCTCTGCAGTTACTGCACCGAAATGATACATGTAAATAGTCCAACTTCTGAATGAGGAGGCGGTCCATACAAAGAATTTCAATTTCTGCAGGAAGACCCAAGGAGACATCCATCTCGACCAGTACCCGAGCCACCCTTTTGTCAAAATCCAGGTGGAAGTCTTCGTCCACAGCCACGAATCTACCGATAGTGTTTACGATACCCTCCAGGATATGCAGACTCCAGAGAGGGAAGGGTTAGTGTGGCAGCAGTACCCAGAGGTGGCGTTTCGTCACCCTTTCTCGAAGAGGATCGAAGTGAGAGTGCCAACGACCCAAGACAAGGGACCCTGAATCAATACGCCGGGTCTTCTCCAAAATGAGAGAGGCATGTTCAACCTCTAAGAAGACGAAAACGATCCAGTCGTTGGATAGGAGGCTAATGGTCGAAGTGTATTTCAGTAATGGCTTCCAGAAAATCGTAGCCCAGTCAATCCACGCCTGCTTGCCCAGTCTGCAATATTCAAGTCGACCAATAAGCGCCCGAGAGCACAGAGATGATACTCTATCCGTGAAGATATCGTGTCCCAGGACGAAGCGGAACGTACCCGCATGAGTCTTGATGTTCTTCGCATGTCTTCTACGGCGTGCATAAGACAAATATCCAACATTATCTATGGTGGGTCAACGCCCAAGGGACAGCCAGCGTAAGTTGGGCGCCAGTCAGCAAACCCCGACCACCGAAAAAGGGTAAGAAAGGAGACTGAAAACCCTAACCCTAATCTTGGGCGGTATCAACCCAGAGGAGAAACCAGAACCAACACATAGAACCCCAATGACCGGAGAACAGCCCGAAGAGATGACCATCAAAGTAAAAACAGTCACAAATAGACTAGAGAGAGCAAAAGCCACAAATATTCCCACAAGTAGATCAACCAGGACAATCGACAGTACTGCCACAGATATAGACCACCAAGACAAACCACAAAAACCCCGGCAAGTCGTGACTAAACTGGAAACCGAGAGCCCTAAGCCAAAAACCAAAAAGAAAACCGGGACAGAAAAAATAACCCAACCCGAGGAGGAAATCGTGATATGGTCCAACCCCACCATTCAGGTCAAGGGTTGAGCTAGGGTTACCAATAACCCAAACAGAAACCCAACAGCGACCCCAGCAAAAAACAGATGAAACCGGGCACACGGGTCAGTACCGACAGAAACCCTAGAAAACTGGAGGAAATCATGGTGCCCCAGAAGTCAACCCCCACACATGATGATGACAACATAAACAAGAAAACCCATGCAGGGTGATGGACCGAGGACACCAAAAACCAAAAAACCAGACCAGAACGTCAAAATACCGAGGCGGCTGAAAAAGGTGAGCTCCTACCCACTTTTTTGAATTGGTTGGTACTAGTCCCCCTGGTAAGGGGAGGGACTCCAATAAGCCACCATCTGCAAGTCGACAGGTACGCAGAGAAACCCTAATACCCTCGGAGCACAGAAACAAGGGAACGGAGAAACCAACAATTACAGGGCCGGAGTCATGAGTTCCAGCGAAGGCAACATGAATAGGGTTACAGCCAACCAGGAGGCATATGAGGGATACTTCCATAACCATGACGGCCAGAGAGCCACACGAGTAGAGAACCCGCCATCGAGACCCTATAGTGATAGTGAATATTATGGGAGAGATCTTGTAACTTGGTGTAACGTTTGTAACATGTCGGCAAAAAATAAATAGTGATAGTGAATATTATGGGAGAGATCTTGTAACCTGATGTAACGTTTATAATGTTTGTAATATTGAAGTAACTAATGTAAAAAGTAGTAAATATTTTGTCGGCCCAATAATGTAAAATTATCTTGCTCAAAATCCCACCAAGAAAATCTCGCGAGAACATGCTGTAAAGATTGAAAAACTTGCACAATATGTTGCTCTTGCATAATTACTCACCCAGAGCCTCTGTATGTCTATACATTATTTAGTTTCAGATATTTCTTGAAATACAAGTTCATTGAAGCAATGCATAACATATCATGAACGATTTGGGTGATGCTCACTGCTTTGCTTTAAATATTGAAGAAAAAATCAGCACAAATGACTGACATAAGAAATGCCTAAACCCTGGCGCAAAACCATTTAATAGATCGAAGCTCTGATAAACCATAAATGGGAAAAAACTCTTTTCGTTTCAAAATTCATGGCATAAATTCCAAAAATGCAGAATGTGTAACCATATCATTGAGTGTGAACATCAAATAATTGTTACCATGCATGTATTTGTAATTTGTACATGAAACAGTTCGTGTAGAATGTAATTTACCTGTCAAATGACAAGTGAGTCAGATCATGGAAAGTCTTATGAAGCTTTAAATCTTTTGTTGTTCGACCCATTTTGTAAGAAGACCGATGATCAGCAAAGCCCGCCATCATCATGAGGCTGAGTCCAGCGATCAGAGGTATACCTCTGTGCGGTAATATTTACCTTTTTTTCCACATATGGAAAAACTCATGATAACTTAGTTGTCAAGAGTGAACTGTGCGGTAATCATTAGAGGAATTTTGGGGTCTAAAATGGGCCTCCTAAAGAAAATAATAAAATAATATTGATTAATTTTGGAGGAAGAAAGAAAAAAACTACTTTTTGTGTTCGTATTTTTGACATATCTCCCTGTGTTTTTACTCAAATTTCGATCAGGAGAGCTCGTTGGATGCGGAATCAAATTCCGCATCCAACGAGCTCTCCCGATCAAAATTTGAGTAAAAACACAATGAGATATG
This sequence comes from Pseudotsuga menziesii, assembly GCA_001517045.1. Lineage (NCBI taxonomy): Eukaryota > Viridiplantae > Streptophyta > Pinopsida > Pinales > Pinaceae > Pseudotsuga > Pseudotsuga menziesii. The sequence goes on from LPNX010306167.1 coordinate 119,939, forward strand.
TCAAAAAGACGAACAAAAAAAATAGTTTTTTTAATGACAAATATGTCAATTCAACCATTATGGTTGACTTATTTTATTGAAATTCTATTGGTTCTTGAATTCCAACTCACAAAAACTTATTTTGGCATGTTTTCTTATAAGGCCCATTTTAGACCCCAAATTTCCTCTAATGATTCACCTTTTTATAGTTTCCACATATGGAAAAATTCATGATAACTTATTTGTCAAGAGTGAAGATCACTTATGGTTATCGGTTGTTTTTGTCATTAGCAAATTTGAACTTAATCATCAATATTATTTAAGAAAATTATGTCGTTTAAGATAATTTGTTAATTAGTTGGTGGTTTAAAGAATAACAAAATTATCATTTCTTTAAGATAATTTGTTAAATTGATAAAAACAATACAATATGGGGGAGATGTTGTAATGTTCCTACTTAGCAAAATAATGAAAGATAAAAAATTGAATTATCCTCAAAAAAAATGTTGCTAGTGCACATGGTTTTAAAACCATGTGGAAGGCCTCCTAAACAACCCATGGGTTTATTGTACATGGTTTAGGAGGGCCTTGCAAATGGTTTTAAAACCATGTGCAAGTCCTCCTAAATACAAGTCCTCCTAAATAACTCATGGTTTTATTGTACATGGTTTAGAAGGTCGTTGCAAATGGTTTTAAGACCATGTGCAAGGTCTCTTAAACAACCCATGGTTTTAAAAGGGCCTTGCACATGGTTTTAAAACCATGTATGGAGGAGATGTTATAATGTTCTTTCCTAACAAAATAAAAAATATTATATGGCTGCCATAAATAGTATTAAATATTAATAATAAAAATATTATATCTCGACCTTAAATAAAAAGATGTGTCTTTTGGTCTGAATCACACCAAACCTGATAGTTGAGTGCAATATTTAAGAAGAGGTTTGCACATATTTGATCCCTCTCGGCACTTGATAGAGCCTAAGATTTGGATCTGTATTGGTTAGAATCCAATTCAAGTCATTTATTTACCTCCCTACTTAAAAAAAAAATACTACACAACATCAAATGTATACTAAACTTTTTTTTCCAAAACATTTGTACTAAATTCATGATACTATTTTAACCATTTGAAAGTAAACATTTACATTAAAGTGGCAATACTATTTTAACCATTTGAAAATATTTAAAACTTGCATTTAAAAACAAAAATTTCATCATACTATTTTAACCATTTAAAAATATTTAAACTTGCAGTTAAATTTATTTTTTAAACCAGCGTAGATCCAAATCCTAGGCTCTATCAAGCGCCGAGAGGGATCAAATCTCTTTGTAGGTATCCGTTGAGTTGATTCAAACCAAAAGACACATATTTTTATTTAAGGTCCACATATAATATTTTATTATTAATATTTAATATTATTTATGGCCGACATATAATATTTATTATTATTTTTTATTTTGTTATGAACTAACATTACAACATTTCCTCATACATGGTTATAAAACCATATGCAAGGCCCTCCTACAACCATGGGTTGTTTAGGAGTCCTTGCACATGGTCTTAAAACCATTTGCAAGGCCCTCCTAAACCATGTACAATAAAACTATGGGTTGTTTAGGAGGCCTTGCACATGGTTTTAAGGCCCTCCTAAACCATGTACAATAAAACAATGGGCTATGTAAAAGGCCTTGCACATGGTTTTAAAACCATAAACCATGTGCATATTTTTAAAACCATGGTTTAAAACCATGTGCAAACCATGTGCACATGGTTTTAAAACCATGCACATGGTTTATGGTTTTAAAACCATGTCCAAGGCCAACATTTTTTATTATTTTGTTAAGTAAAAACATTACAACATCTCCCCCATATTGTGTTTTTTTTCTCACCCATATTTTTTTACGAATAATTAAATTTTTACTTTTTTTATTGTTTTGTTAGGTAGGAAGATTACAACATCTCCCCCATATTAGGTTTTTTTTCTGGTCAACATTTATTTTGTCCTATAATTAAAAAAGTTATTTTTTATTAATAAAAATAACGTTACGTAACGTTACAAGATCTCCCCCATACTGAGCTGTAGAGCGCCTCTCGACGCAAAAAGTCTATTTAAGTATAAATGTAGTACACTTAATTAACTTCAAGTAATACACTTAATTAATTTCAATATAAAAACATTGACTTCAATATAAATATATTTCAATATAAATAGCTTTCTTTAAAATCATTTAAAATGAGAATTTTCATTTTACTATTTAACACATTAATTTTAATATAAATGTGGCACACTTAATTAATTTCAATATAAATACAGTGACTTCGATATACATGTAGACCACTTAAATGACTAAACAATATGAACATGTTAACTACAATATAAATGTAGCACACTTAATTAACTTTAAACTTTAATATATAACACATTATCTGAACAATATGAATATAGCACATTTAATTTACTTCAATATGAATAACCTACCTTTAAAATAATTTAAAATGAGAGATTTCCATTCAACCTTGAACACATTGACTTCAATATTAATGGAATACACTTAATTGACTTTAACTTCAATATGAACATGTTGACTGAACCGTATGAATATAGTTCATTTAATTGACTTCCATATGAACACATTAGTTTAAATAACTTGCCTTTAACATCATTTAAAATGAGAAAATTTTATTCAACCTTAAATACATTTATTTTAATACCACACTTAATTAATTTCAATATAAATACATTAACTTTAATATAAATCTAAAACACTTAATTAACTTCAATATAAACACATTAACTTCACATATAAATGTAACACACTTAATTGACTTCAAATGTAACACCGTTAATCATTGATTTGCAATTGAACTAAACCTTATTCACAACTTAGTAATATTAATCATAATAACAACAATCCAAGTCGTTAGAAGATTAAAGTTCTTTTCTTTTTTTTCCAAAAAAAAAAATCGTAAATATTTTATTCACTTTCAACAAATGGCCCTCAAAGTCCATTATACAAAATCCAACTATGAAGTTGTCATTACATAACAATATTTGCCTCAGGAGGAGCACAAAAATCATTACCATATCCATAACTGATCCAACAGTAAAGTTATCATTACATACAAGGTATCTTCAAAAAGAACCAAAACCGAAACTTTTCAGAAGAAAAGATATCAAAATGCCATGCATTCAAATCAGTCTGATCTTAGTAGACTTTTTTCATCATTCATGATCATTCAGGTCAGATCAACTGTGAATCATAGTGATCACAAGCAAATATAACCAGAGCAAAACAAGCTGGCTGAAATGGTCTCATAAATGAATGATAATTCATAAGCTGAGCAAAAAAATCAGCGGCTAATAAATTGGCCATTTCCAGACCATCCAAAGAAAATAAAGTTCATATCCATGTCAACACCATATAAGAAGAGGCCAAACAGCCCACTTATCAAGCTCTTAACTATGTTGCTTGAAATCACCAAAATTATGCAGAAAAGCATAAAATATCAACCAAGGCATCATGTCTCAACGGTGGAACAGAATCAAATAATCCAGAATTTCCAAACAGAAATATCTCCAAAAAAATTTCCAGAATAGTAGTCATACGAATCTGTCATGCAAGAACAAGCAAGTACCAAAATACAGTCCTACAAACTGCATAATCAGTCAGCCCACAGAAACACATTAGAATACCTGAAAAGTTTCTATAATTTCTTCCCCTCTCTGTTCACATGTACTCCAATAACCTTCAAGTAAGCTGCCGCCAGCCTTAGCCAAAGTATCTGCTTTGAAGTTTTTTTCCCTATAAATGTGTTTGAAAGACACATAATCAAAACTATCAGCTAAATAGTGAACATCTTGAAGAATCATGGCTAGTTCAAGATTTAGCAATCGATACTTACCAGATGCCCAATTTATAGCTAACTGGGAGTCCCCAAAAACTTGAATTTTATCCAAGTTATGCTTCTGAGTTAGCCTAAGGAGAAGCTTAAGTGCACATAATTCTGCAAAATTATTGGTGCCCAAACCTAAACCTGCTTTGAAGGTAACAAAATGCCTGTCAGAAATGAACAAAATACCTCCAGCCCCACAAATCATTGGATCCCCAGCTGCAGATCCATCAAAATAAACCCATGCATAAGTTTGATCAATTTCTTCCACAAATATTGATCTGATAGAGACCACAGATAAGGTATGAGGTAAATTCTTCAACATACCCAAGCTATAGCTTGATACCTGTGCAGGAGATGAGTCAAGATCCTCAAAGCAAGATCTGTTTCTTGCTTTCCATATGAACCAGAGTACAATGATAGGTAAGGATTTAATAAGTCCCACATTTGATAAAAAAACACCAGTTTTTAAAACAAGCAGACAGGGAATCACCCATCCATAGATTATTGAGTTTCAGATGATCCTCAATAATTGACCAAACAGATTGAGTAAAGGGGCAATCTACTGCAATGTGAAAATTGGATTCACTATTCTGTTTGCATAAGTAGCATCTCCCAGGACCTTCTCTACCCCTCATGCATAGAACATCCCAAGTCAATGCTTTACCAGAAAGAAGGAACCAGCTGAATTTTTTTTATTTAAGAGGACACTTCATCTTCCATATGACCTTCCACCACCAGACCGATTCCACTTCTCTATTAATAAGTTCAGCATATCCCACTTTAGGTGAATACTTGCATGTTTTTGATAAATTCCAAATAAGACAATCATCTGCATTAGAAAGTATAACATGGCTAGACTTGAGAATGGCAATATATCCATTCCAAGCAGCAATCTCATGAGGTGCAATAAAACCCATAGAATCTGCAGATAACCATTCTTGTGACATCAAAACAGATATACCAGGAATTCCAATATCAGAAAGAAGATGAAAACCAGCCAATTGTAATCTTTCTATCATAGGAATAGGAAGAGCATATCTCCATTTACATCCCACCCACGGATCTAAACCAATACGAACGGCATTACCAGAACCAATCTTCCAGACCAGAAAATTTCCAATGAGATCAAAAGCCCAAAGAACAGCTTTCCAGCATATGGAGATATTCTTTTTCTTTTTAACATTAGATCTTATCCAGTCCAGAATAGTCATTGGATAAATATACTTTTGTATTGCTATCTTAACCCATAAACCCGAACCATGAATAATATCCCAGACCTTTTTAACTGCTAGTGCCTTGGCAAATAAATTAGGGACTTTAAGTCCCCAACCACCCAAATATTTAGTCATAGCAAGAAACTTCCATGATATCCAGGGTAAACCAGAAGAGTTCTGTTTACCCGACCAAAGGAAGTTAAAACAAAGCTTTCTGATTTTGTCTATGACCCCCATAGGAACCCAAAAATGCATCCAATAGACTGGAATGGCCTCTAAAACAGCTTTAATCAACATCAACTTTCCTCCTTTGGACAACCAACGGAAGCTCCAATTCTGAATCCTTTGTTCAACTTTAATAATCAGCCAATCCAAATCCCTAATAAGATAACTGCAAGGTTTAAGATGAAACCCAAGGTACTTCATACCATTTTCAATTCTGTCAACAGGAAAACTGAAGATATTCTGTAAAGTAATAACTTCTGAATCTTCCAAACAGGAGTAGTATAAAGAAGATTTATTAACATTTATTTGCATCCCAAATGCCTTACAAAAATGCAGTAAAATCTCATAGAGAGTAGAGAGGGATAGTTCAGAACCATCATTAACCATGACGATGTCATCGACAAAGAGAACATGAGTTAATATTGTATCATTACCAAAAGATAAACCATGGTAAGTCTCATGCAAAGTAGCATGAAGAATAGCCCTCCCAAGGCCTTCAACCACAATAAGAAACAAAAGTGGTGCCAAAGGACACCCCTGTTTGAGTCCCCTACCAGATTTAAAAAAATTAGTAGCAACACCATTGATGAGCAAAGAGAAAGAGACAGATGAAAGACTGCTCATAACCCATGCAATAAAGTTTCCTGTGAAACCCATTTTAGCAAGAATAACCCGAAGATAAACCCAGCTGACTCGGTCATAGGCTTTAGATAGATCGATCTTAATCGTAACAGCTTTTACGGATTTAACATGCATAGAATGCATACCTTCCTGAATGACACCTACGGCATCGTGTATCTGCCTTCCCGGCAAAAATCCAAACTGTTCACCAGAAATACATCTACTCAAAACCTTTCTGATTCTGATTGAGATAATCTTACCAATGATTTTGTATACAAAATTACACAGAGATATAGGCCGAAAATCCTCAAAGGATAAAGGACTATCAATCTTAGGAATAAGAGCTAGAAAAGTAGAGTTAAAAACACCTGGAATCTTGCCACTTATCCGGGACGATTCAATGACTCTTAAGAGGTCTTCACCTAAAACATCAAACAGACATCTATACACCTCAACAGGAATACCATCCGGTCCAGGACTCTTATCATTTTTGCTAATGGATAAAATATGTATGATATCTTTAAGAGTAATGGCTTGCATAAGCTTAGCATTTTCATCCTCAGAAACAGAACATGGGAAATGACCAGCACTATGAACAATTTCTGGAAGATGGAGATCAGCTTCTTCTTTAAAAAGGATTTCAAAATGCTGAATCCCAGCCTCAGCAATAGCCTCAGAACCTTCCACAAGATTTCCAAAATCATCATATAGTTTCCAAATTGAATTGTGGCATTTCCTATGAGCTGCAAATTTGTGAAAGAAAGGAGTATTATCATCACCACATCTTAACCATAACACCCTACTTTTCTGTCGTGCCTCCTTTTCCCGGAAAAGTAGAATAGCACTCTTGCGAGATTCAATCTCAATCAATAAATCCTTATCAACCACTGATGAAATACCAGAAATATGTCTATCATGAAATCTTTTCAGTTCATATTCAATATCAACCAAATCTTTAATGTTCTGAGCTTTTTTATTCAGTGACCATTTAGTAGCAATTACTTTAATTCGTTTAAGATTCTCACTGAATTGAGCAGCAGGAGATAAAGCAGACCGAACATCAAAAGGAACCCAAGAATCTTTTAAGGCATCAACCAAATCAATATGATCCAGCCATCCTGCATTAAACTTGAACGGACTATGGGCCTTAGAAGTCTGAGAAGAAATTTGCAGGAAGACATGTTGATGATCAGATATACCTCCACACCCAATCCATTGTTTAAGAAGGAAATCACAATCTAGGAAATCAGCCGAGACTAACACACGATCCAATCTTTTGCAAATACCCTCAGAACCAACTCTACGGTTACTCCAAGAAGGAATAGCTACCAAAAGGTTAATGTCAGCAATCCCCATATTGTCCAGCAGATTGTGAAAGAAGTTAGTTAATGGATCTACTTGAGCATTATCCCCCCAGATTTCGGAAAGTCCCAATGAAAAATTAAGAGAAAAACTAAATAAGGAACCCTGAAGCAGTCCGACTTGATCAAGTTATTCCAGAAAGATTCCCTATCCTGATAGGGTGCATAAATATTAACAAAGGATATTTCCTTATGTAAATCAAATGAAAATAAAACAGCACACAACCCTGCTTTCATAGCCCGGGCATTATGAAAAAGAAAATTACAAGACTTCCATCCCAAAATAAGTCCACCCGATCGGCCCATGGCATCCACCGAGATGAACTGCCATCCATGAATCAAAAATTCCAAGTCTTGAACCAAACCACACCCCTCAATCATCATTTCTTGAATAAAAATAACATCAACTGCATGTTGATCGATAAGTCTCTTAACTGCTAGTTTCTTGGGAAGACTAGCCAAACCCCTAACATTTAAGGACATAAGGATCATATAGAAACCTTGTTAAGGGCAATTGCTCTAAGCGCCCCAACACTTCTCTTTATAGGATGTAAGACATTTTCATCCCCAATCAGATCCTGAGCTATTACATGATTCCCTGGTTTATCCTTGACAGGCCGAGTATTCTCCTGAACAGATTTAGAACACGATCGAAGATTATATCCCTTGCTAACAATTGCCTTACAAGGAGATACAAAACCCAGATCCTTCAAAGACCAATTCGGAACAGAAGAAGATAAGGCCTCAGTAGAAAGGTTCAGAACTGGATTTTTATCAAGAACGTCCAAAGAATTAGAAATACTTAACTGTTTAAGATTGGCTAATGGTTCAAAATCATGAGAAATTGAGTGCAGATCCAAATTCTCATCCACAGACACTCCAGCCTTTGCTGCAGTCTGAATCCCATCTTTTTTGACTCTCCAGACTTTGGAATTTGAATGTTTATTAAATAGAAGAGAGCAATCATTAGCCAAATGTCCAAACTCATGACATCTGAAGCATCTAAAAGGGATTCCCAGATAATCCAGTGGCTGAAAGAAATCACTATTACCCTTTTTAATGACCAGCTCCGCAGGTAAACCCAGGCGAAAATCTAATAGGACTAGAACCCGGCCTATGCAGCAAACCCCAGATTTTAAATAAGTAAAATCAGTTTCCAAATGAGTTCCCAAAGTATTCCCAACAAGTCTGAAAAAATCAGCAAACCAAAATTCAAAAGGTAAATTTGGGAGTTTGACCCAAATAGGAACTTGGTCATACCTTTCCTTCCGCGGATCAAATAAGTGTGTCCACCTTTTGATAAGTAGGCCAGCGTTGTCCCATTTCCAAACACCAGTTAGGATCCTATCAGCCTCATCCACTGAAGAAAATTTAAAAGCCATCCAACCCCTTGGAAGAATATAAATCTCAGGACAAATGCTAATAATCTCATTCCAAGTCTTTACAGCCCACCCATGCAAAGATTCAGCATTATAATTACGCCTTCCAAACCTCCCAACCAAGGTCAAAGCATTGGTGAGAACTATATCATTTAAAAGCACGTCTTCCCCTAGAGTCATTAAAACCGGATTTATCTTCTTAATGGACTTAGGCATCCTTTTCTTAGACTTAGATAAAGCCTTACTATCAAAAGATATAGGGGCATGAACCTATTCAATATCAGAGTCTTTAGACTTGATGGATTCATGATTCACATCAGACAATGGATTAAATCCCAGATCTACATTCAAGCCTTTACTAACTTTTAGTACCATCCCAGCTTCCTAAGGACAAACCGAAAATTGCTTGTCAACCTGAAAACCAGAAACTTTATGAATATGATCACAAGCAACCTTTTCACTGTTCATCATGCCTAGAGAATCCGAATGGATACCCAAGTTCAAGGAAGAAGGCAAAATCCCATCCAAATTTCTAATCACATTCAACTGTAGATCAGATGAGACTTGCCCGTGGCACTCCATGCAAGTGGCGACCTGAACAATTTTCGAACAATCCTCGAGCTGTGGACCACAACACGTGAACTCCCTATCTCCCAAAACCTTCCCAGGAGAATAAACCACAGAAACATGTTTATCCTCACCAAAACCCAACTGGGAAACAGACATATGACCCTCGGGGGCTGAAACAATAGGACAAGAAAATAAAGGATTCATACGAGGCAGAGATCGTTCGCCTATAAATCCACCATCCAAACAGCCCTCAGGAGAAATTACCTTGTCCAAAGTATCATCCAGGCCAAGGACGGATCCCAAATCTCCCTGGTTAAAAGGAAAATAGGTCGCAGAGACCCGATTCTCCACTCCAGTATCCTGTTTGGTAACTGTCAAACGCCCTGGCGGAGTACGAGCTAGGTATTTCATCGCTCGAAGCGACATTAAAACAAAACGAGCTGTATACCCAACCCAGAAAGACCAAAATTATACCAAATAGCACGAGTATACTGGATAAACACCTCTAAGGACAGGGCTCAATAAACAAGTATACACTCTCGGCTGAAAATCACTATAATCGCAGCACAAACATAGCGATGATGAAAAACATCCACAGCCTTGATCAATACACGCAGCACAATCATATCAAATGAGGAAAGGTATCCACAGCAAAACGAGGCATCCACAGCATTGATCAATACTTAGTAAAACCAATGATCAATACAAACCAATGATCAATACTCAGTAAAATCAATACTCAGCATCCACAGCTTCCACAGCATACTCAGCATACTCAGCATACTCAGCATCCACAGCATACTCAGCAAAACCAAAACTCAGCATACCAAAACTCAGGCAGCACAAACATAGCAAATATGAGAAGCATCCATAGCAATGATCAATACTCGCAGTACAAACCTATCATTGATGAAAGGCATCCATAGCATACGATACATCCACAGCATTGATCATTACTCAGCACCAATGATCAATACTCCAAAACCAATGATTAATACTCAGCAAAACCAATACTCAGCATCCACAGCAACCACAGCATAATCAGCTTACTCAGCATTCACATCATCCATAGCATACTCAGCAAGACCAATACTAAGCATACTCAGCAACCACAGCATCCACATCGTACTCAGCAAAACCGATACTAAGCATCCACAGCTACAGTGATCGAAACTTAGCAAAACCAATACGAGGCATCCACAGCATTGATCAAAACTCCAACCAATGATCAATACTCAGCAAAACCAATGATCAATACTCAGTAAAACCTATGATCAAACATTCATCCAGCATTGATGAAAAGCTTCATACACATCAAAACCAATGATCAATATTTCAAGTCATCCACAGCATTGATGAAAGGCATCACACAACTCAGCCAATGATACAATACCATATCCAATGATCAAAACTCAGCACCAATAGTCAAAACTCAGCAAATCGAGGCATCCACAGCAAAACCAATACTCAAAACTAACAGAAAAAGGCTTCCACAGCATTGATGAAAAGCTTCATACATTACTAAGAACGGTCCAAAAATGGAATTTGAATCGTAGCAGAGGCACACAGAAGCATTCACTACTATCAAAAGATCTTCGCAAACGGCCAAGAAAATCCAAAACACCATACACCAAATGGCCAAGAAAATCCAGAACACCATACACCAAAGATCTTCGCAAACAGCCAAGAAAATCCAGAACACCATACACCGAGACCAAACTTTATACCTCACTCCCTAGAGTTAGAACATCTCTCTAGTAGGAGAAACATTAAGCGATGAGTACAGTGGAAAAAAACCCAAAAAACATACCTGCAAAAATCGCTTTGATGCCAAAATGCAAGTTCATCCGAACTCTGCCAGTGCCCCACTGCGCCTCAGAAATCTACACTCATTCGCCATACAAAACACCGCCTCCAAATGCGGCTCTCTCCAAACAAGATTAGGCACTGTCCTAATTTGGCCAATATCAGGCACAGTCCATACAACACATGGCCACCAACACCATCCACCTCTAATTCTTGATCAAAATCACCTTAGCGAGAAGCCCACCAGAAGGAAATCGATACAAGAGAAAACCAAAATCGAACCAACGCCTGATAACCAGGAGAAAAACCAGCATAACCAGGTTCAGCACCCCCGCAGAAACCAGGTGACTCCGAAAAAACCGAAAGCAACCAAGACACCAGTAAAACCCTAGAATACAATTCGAAGGATTATCCAAGACGCCAATAAAGCATTTGCAGACCCAATAAATCCAAATTCCAGGAACCCGCCAGCCAAAGCAGTCCCAAAATGCTAATAAGGCCGACCAATACTACACATGAACTGAAAAACCACCAGCATCAATACTGAAAAATCTCTAGATACGGATTCACACAGCATACCAGCACCGGATAAGTGCCCTCGATATCGTGTGCATTCAAACCCCTAAAAATGCCAAGCACGCCAGTACATGACCAGAAACCCACAACACACCAGAGCGTAAACCAGAGACCTCGCCTCTGCAGGTCAGATTAACAAATTGGAAAGACAATAGAGAAACATACCATAGACGTCGAAACCCAGCAAAAACGTGGCGATACCATAGCTCGAGTGATAAATGTCTGCAGACAGTACACTTAAAGTGCATTTAAGTCCACACCAGCACCATATCAAATCGAATCATGGCCAATAAACCACTGCATATTGGAACTTTCATGAAAAACCAATCTAACGGTCAAGAAATGCTCCCGAAAACCAAAGAAACGGCTAAGATTTCAGCCATTAATAACGAACCAAGCATCCAAACTCCGGCTCATCGGAAAACGCTCCAAGAAAACGCCTAAAAATCAGATTAAAGTTCATTTGACTCCCACGGTTCTACCTCCAACTATTTAAAAAAAATGAATATAACTTAAAAAAATGAATATAAGATTATAAACTTAGGAAAATGGGGAGTTCATATTCTTTCTTGTTCATATGTGACCATTTATAATTTCTATGAATAATTAAAATTCCAAATTTGTAAATTCATAATGTTTTTTTAATATAAAAATTTAAAATGTTTTATTTTTCATACAGAAAAGAACATTGAGTTATCACTGAAGATTAAGTTATACATAATTACATACATGTAAAATATTGTGTATATTTTAACTTATACAATATAAAATGTATATTATTAAAAGTAACTTATTATTGATACTGTTTTTACTTGTGTTATTGATACCGTTTTTACCCGTGTCTAATTAAGAACCTTGTTGTTTCTAGTTAAACAAGTGCTACAGAGTAACAGGTGTAGCAAATACCTCTCGATGTAGTAGTTTGCAAAATTAGTTCATTCTTAGAAGTCTTTCATGGACGCTAGTGATTTGTATGCCATCGCATGTCATGTTCATGACCTAGTAGACTTCTAGCATGCCAATGATTTTTATGTCATCACAAGCATCATGTTCATGGCCCGGCATGAGCAGAATGTGTCTTTGTGGTATTGTGGTATTGTTTAAATGGAAGAGATAAATCATGTAATGCCTTGAATAGGTATTTTCATGAAAATAAAGAACTATATGCAATTGAAATGGTTAATAAACAACGAAGCTTCCTAGAAGATCGATAAGGTCCATGGAGTCTTCACTCAATGAAGCTTTAACATAGCATGTCCGTTAGTGGCATATGAAACAATACCTCTAATTTCAATAAATATGGAAAAATACCTCCCAAAATTGTTTTTTTTAACCCCCTCCCAATATGACTTCGCAATTTTAAAAAAAAACTATTTTCACTATATACTGTATGTATCCATTTTTTCATTTACATTTTTTATACCCCTTTATATTTCTGCGTAGTATATTGACATGATACCCCACATGCATTCTACAATGCACCTTGTTTATTTTGATGTATATTGTGGATGCACATTACTTCACCCACAATTATCAACATCACAAGACCACATTCCTTTCATAATAACTAAATAGGCACTCTTTCAAAGATCTGCAAAGTTTAAACATCAATTCCAAGGTTGCATGGATCCGTGGCTACAAGGATACGTTGAGTAAGAGTGCGGTGAGTATGCAATATGATCCCCAAAAACATGGGATGCAAGTACAAGAGTATAGCTATAGTCTAATACCACATATAAATAAATGTATAAAATAAGATAGACATGCATTGCATAAAGGGGAATTTCAAGTTTTAAATAAGACTCTAAATTTTTAACTTCAAATTTTAATATTTAAAATAGTAGTAGTTGCTCAATTACAATTTACTATTTATTACAATTACTAATATTACAGATTAGCATTTAACAATACATAAAAGTCTATAAAACAGATCTAACTTTGTAAAAACATATCACTCTCAAACTTTAAATCACTCCAATACAATATAAATATTGGTTAAAAAGATTGAGACTTACCAAATGTGAGGATAGGAATGAAAATTTGCAAAATCAATTTCTTTGATTTGGTTATTGGTGATGAAATATGTCCCCACAGAGAAGCCTGGATTGATATTGGTTTTGTATTCTCCATAAAATCCTTCCCAACCAACCTCCAGAAGATGGTATCCATCAACAGATTTCACATGGCTAGTCATCTCCTCAATCCCCCATTGTTTGATCATCACAGCCAAAGAACTACCATGTTTACTCACAATGCTCACACAATTATTACCAAAATAATTAAGTACTAGAAAGCATAATTATAAAAAGAACCCTAGCAAACTATCAATACAGTGTCAATATACAAGATCTGTTAACTGTGTTGTTCAACAATAGAAACAAGACCTTAAACACAACATCCTTGTTTGAATATCTGGTTACAATTGTTTTCCATTTACTAGTTCTGATTCAACGATACAAGGTGTTAGCTGACCTGGATGGTCCTCCCAGAAGGACCACTTTGACAACGACTCGTTCTTGAGTTCCCATGCAAATATTTTAGGGTCATCCCTATAGGATATTCCAGTGATGTTGTTCACTCTAGTCAATAAAGTCTGTAAGAAAATGCATTGCCCAACGCAAATTTGAATAGATTTTGTATGTATATGTATTGCATTCAAATTGGTCTATGTATGTTTATATACATAATGAAAGAAACTTAAACATATAACGAAACATAAGCATACATTTATAGAGTTATTTACTTTAACATGGTCCTTATAGTAGCTTTTTACAGTGGGATTGATGAAGAAATCATCAACGGAGTTGAGATTCTGTCCAGCATTGCGAGCCCATTGTACATATTATTCCTTTCCTCCAAATTTCTCATAATTATTTTCCAAGCTAAGTATGAGTCCGAGACCATACTTGTGGGCTTCAAACACCACAAAGTCCAGAGATTGAACCAAAACAACCCAAAAAAACAAACATGAGTACACCGTGAGTATAGGAAAACACATTTAGAAATGTGAGTATGTATTTTTGAAATGAGCATGCCTACCTTTCCCTATTCTCATACATATCTCCATATATTTATATGTACATATAGATATGAGCATATTTTTATATATACATATATATGAGACTAATTTCATAAACATATAGATATATATCAATATTTTATATGTACTATTGTATATGCCATATCCAAATGTATCATATCCAAAAAGAAATCTAAAAAACCGGAATACGTATTCTCATCCATATTCAATTTATGTTCTGGTAACTCCATCTCAAAACCTACATAAGTGCCATATGGTAAACAAGTAACATCTCACATAAAAGGAAAAATAACACTAATTCATAGATTAGGGACATGAGAATTAGATATGTCATTAAAGGCAAAGAGAAAATTATAATAAAGTAAGTTTCATATACTTTTCAAGAAAACCAAACAAGGATAAAAAGGAAATCCAAATAACAAAAACTGTAAAAACCAAGCATGGAATATGCCATGTACATGTCTCCAAAGTACTTGATGTTGAAGTTTAAGGGTTAGAGGAGTTTTTAATTTAAGAAGCAAACTTTAATGCATGAACATATAAAATCCGATTCAGAACAGTACTTCTCTACTAAACTTTCAACTGTAATAAACAAACATAATTTTCATATCTTTCAACTTAACGCTCCATTAGTCACTGCGTTAAAGTTGGTCCTCAATAATCATCAAATTCCATGTACAACAACAACAAGATAAAATAATGTACAGTAAATATCAACACTAAAGAATTGTAACAAATATTTGAATCAACCATATACTCAAATATTTCAGATTTGACCTTGTCATCGAAGGGACAAGTCAATCTAGGAAAACAATTTGCGTACCTTGAGAGAGAGCCTGAGAGGGTTAAAGCAGAAGCATACTGACCCATACTATCTTAGTAAAAAATCACAGCCATACCCATTACATTCATGCTGACAAATGACACATAGTCATTTTGGGTAAGGATGCAATCACATAATACAGAGACACACACGCATACTTTGCACAGTCATGTTTGAAAAATCACAGTCCACCCATAAAGTGAAACTCACTATCACGTTGGAGAATACCCCATAGTCCACACAAGAAAACATGCTCATGGTCACACTGGGTAAGGACCCACAGTCCACCAAGAAAATAGATCACGGTCACACTAGGGAAGGACCCATATTCCACTCAATAAAACAGATCATGGTCATGCTGGTGAAGGACCCACATTCCACCAAGAAAGTGCCAAGAAATAGATCACGGTCACACTAGTGAAGGACCCACGCTCCACCAAAAAATAGACTCACAGTTATGTTGTGGAAGAAACCACCGTCTAGCCAAGAAATAGGCCATAGTCACGCTGGGGAAGGACCTACAATCCAACAGACTCACGGTCATGCTGGTGCAAAGTGACCATGTGGAAGGGTGGTGGATGGTGTAACAAGAAAATATCAGTCACGCAGGAAAAGTAAACCATGCTGGTGGTGCAACAAGAGATCACATGGAGCAGCAACAAAGATCACGGAGAGGGAGATAGCTCAGTCACACTAGAGCAATAGACCATGAACTGGATTTGTCTCTCATGTTAAATTAAAACTTTAATTTATAATCTAGATACTCCTTAAGATAGGGTATCATAACATTAATAAACATAACCTATTGACCAAGTAAGATAGAGGATCATGAGTCAACCAAGGGGGGAACAACAAACCACAAACCCACAAGGTCAAGGTGAACTATATAAGGTGGACAAGCAACTCCTTTATAGGACTAGCAAGACCAATAATATTTTCTCTCTCTCAGGGTACATGTTTTATATATTTTTGTCATCATTGTATAAGAGTCATTAGTGATAGAAAGTAGAACCAAATAAACAACTTATACAAGGAAGATAAATGAAATCCATAAAAAGTAGTTAGCTTGGAAATTACAACTACAACTGAAATCCATAAATAGGCATCAATGCAACTGCAAATTTTGGAAACTGCCAACTAGATTTTGATATTTAAACTTAGCAACAGAGATTTGGTAATAAAGAGGACATAAACCATGAAAAACCATCTCAAACAGACATGAACCATGATAAACGATGACAAAACAGTACTAGAAACAAAATAGTATCGTTGTAACTAGACAAGATAAGTTTAAAGTATAATTTTCATCTCTTTCAACTTTAACACTCCCTAAGGTCCTTGTGTTAAAGATGAAAAGCATACAAAGACAATAAATAACAACAATAGTAAATCTAACTCAAAGTACAAAGAAAAATAATAATATAACCCACTAAGAGAGTTGAAACCTTCCTTATACTCAACTTAGTACACCCAAACAGTGCAGTGAAGATATTAGTCCACACAAGTCTATGCATAATTTTCATCTCTTTCAACTTTAACACTCTCGAAGGTCCACATTCGGGAGTGTAAAAGTTGAAAGAGATGAAAGGTATGCTTTAAACTTATCTTGTATGTGTCTTTTCTCACTCTTGTGTAGTTATAGCTGAAAAGAATACAAAGACAATAAGTAACATCAATAGTAAATCTAACTTGTGTCTAAATCAAAGTACAAAGAAAACAAATAAGATAACCCACTAGGAAAATACCAACCATATTTTGATATTTAAAATTAGCAGCAGATAACTGATAAGAAGAAATACATAAACCATGACAAACCATCTCAAACAGACAAACCATGACAAAATAGTATCGTTCTAACTAGACAAGATAATTTTAACACATAATTTTCATCTCTTTCAACTTTAGCATTCCCGAAGGTCCACATTCGGGAGTGTTAAAATTGAAACAGATGAAAATTATGCTTTAAACTTATCATACAAAGACAAAGACAATAAATAAATAACATCAATATTAAATTATCTAGTTACAGTTGAAAATCATACAAAGACAATAAATATCAGCAGTAGTAAATCTAAATCAAAGTAAAAAGAAAACAAATAAGATGACCCACTGGGAGAGTTGAAAACTTCCATATACTCAGCAATAAATTTTAGATCAGATCTAGTCTATTAAGAGACAAGTCACTACAAGAACAAAGGACATACCTGAGAGAGAATAAACCCAGTTACTATAGGTTTATTCAACTATAGTAGCAGTCAAGGTAACCCAGTCGACAAGCAAGGAATCCCCAATTACTAAAGAAACAGACCAATAAATTGTTAGGATTATTAATCCTCCCTTGTTCATACTTTCTATTAGATTAATTATTGCCTAACTTAGGAACCTTAAAATTAATTAATTGGGTCCACTAGTACAATTAGGTCCACTTGGACCAATTGGGACACATGTACAAGTCATTGAAGTGCGGGGAACACTACTAGAGGATATAGCACTTATTACATGTGCATGCATCAATTAGGGTGCCTCCTAGACCAATCCCTACATTTTAAGAGCCACTGGGAGTCCCGACACCAACCAACTTTAGTCAATTGGTGTTAGCACTAGTTAGTCTTAGTTATCCCTCAAGTTTGGAGAGCAAAGTTATGTTGGTGGTATATCTTCAGAAGTATTGAAGCAGCAGAATTCAAAGTCCTTTGGTTGCAGAGGAGTCCTTGTCTTAGGCGTTGGGTTGTACTCTTATCTCATTCACTAATTTCTAATAAAGATAATTCTTCTTCCAACATTGTGTTGAGTCTCTTTCATGTATTATGGTTGATGAATATATTCGATTATGCACTAGATATATTGTTTATCTAACCTGTTATATATACATGTATAAGATTGTACTTGGAGATTTTTCTCTTTGCAGGTGAAGGAGGTGCATCCCTGAAAGCTTTGGAGAGAAGAAGAGCGGAAGGAGATCAAGCTTAGATCAACCGTCGGTAATCAGGTGAGTCAAGTATTTCTTCCTATTTTCCCTTCTGTACTTTATTAAAGCTAATTGTCTGCAAGGTTAAAAGTAAGTTGGTAACCCCAGACCCTAGGTTACAAGGGTGTTTAATCCTGAACAACAGAACTAGCGACTCCGTTGGGGAGCCCAGCCTACTATGGGTTAACTCTGTAGATCCTTGCCCAATCTTTGCTTTGATTCAGTGTGTGGTGTTGTGTCTTGGTTTAGACTTATAGTGGTGTTTGAAGACCTTTATAATTTTCTTTTTGTTGAAAATTTTTACTCTTCTATGTGGGTTGTTGTGCTACACAGTCACGTATAGAGGTCTGTGTACGCGGGTTGCTGTATTAGACAGTTGTGTACAGTACACGGGTTGCTCTTGCAGACAGTCGCGTACAAGTCTGAGAAACAAAAATTTTGGGGTTGGGTTGGGTTATTTTTTTTGTCCCTGTCCTTCTGGGGATTTTGTCTTGCTTGTTGGTCTTTAGTACTGGCATTGCACTATAGGTTTGATAGCCCTGTTAACCATACTTCGTGCTTTTTGGTAAGCCCTTGAGTTTCTATTGGTTGGATTGTCTTTCTTTTAGCAATTCAAAGTGGATTTTCCTGTTGGGTGATAGGTCCAAGTGCTGGTTGTCTGAATCAGTGATCAGGGTTCTAGATACCGTATATCCTATTCTATTTCTGAATAGTGTTGGTTTGTCACTTGCCTTTGATTGATTTCAGTGATTTCCATTCATTGTGTCTTCCCAAGCTGGGTGTTTTCCTGGTCTTCCTTAGGTGGTTGATCTTTGGTTTTTATAAATCTACTTTACTTCATTTTGCTTACTTTATATAGTTAGATTATTCAAGCATACTCAAGAATTGTTGCATTTAGGTGCATAGTAATCTTTGAGGAATTTGAAAAGTGAAAAGAAAAACATTAGAAACATTTTGCATTTGAATTGCATATGGTATTTTTACTTTCAGTTTTTAAATAAAATCTCAAAAATTACAAAAATAAGTCTTAGTTTTCTCTTCCTTAGTTGCATTTTCATTAGTTTATATTTACAAAAAAAAAGAAAAGAGAAGCTTGTTTTAAGTAGTGATAATTTACTTTGAAATTGATTTATACACCTGCTTTTTACATTTCTTATCGAGTCAATAATATCATAGTATTTCACTCCACTTGCCTTCTGAATAAAAATAGACCCTAAAATGAACGTTATAATTTAAAATTTATTAGTAATTTTTGTTTTATAGGGCCATACACCTACTGGCTTAGTCTAGACTTGTGGGATAGGAAGTGTAAACTCCCCATAAGCACTTAAATTCAGACATAATGGACCAATCGATAGGTAAATCCTTCTCTTTATCGATAGTATCTGGGAAGCTCCTCTCAAACAGGAGTTAAGCACGAGGCCGCGTGGAGGCATTGGACTGAGGAGATAACCCTCTGATTCCTTGTCAAAATGTAGACCAAGGTTTTTACGCATCTGGGGATTCTGTTTGAGACAGAGTTTCGGGCTCAGCTACCCTGCCCATGCGTACGAATCAGGCTTGCAACTGTCCCCCCAGACTATTGATATAGTTAAGGTAACTTCTAGTCTCTTGACATCTAGGGTTTATACACAGGTAAACCGAAAGGCTATTTCTGGTTCACCTTGGATGGGCTTGGAAGGTAACCCTTGTTGAAAGTGTAGGAGGGCGGTGGGTGATTCCTCCACTTGTGCCTAAGAACCTCTTCAAGGATGCTAAGAAACTCTCTCTCAGCTTTCTTTGGGAAAGCATATATTGCACCCTTTGTGATTGTTGAGACTTTAGGAATTTTTGTAGTGATTGCTATGTGGTTTGTTTGTGTTTAGCTGACCTTAGGGTTTGAAGAGTCAAATTTACAATCGTGGAGGAAAAATCTATCAGAAGGCCATGAAGGTTGCAAAACCTTCCTCCGCTTATCACATTGGAACCTCCACCTCTCCCTCAAAGGCCGAGATTGGACACAGACTTTTTTTTTAAACTGATAGGATTTAGTGAAATTCCGGGTGAACTAGAACTTAGGGAAAACCGTTTTAGTTTAAACACACTTGAGATAGAATACTTGCAGGCTGACGAGTTTGCAAGGAATTTTAATACACCTCTAACTAACTTAAATGATCCTATGATTGTTCAGGTTCGTCCTTTCGATCCACCCGTGATTGGTGTCCCTGTGGCTAGAATCATGTCTACTCCAAGAGAAAGTTCTTTTACTTCCACCTCAGCCGCTCCGGCTGAAGGGGTGCTACCTCCCCCGGTAGGTTTCCCTAGATCAAGTATACCTACCGTGCCCTTAACTCCAGCGAGCCGAGTGGCTCAACCACCGGCTCCCACAAGTCTAGCATGTGCTTCTGTTGGTATGGTCATTGGGATTCCTAGTGTACCTATAGTTCCTACTTCCTTTGCACACACTGCCCAGAGTGGTCCTATAGGATCCTCGGCTTTTGTCTAAGGATTTCCTTGGAATGGGGGTCACATTCCCCCATCCACTCCATGCGTAGGCCCAACACCCTCATATGTAGGGGTGCAGATTGGAAACACTAACCCTTATGGTCAAGGTTTTCAAACTCCGGTTTCAGCTCCGTTCACGAGCTCTCCCTTTTCTCTTTTTAGCGGAGGGATACCTGCTCCTGTATTTCAAACCCCAGTTTTGACTAGGGCGGCCAAAACCTCTTATACTGCACCTCACACAGACAATATTGTGGCTTATGGATGGAATCCTTTCCAAATCAACCCATCCACTTCACAACCAGTAGCAGGGGGAAACCCCACCTTCACATATGGGAATATGGGGGCAAGTCCTTCTAATCCCCAAACTGGTACTTTTAGTGCTCCGGTTAGACCTAAGCTTCCTTTCCTGGTGACGTTAAAATTGCCAGATTTGTCTAAATTGATGAATGACCCGGTGAGACATGATCCCTCCTGGCCACCCGTCCCTACCAAGCTGCCCTCAAATATCCCAAAATTCGAAGGCAAAGTTGGTGACGATCCTGGAGCTCATGCCACCACTTTCCATTTATGGTGCTCTTCCAACTCACTGAATGAAGATTCATTTCAGTTGAGGCTGTTCCTAAGAACTTTGATGAGTACTGTAGCAAAATGGTACATTGAGTTGCATTCTGCTGCGTTTATTAGTTTTTGGGACTTTGCTAACGCTTTCCTTAGTCACTTCCAGCTTCCTATCCGATATGATTTCAGAACGGACTTGTTATCTACCTTCCGGCAGAACAAGGTCACCCATATCTCGGATCACATCCAAGAGTGGAGGAGGCAGAAGACCCTTATTAAAGCCACTATTCCTCCTTATTTCTTATTAGAATGGTTCCTTAAATCCCTATTGCCTTATATATCTAAGGATGTATCTACTTCAGAAGTGATGAATGAGGAAGAAGCTATCCTATTGTAAAGGAAAGTTTCCTATGGCTAGGGTTTAATAGGCCATCAACGTACTAGGGTTGAAAGGTGGATGCAAATGGTTCTACAAGTAAATACAAACACGATTTAGAGATTAGAGTGGTTCATACCTTATCCAAACGAATGTTGATCCAAGCAACCCTTCAATCCTCTTCTTGCTCCTCTCGCTCCTCTTTCTCCAAGAGACCTGCAAAATGAATTATACCTTCCTCAAACCATTATGACCACATATAAAGCAATGATAATCAAATGAACATGAAATAATAATCTAATTAACATCATAATATGATCATAAACAAAGATTCAATCACACATTGAACAATTATTTGGGAAGAAGAAGGACATCACATCTTTATTAATCTTGAAAACAAGTACAAATATACCTTCTCTTCAAGTTCGGCACCTCACGAAACCTTGATCTGGTTCTGCTACTTCTCTTCTCCAAGGAACTCAGCCTCTAAGCTCTACAACACAAGGAGAATGCTTCTAGGGAAAAGGTGTGGGAAAACAGAGCTCCAAATCCTCCAGCATAACAATGCAAAGATTCAAGTCT
Source organism: Pseudotsuga menziesii (assembly GCA_001517045.1). Lineage (NCBI taxonomy): Eukaryota > Viridiplantae > Streptophyta > Pinopsida > Pinales > Pinaceae > Pseudotsuga > Pseudotsuga menziesii. The sequence goes on from LPNX010306167.1 coordinate 142,398, forward strand.
CCTCTCATGGACCTCCCTACCTCTATTTATATGCTTAATGAAGAGTTAGGGTCGAAGACAAAGTAGTTACAACTGAAGGAGTCAGTTGCATAACTACCCAAACTACCAAAATTTCAAAATACGTATTTTTTGACATTTTCAAGAGGCGTACATGGGTTGCAAAGACAACCTTCGCGTACACGAGGAGGTATACATGGGTTGCAATGCAGAAAGTTGCGTATTTAAGGCGTACGCGACTATTATATATAGAAACTTGTGTACACATCAAAAAACTCATTTTTAGGGTATTTTTGGGCATTTTCAAACTTTGGTGTCTTCTAGAGAGTTTTAGCTAACATAAATACCTTTCCAACAGTGTAGAGATCATTTCAAACGAAGTTATATAACTCAAGATATGGATCCTCCAAGTTAGGTGTTTTTTTAGTGACTTTCAATGACTTTCATGAAGTGTCGACATGCGACGAAATCATGGGAAAGTGGTCACGGGAAGAGATGTGTCATTTTGAGCTATAACAGATGCCCCCTAATGTATGAGGTTAGAGGGGAAGACAATAACCTAAATGCATTATAAAGGAAACAGCTAAGTATGGATAGAGTAGAGAATCCAAGATCGAAAGGCTCAAACAAAGGTACCTGAAAGAGAGATAAATGTCAGAAAAAATGATCTCTCGAACATACAAGTCCATATAGAAATCATCGCCATAAAGATACAGGCGGATCCAACACATGTATAACTAATGAAACTATCGTGGTCGCTCAATATGCAAAAAGGTGGATCCATGCTCAACAATCAATCATAGCCACAAATGAACAAGGTGGATCCATGCTCAACAATCGACCATAGCCACAAAAATACAAGGTGGATCTATGTCTCAGCAAAATGTCATATAAAATGTGACAAGGTCTTGCACAACTTGGGCAATAGAAAAATGACGATGCTATTGTCAGCCCAAGGTCTTCAATCCAAACTGCCCAAAAAAGGTACGAATCCTAACCATGCGAATAAAGGAGCTGAAGTCGAACATGGAGGAAACCGTTTGATTACCGGTCAATAATGAGAACCATTAACAAATGCGAGGGAAACCACCATGAATGAAAATGGTCCCCAAGGTACCTAGTACATTCTAACAAGTGTGAATACAAGGACTTGAAGTTGAACACTTGAAGAATCCATTGAGTAGGAGACATTAAGGTATTCCCACTACCCAATAGCGAGGGAAATTTCCACTGATGAATAGAATCCCCAAGGTACTGTCATAAAACTCTAAATCTCATTCCAAGATCAAGATGTGTTGTAGTGGATAGGAAGATATCCATTGGAAGGAAGGCATTAAGGCATCCCTCATCATCCAACACAAGGTAAATTAAAGACTAATTGGATCTGGAATTGGTACTGAATTTCAAGACAAGAAACACTGAAGACATGATGTAATGAACTGATACCAGGGAATGGTCGACACAAAAGTTCAAGGCAACTGTAGAATGGCCGACAAAGGTTTAATCCTTGAACAATGAGCACGACACAAAAAGTGACTTAGGCAGCTTTTGACATGAAATGACCAACGAAACAAATCTGCAATGTAGGAGACATTAACAGATTCCCCATATAATTGGAAAAGAAACCAACGGGAGGAGTAAAAAACTCTGAATCGAGTTAAAGTCAAAACAGTAGCACCCAACTGTTGATAGACTCAAAACTGGTGCTTTGTTCAAGGAAACAAGACTTGCTACCATGATGTAAAAAACATGTGAATGAACTTCCCTTCCCCTCTTTCTTGTAAAGGTTTAACGAGTCCAAGAAAGCAAACTCGGGACCATCTTCATTTTTGGCAAGCTCGAAGAAAAGACAAAAGAATGCTTAATAAAGCACTGATTTGTGGATTTTATGAGCCCAAACTAGTACATGCTCGTCGGTGTTTTCATAATTTAGAGAGTCTAAAAACTCCAAAGAAGACTCCAGGGGGGTGCTTTTTCGTCCAATTTAGTCTCCTGAGGCCGAAAACGTATAAAACAAACCATAGAAGAACTCTCTTAGCTTCCGAAGAAGTAAGGTGCACCTTTTTCGTACTTAGTCAGGAAGGTCCAAAAAAAGTTAAATTACCACCTACCCAACGCTCCTTCAAAAGCAGCATACAGTCTGAGTTTTACGAGTGTGAAGGAAGGCAAGATCACTCGGAAAGATCCATTCGATTATGAGGAATGGGGCTTACAACAATAAACTCGATTCTTTGTTCTTTAGGGTTTAACGAGCATGACAAAGACATAAAGTACACTCAGAATATTTTTCATGTTTTGGTCCAGAGCACGAAAAAGAGAAAACTAAGCTCATACTGGGGGTTCCTTTTCCGTAAGTTTAGTCCCTCAGGTCCGAAAAAGTGATAAACCTATGCCTGAGAATACTCTTCTGAATTCCGAAGAAAAGAGAGTGTTCCTTTCTTGTATCATTCCACATGGTCCAAGAAAGTGATAACCTATCACCAATGTGGATGCCCATTCACATATTCTTAACGAGCCTGAATGGACAAGTTTACTCAACAGTCAAGTCTATTTTGAGGAGTCAGACCTGGGCCTAAAGAAACTCAATATCTTTCCCATGAAGTTTTAACAAGTCCGAAAAATTCAACTCGCGGCCTCCTTACTGTTTTTAACGAGCTCGAAGGAGAGCAGAAAGAATGCTCTAAATGCGAGGAGACGAGTGTCATAAGCAAGAGAAACTAGTTCCAAGCGCAAGGAAAAGACCTATGCATAATGCAAGAAACATGAGCAGGATAAATACACTCGGGGAATGTCTCCTCAAGGTAAAAGGTGTCAAGTTGCAAAGGCAAAAAGATACAAGGCTAAGTGATGATGAGAGCAAAGATGAGGGCTTATACAATGAGGTAAAAGCGTGGAAGTCGGCATCAGGCTCATAAGTGCGAGCAGGGTACATGCAAATGCATTTACAACTTGAAAAACAAGAGGAGACCAGTAAATAGTTGTGAATCCAACTAAGAATCATGTCTCCAAGAAAAAACAACATCAAGATCATATTCAAAAGAAAAGTTTTGATGCATGTTACTTTGGCATAAACACGTGCAACTTTGCTATCTTCTACAAAAGGTAAAGTCAAGGCAGAATCAACGAAAGAGGAATCTATAGTGCCAAGATTCGAGGGTTTATAATCAATAAGATCAACCTCGGAAGGAGAGCAAAAATCAACAAGGGAGATAGAATCTGCAAGAACAAACTCAATATCATAGGAGTTTAAAAATTCATAAGAAAAATAAAACTCATCAGGATCACTGATTTGTTGTTCAAAGAAGAGTCAAAAGACTGAACAAGACCAACATAAGAAGAAAGGTCATGATTACTAGGCAAATCAGGGTTAGACTTAGGCACAACTAAACCAACATCCAATAGAAGATCAGACTGTATCAAAGACTCTAGGAAGACTTTATCTGAAGGAAGGAGATCATCCGAGATAGGACACATGTCTAAACTTTCAAATGGATTGACATAGTGGAGATTAGGCCCCACAGTCTATTTAAGATGACTCACCTATTCAACTGCTGAAACCAAGTCCCAAGAAGGTAAGCATGAAAACAGAGGCTGCTTCTTAGTAGCAATTGAACGCAAAGGACATGAGGCCACATAACTCATCTGTGGCGGGGGAGTGTCTATAGAAACACTAGGAATCGATAAAGGAAAGACCTGGTCTCTAGTTGGGTTAGGAGACTGATCAAGAAAATCCAACTGATTGATAGTGACAATTTATTCTCCATGATTAAAGTACATCACACGAAAAAAAATGTTGACACCATAACTTGCACGGCATATACATAATCACGTCCGAGGAGCATATTGAAGTCCAAGGGTTCTTCTATTACCATGAAGTCAACTAAGACGGTCTTCCCACTCAAAGTAACAGGTGTTTGAGTGAGAATTTCCAAGGCTATACAAGTTCTTCTATCAAACGTCGGCAACTAGCTAGTAGTTGACACAAGGCTGGGAGATCCCATGCCTCTCCAAGCACGAGCAGACAAAATACTAACTGAGGCTCCTTCATCAACAATAGAACGAGCAATCGTGTAAGGTTCAACTTTGACCTTTATCTGGAAAGGTGCATCAGAAGGAAGGCCCAGCTCAACTAGGCTATCCCAATCAAAGGAAGCAATCCGAGAGCTTGGTGGGGGTTGATCCGAAATGAGTTCAGTGCCCCCTTGTTCAGTAAGTTCTGAACTGGCAATGAAGAAAATGTGACTAGTAGACACTTCACTCTCCAAAGGAAGAGTGGGATTGATCGACAATGGAATCGATTCAACCGCTTCATGAAAGTTACTCTCCGAAGGGAGAGTGGGATTGACCAAATATGACATTGGTTCAATCACATCAGGATCACTCTCTGAAAGAAGAGTGGGATCGACCAAAGCTGAGATTGGTTCGACCACTTGATCAATTAAAGGTTGAGTGGGTTGTTGAGAAACTATAGGTTGTTCAGGAGAAGGAAATTCTTGATTCTTGGACCACACTCTTCGCACCTCTGCGACAGCAGGGCACTGGTGAGTAAGATGATCTCCCTCGCATAGCTTACAAGGGAACTTAAGTTTTCACTTCAAACGACCAGTTTTCTCAACAGTGCCAACATGACTAGCAGTGGCTGACTGTTTGCTCTTAGCATGACCTACAAAGGCTAAGAGTTTGCCCCCAACATGAACTACAGAGCTTGGGTGATTGGGTCCAACCTAACTAAGAGAGGCTGGTTGTTGAGAGACTTCAAGATGTTCAAAAACGAGATGACCATGAAAGCAAACTCTTCGCACCTCCATGATAGAAGGGCATTTATAAGTAAGGTGGTCTCCCTCACAAAGCTTACAAAGAAACTTGGGCTTGTGTTTTGAGTGGTTAGTCTTTTCAACAATTTCAACATGAGTCGCAGTGGCTGACGGATTGTCTTCATCATGAATCACAGAGGCTGAGAGACTGCCCCTAGCATGACTTGTAGAGGCTGAGAGATTGGGTCCAACATGACTTGCAAAGGTTGGGTGAGCACCACCAGCATGAACAATAGAGGCTGAATGGTTAGGATCAACATTCTTTGCAGTAATTGAGTGTGTGCCCCTAGCATGAACCACAAAGGTTGGGTGGATGGATCCAACATGACTTGCAGAGGTTGGATGGGGAGGGTCAACTTGAACATCATAGGTTGAATGGGTGCCCTCAGCATGAACTGAAAAGGATGAGTTACTGGATCCAGCGTGACCTAGACAAGTTGGAAGGATCCCACCAGCATGATCAACAGAGGCTGGATGGTGAAGATCAACTTGACTTCTAGAGGTTGAGTGCTTAGATCCAACATGACCTGCAGAGGTTGGATAGGTGCCCCTAGCATGAACTTCAGAGGCTAGGTGGTGAGGTTAAACTTGACTTGCAAAGGTTGAACAGGTGCCCCCTTTCTTATGTTCCTTCTTCATATTCCTCCTTCTTTTACTCCTTTTAGACTGTCGATTACTAATATCAGTACTTTCACCACATGAGGTAGAAGGAGGAGGAGAATCAACTACAGGTGAAGGGGAAGCAGTGTTTTAATTCCCTTGATATAAGGAACTTACTTAAGAAGCATCAGGAGCATTCAGGAAGGTTGGAGTGGAAAACAACCACACCGGTAGCCCTAGGGTGAATCCAGGTAGATTCAAGGTGGCCATCAAGGGAACACCAACATTCCCCATGAGAGGAATAGTATAAGGAGTTCCCAGCATGGGGATATCTTGGTTGGTGTTCAAAGGGGTGCTAGCCATAGCTTAAAACTAGGAGAAAAATTCTGAGGTTGATAGGCAACCAAAATTACAAAGCACACACCTAAAGGCACACTAAGTATAGACAAACCACACAACACTCACTAAAAATTCCTAAAGCCAAATAGACAAACAGGTATAATATACGCTTTCCAAAAGAAAGTTGATAGACAGTTACTTGGCATCCCTGTAGATGTTCTTAGGCACAAGCAGAGGAATCACCCACCGCCCTCCCACACCTTCTACCAGGGTTACCTTCCAATCCCATCCAAGGTCAACCAAAAATAGCCTTCCGGTGTACTTGTGTATGAACCCTAGATGTCAAAGAGACTAAAGGCTACCTTAACTATATTGACAGTCTGGGGGGACAGTCGCAAACCTGGTTTGTACGCATGGGCAGGGTAGCAAAGCATGAAACCCTGTCTAAGACAAAATGCCCAGATGTGCAAAAACCTTGGTCTATGCTTTGACAAGGAATTAGAGGGTTATCTCCTCAGTCCAAGTCTCCACGCGGCCTTGTTCTTAACTCCCGTTTGATAGGATCTTCCCAGATACAATCAACATAGAAAAGGGTTTACCTAGTGATTGGCCAACTACATCTGAAATTTTAACACTTGTGGGGAGTTTAAACTTCCTATCCCGCAAATCTAGCCTGAGCTAGTTGGTGTATGACCCTATAAAATAAAACTTACTAATAATTTTTAAATTATATCGTTTACTTTAAGGGTTTTTTTTAGTAAGAGGGTAAATGGCGTGAAACTTATGTGGTGTTTTGGCTCAAAGTTGAAACAAAACGACTAAGCAAAGAGAAATGAAATGCAAAAAGCAAAAAGTATTCTCTTTGTTTTTCAAACAGAAAATTGAAGGCCACAAAAGACCAATTTCTTTTTATTTTTTTCAAAAACAATGATATGCCATGCAATCTAGACTAAAAACCTAATCTACATGCATATAAAGCAAACATGTGTTTTTTTATTTTTATTTTATAAATGCAAAAGAAAAAACAGCCTATCAACTAATGCAAGCAAGTACTGTAAGTAAAGCAAATAGACAACTACTCTACACCCCACAAACAAACCCTAGGTTTCCCTAAAGTTGGATATCAACCTCTCTTGAAAGGAAGGCTCACAAAGGTAAACAAGCCAACAACTTTGGAATGAAGAGACTGAGCAATAAGACTGACATAAAAAAAGGTCAAGAAGTTCCAAGTATCAATCTAAACCTACAAATAGAGGTTGCTCAGTACCTTGTCCAACAAGGTCAAGCCAAAGAAGGAGGTGGGGGGCAAGGCAGAAAAAACAAGTTCAAAGACTTGAAAGAGACTTACAAGATAGACAAAGAGCACTTAACAGAGATAAAACAACCTCTCATGAGTCATGCACATGCAAAGGACCCTTGAAGACCCTGCAAAATCTCTCAAATCACCCAAAAACCCTAAAAAATGATGAAAGAACACAAATTTAGGTGCATACGCGGGTTGCCTTAAGGCAGGTCGCGTATGACACACAGGTTGCAGGTAGTGCAAGTCACGTATACAACACAGAAACACGATTGTTTAGCCTGAAAGTCGCATATGGATGACAAAAGGCACAAAAAGGATCAAAAACTGACCTAGGAAGGCAAGAAAGGTGTTCCAACAAACTCAAAAGGTGTTCCTAACTTCTAAGAAAGACCTAAAACTTTACAAAAGGCTAAAAGAAAGACAAAGAAACCCCAAACAGACAAGGCTCTCCCCAGCGGAGTCGCCAGTTCTGTTGTAAAGGAAAGTTTCCTATGGCTAGGGTTTAAGAGGCCATCAACGTACTGGGGTTGAAAGGTGGATGCAAATGGTTCTGCAAGTAAATACAAACAAGATTCAGAGATTAGAATGGTTCATACCTTAGCCAAATGAAGGTTGATCCAAGCAGCCCTTCAATCCTCTTCTTGCTCCTCTCGCTCCTCTTTCTCCAAGAGACCTGCAAAATGAATTATACCTTCCTCAAACCATTATGACCACATATAAAGAAATGATAATCAAATGAACATGAAATAATAATCTAATTAACATCATAATATGATCATAAACAGAGATTCAATCACAAATTGAACAATTATTTGGGAAGAAGAAGGACATCGCATCTTTATTAATCTTGAAAACAAGTACAAATATACCTTCTCTTCAAGTTCGGCACCTCACGAAACCTTGATCTGGTTCTGCTACTTCTCTTCTCCAAGGAAATCAACCTCCAAGCTCTGCAACACAAGGAGAATGCTTCTAGGGAAAAGGTGTGGGCAAAGAGAGCTCCAAATCCTCCAACATAACAATGCAAAGATTCAAGTCTCCTCTCATGGACCTCCCTACCTCTATTTATATGCTTAATGAAGAGTTAGGGTCGAAGACAGTAGTTACAACTAGAGGAGTCAGTTGCATAACTACCCAAACTACCAGAATTTCAAAATACGTAATTTTTTTGACATTTTCAGGAGGCGTACATGGGTTGCAGAGACAACATTCGCATACACGAAGAGGTATACATGGGTTGAAATGCAAAAAGTCATGTATTTAAGGTGTACATGACTATTATATATAGCAACTCGTGTACGTACGTGGGTTTCCTTAAGGAATCTTGTGTACACATAAAAAAAACTCATTTTTAGGATATTTCTGGGCATTTTCAGACTTTGGTGTCTTCTAGAGAGTTTTAGTGAACATAAATACCTTTCCAACGGTGTAGAGATGAGGTCAAACAGAGTTACAAAACTCAAGATATGGGTCCTTCAGGTTAGGTGTTTTTTCAGTGACTTTCAATGACTTTCATGAAGTGTCGACATGCGACGAAATCATGGGAAAGTGATCACAGGAAGAGAAGTGTCATTTTGAAATATAACATATCCTCAGGGCCCAGCAATTAGATTTGATATATTCACAGTCTGGGATCTTATATGAGATTATCCCTGAGGCACCAAGGCCAACGCACGATGCAGAGAAACCTAATCCTGGACCCCATGCCGATGGTGTGGTTGGTTCCATGAAATCTCCCACTGTAGAATATTTGGCCAAACAGCTCCATCAGCTGTCCATCAAACATTCTATGGCAGAGGCAGTAAATGCTTCCCCCTCACCCCAAAATGCAAATGTTTTTGCACAAACCTCTCAGAAGGGCAATCAGCAGCCCGGTGGGAAAAAGAAGAGAGGAAAGAAATGGGAGGGAAACCAAAACAAGCAAAAACCCACAAATAATGTTGATGGGGGGAAGAAATAAAAGAAGAAGGTGAAATTCCCATGTAAGTTGTGCCATGAAGATCACCTCACCCATCTTTGTCCCCTTATGGAACAAGCTCAGAAGCTGTTAAAAGCTCAACAACCGGCTGTCCTGAAGGATCCTTTTCCCTAAGGGCATAATTCTGATTCAGCTTCAAATACAGCAGGGGGCACCCCAAATGACCCTGACCCAAATTATATTAACATGGTTCGATCCCAAACTTTACTACAGACCAGGAATAAGAAATATGAAAAAGAGACCTCATAGAAGGGTAAGTCAATAGGTGAAACTTCTAACCCTCTCACAATTGAGAAACCTGTCGAAATTATGCCCAAGAAACCGAAAGGTGTCTTTAAGAATACCTTGCATAATCCTAATGTTACGAGTATAGCAAACTAATCTATAGTTGAAGACTTAGCCCAAACACCTTGTGCAATGTCGGCTTTAGAGGTGTTACAGAGTTGTCCCTCCTTAGGTAGTATGGACTCATCGAGTCTCATGGTGAAATTTAATTTGTCTGATGTCAAAATTCGCCTACCATATCATGTAGCCTTATCGATAGATGTCATCCATGGTGGAAAGACCATTGGAAGAGAAGTTGTCGATGAGGGTGCTTCTACATGTTTTATGTCCTTGTCTTGTTGGAAAGCTCTTGAATCCCCAGAGTTGGTCCCGTCAAACACCCTGCTTACTGCTTTCAACAGAAGGTCATTTCGTCCGCATGGTATCCTATCGGATTTTGAAATTAAGCTGGTAGGGAAAGCAGTGTCTATTGAGGTAGAGGTGATTGATGCACCTTTGGATTACAACTTGCTTTTAGGGAGAAGTTGGACTTATGCCATGTCTGCTATTACATCGGCCATCTTTCGAGTGGTAGTGTTTCCACATGAAGGGAAGTCAGTTACTGTTGACCAACTTAGTTTTACTCGAAAAGGCCGCATGGAATCTAATGAGTCCACTGTACCATTGGTTGATCAGGTCAAACTTGCTTCGGAGAGCTTAGGGGCTGGCATGTACGCATCATTGATGACTACATTTGATTTTACGGCTCCGATTAATTATATAGGTTCTACTAGTGTGGGGAAGTCCATAGCTACGGTTGTTGATAGGACCGATCCTTGGGTTCTCCCTTCCCACCATGAACCTGAAGTGCCCTTATTGGCAGCGGAAGTGGCTTATCAAGCTATCACCCAAACCGCTGTTGATCCCTTTCCAGTCCCCCTCACAGTCTCAGAGGAACTGGAAGAAGCCTATTTGCTTGCTTGGGTAAAAAACTTTTTGCATTCTACAGATTGTTTAGATATGGTTTTACCTTCTAATGAATCCATTCTAGAAGCCATGTGCAGACGAGATAAGATCTGTGAAGATCTTCACCATCGATCCTATTTTCTTCTAGAGTTAAGCAGGATAGAGAATCAGGAGTTTCATATGAGACTGGCAGACGATGTTGATATTCCCATTAATCCCTTCCCAAGGGAAGGAATGTTTGCTGGGGGGAATATGGCAAATATTTCCGCTACCATCCCTATCAAAATCTCTGTAAATCCTGACGTTGTGGAAAATATACATATTGGCACAAACTGCTCTCCTGAGGAGATTGTGATCTATACAGCCTTGTTTAAGGAATTCCATGACGTTTTTGCCTGGTCATATGACGAGATGCTAGGCATTGATCCATCTATAGTCGAGCACGAGATTCGAACATACCCTGACGCTAAACCTATTCGTCAAAAGTTGAGACCTGTCAACCCACGTAAAGCGGTGGCAGTAAAAGCTGAAGTTAAAAAACTGTTGAAAGCCGGTTTCATTTATCCCATAGCTTTGACAGAATGGGTATCCAACCCTGTTCCTGTTGATAAAAATCAAGGGACCATACACGTCTGTACTGACTTTCAAGATTTAAACAAAGCCTATCCTAAGGACAACTATCCCATGCCATTTATAGATCAAATTATTGATGCGTGCATGAGAAATGAAGTCTTTTCATTTATGGATGGTTTCTCCAGATATAATCAAATTCAAATAAAACCGAAAGACTAACATGAAACAACTTTTATTTGTCCTTGGGGTACCTTCGCGTACAAGAAAATTCCCTTTGGATTGAAAAATGTTGGGTCAACCTTTCAGCGGGCAATGAATTTTTCCTTTCACGATATTAATGCCATTGTCGAACCCTACCTTGATGATCTGCCTACACATTCTCATAAGAGGATCGATCACCCACATCACTTGCGTTTGATTTTTGAACGATGCAGATAATATAAGATTCGCTTGAATCCCCACAAGTGCGTTTTCTGTGTCGAGTCAGGGAGAATGCTCGTATTCATTGTTTCTAGCAAAGGCATTCAGGTGGATCCTTTGGAAGTTGAGGCCATTGTAAATCTACCTCCTCCTCGTTCTATCAAGCAGCTTCAGAGCCTGCAGGGGAAGTCCAATTTTATTCGACGTTTCATTGTAAATTATGCCAAGATTACTGAGGGTTTCATGCGCCTGTTAAAACAGGACACCCCATTTGTATGGGATGAAATTGCACAACTCGCATTCGAGGCATTGAAAAATTATTTGTTGTCAGCACCATTATTGCGTCCGCCAGATTACTCTAGGGATTTTATATTGTATCTGGCCGCATCTGAGTCGACCATAGGGTAGTCCTAGTCTAGGAGGATGATAAGCTCTAAGAGCATGTCGTTTACTATCTCAGTCGTGCTTTAGCCGGACCTGAACTTAGGTATTCCCACGTCGAAAAATTGGCCTTAGCAGTTGTTTATGTTGTTCAGAGGTTACGTCACTACATATTATTGAGGACTACGACGGTAGTGGAGGATGTTAATCCTTTTCAATATGTTTTGTCTCGATGGATAGTTGGAGGAAAATTCAACAAATGGATAGTCATTCTCCAAGAGTTTGAGTTGGATTTTCAGTCCGCCAAATCCAAAAGATCCTTAGTTTTTGCTGAGCTCATTGCAGAATTTCCTGTAGAGGAAGATGTAGCTATTAAAAAAGACTCATTCCCAAATGAGCATATCTTTTTTATTTCCACCTCTGACCCCTGGTACAGAGATATACTTATCTATGTCCAGACTTTGAAGTATCCTACAGCTTTCTCGTGGGAAGAATGACGTAAACTACGCCTACATGACAAGAACTACCTCATCATAGGAGATACTTATACCGTAGGGGGGTAGATTTCGTTTTTCGTCGATGTCTTACCCACGAGGAAGTGGATATTGTCCTAAATGATGTCCATAGTGGAGCGTGTGGGGGTCATTTATCTGGGTTAGCAATGACCCAGAAGATATTATGTGCCAGTTATTTCTGGCCCACAGTCTTTAAAGATTGTGTGGAAGCCGTGAAGTGCTATCATCCTTGTTAGCTTTACACTAGAAAGATGTGGTCACATCCCGCTCCGTTATTTCCTGTCATCTCAGTGGGCCCCTTCATGAAGTGGGGGATTGATTACGTGATGTGTAACCTAGCCTCGACTGGGGGGCACAAATATATCATTCTCAATGTAGACTATTTTATGAAATGGGCAGAGGCAATGCCCACCTTTAAAGCTAATGAGGAAACTGCAGCTTTTTTCATTTTCAATCAAATTATCGCACGATTCGGTATACCTAAAGTGATTGTCACTGACCATGGCAGTCATTTCCAAAATAGCATGATGATTGAATTGACCACTATGCTAGGATTTAGACAAGAACATTCATCTTCGTTCTATCCTCAAGCAAACGGTCAAGTCGAGGCTGTTAATAAAACTTTGAAAACTATACTCAAACGTACTATTAATGCAGCCTGTTCCAACTGGCATATCATGGTGTATCCTGCACTTTGGGCATATTGAACCAATGTAAAAACTGCTACAGGGTTTTCCCCCTTCCAACTCGTTCATGGAGTGGAAGTCGTTACCCCGGTTGAATGTGAAATCACGTCCTTAAGAATTGCTATTGATGTGTTACCTTATACAACTGAGCTGGAAGAACGTCTATTACATTTAGAACATCTAGATGAATAGTGTAGAGATGCGCTGACAGCAAACCAAGCTCATAAAAATAGGGTCAAAATCCAATACGATAAATTGGTCAAGCATTGGATTTTCTCTGAAGGGGAGCTTGTATTGCTCTGGGACCAAGACAAAAAACCCCTGGGGGCAGGAAAGTTTAGGTATATGTGGTTGGGACCTTATGTCATGTCAAAGGTGTTAAAGAAGGGCGCATATGAATTGATTGATTTTGATGGGAATAAGCTGCCTGGGCCTAGAAATGGGCTCTACCTGAAAAAGTACTATGCTTAGGCTTAGCACTTTTTCTTGTATTTTATTGTATGTATTTTTATGGACACTAGTTCGTCGGTTTGTGTTTTTTATACCATCTGCTGGTTGTTACAGATGTCTTCTGAGATGTTCGTAGGTTTCGCTGATGGCGCCAGTCACCACACTTGTAATTTAGCTTCAGCTGCATGGGTCATTTATTCGCCCTCAAGACAATTAGTTGCCTCAGGAGGCGCCTGCTTAGGTCCTGCTACCAATAATGTGGTTGAATATAGGGCTGTCAATGAGCTTCTATGGGATGCTTTGTCACGTGGTATCACTCAGCTGGAAGTCCGACTAAACTCTCAACCGGTGGTTTCCCAGCTCAATCGGGCTTATCAGGTGCAGAACCCTATTTTATTGCGTCAGTTTATGCAAGTTAGGTTATTGGAAAGAAATTTTGAGTTCATTACATTCAATCATATTCCAAGGAATCAAAATTCATTAACTGATGCATATGCTAATTATATCTTGGATTGGCATTTAACACATTTTACATAAAATATACAGCAAACACATAAAAAACATTTGTAAATAAACCGGCAAAATAGATATATATATGTGTGTGTGTGTGTGTGTGTGTGTGTGTGTGTGTGTGTGTGTGTGAATATTTTCCCATATAGATAGGTCAAATCTTTGACCCTCACATCTAGTCATAACTGTATAATATACAAAAAATATACAAAACATGGATCAAAGTCCATAAAATGCTCCTAGGTCTAAGCTGGACCACCCTGGTCATTTGGACCCCCCTGGTCCCCCCGATCACCTTGCACTCGGGCTTCTTTAGCCTCTTCGGCTTCAGCAGCCTCAACAACATCTATGTGCACAAGTACTGCTCTAGCTACTCGCCTCAGAAGGCATATCTAGACATGTGGTACACCAACCACTAGCTCATGCATGATGGCTAGGATGTGCTCAATCCGTAAGGTAGGTACTCTCTGGGTAAGCCTGGCCAGCTTTCCCTCAAGAACCCTAATCAAACCCTGGTTCTCTCCCAAAAAAGGATGCACATAGATGCGTGGATTCCCAGCAGGGCGGACTGGTCCAATATCTGCATTTTGACATTTAAAATAAAAAGGGGATTAGAAATTTTATACATATGTATATATCTATATAATTAAAATTCATAAAAATTTTGAAATTTTTGATTATAAAATTACCTAACTCTCCCCATGCTCCTCCTGGAGTGAGGATGAGGTCAGTATCACCACGGAAATCTAATCTAGCATATGGAAACTGCTCCAAGGCTGGCAACTGTCGCTCCCACCAAAAGTAGAAGTCATCGTCATAGACACTCTGGACCGAGCCACCACCTCTCTGGCAGAGGAAAATATCTCCCCACCTACTCATCCTAGGCTGACGGGGAGAACGAACTGGCAATGGTACTGCAGGACTCAATCCCAGCACTCTCTCAAAGAAAAATTCTACTAATATGCTGGAATAACCAAAAAAATTCCTCCTACCTCTTTTGCAATCAGAGAGCTGTTTTCTTATTATCAGGATCACTCCTGAGCACCAGTCATATAGGGCTCCATACATATAGTCTACTGCTAGTCTCATTTGGTTATGAGTTGCAAGGTGAAGTGATGATGACCCTGCAACCCTCACTATAGTGCTCGTCAATGCCTCTAAAGGAAAGTTGCGAATGTGAACAATAGGGATGCAACTACCCCTATTTTGACTGCCTGGCTCACAGTATATATCAATATAGTTCTATACACTTAGAGGGTCACCGCCTCTGTTGGTGCCTTCCAAGTTCACCGAAGTTCCCCGTCGTGATAAACCAGCAATGAAATAAACATCCTCTGATGTAATCTCTAAAGACTCACCTTGAAGGTCAAACATGCCCAAATCATGATCCCAATAGTTTATCAAGAACTCTAAGAGGCAGACATTTTCCCGCATAGGTGAGGCGCAAAAAAACTTTAATAACCCACTTTGACGTAAAACATTCACTGTGGGGAAATCTTGAAGAGCTTCTTGGTCCATGTCTTCATGTTCCTGCTCCCTCCACTCAAACACCATCTTTCAATCTAATAAACAAGCAATTACAAACCATAAGATTCATATAAAATTTGAATTTTTTGACCCTATTCATTCTTTTTTAACCTCGTGCAACGTACGCAACTGTCTTTTAGACAAGTCGTGTACTGTACGTGACTGTCTTTTTTGAAACCCGCATACAGAACGCGTGTACACGACTATTAACATACCATACCCGCATACATAACGCGTGTACGTGACTATTAACATACCATACCCGTGTACACAGCGTCCATGCTTTGATGGCGCTTGAAAACATGAAATTAGGGCTCAAAATTGACAATTGCTTGGATCAAATGAAAGAGCATGGAGTGTAGTTTTACCTGACACTTGCGGTTTTGGGAATGGTCCACCGAATCGTCCAGACCGAGCAATCAAAGGTAGAATTAAAACTTGTCTTTTTATGGTTAAAAATCAAATGGTGAATTTTTTATTCATATTTTGAACTATTTATAGAAAATTTATTTTTCAAGTGGGTTTTTTCCCTATAGTTCATCATTTTTAAACTAATGTCATATCTTTTCTGATATGTGACAGGTTTATCATCGTTTTTAAGTTGTTTTTTGCTCATATATGATGTTTTTACTCATTTCACATGCATTCTGCATTTATACCTACTCCATCTTAATCCTAGCATTAACACTTCGACCACAGACTATGGTATTTTTAACCAGTAGCTCCTTGTATTTACCATTGTTCTTCTGTGGATAGGACCTTCCTCCCATGGGTATCCTCATTTAGAACCTATTTATTGTCTTTCGATAATCATGTTGTAGCTGTCATAGTTTCAGGGGAATCGTTTTAGCTATTTTTCACGCCAAATTGAGCCTCATTTTGGTTTCCTTTTACAACCTATCCCTTTATATGACTCCCCGCCCTTATGGAGTTTCTTTAGGCCCTGGTCTAACTCCTCAAAACAGACTTGAATGCCGAGTAAACTTGTCCGTTCAAGCTCATTAATAATATGTGAATGGGCATCCACATTGGTGGTAGGTTATCTCTTTCTCGGACCATGTGGAATAATACGAGAAAGGATCACTCTCTTTCCTACGGAATTGAGAAGAGTATTCTCAGGTACAGGTTTATCACTTTTTCGGACCTGAGGGACTAAACTTATGGAAAAGGAACACCCAGTATGATCTCAGTTTTCTCTTTTTCATGCTCTGGACCTAAACATGAAAAAGATTTCGAGTGTACTTTTTGTATTTGTCATGCTCGTTAAACACCAAGAACAAGGCATCGAGTTTATTTTTGTAAGCCCCATTTCTCGTACTCAAATGGATCTTTTCGAGTGATCTTGCTTTCCTTCACACTCGTAAAACTCAAGCTATATGTTGCTCTCGAAGGAGCGTTGGGTAGGTGGTAATTTAAACTTTTTCGGACCTCCCTGACTAAGTACAAAAAAGGTTCACCTTTTCTTCTACAGAAGTTAAGAGAGTTCTTCTGTGGTATGTTTTATACTTTTTCGGCCTCAGGAGACTAAATTGGACGAAAAAGGACCCCCCTGGAATCTTCTTTGGAGTTTTCAGACTCTCTAAACATGAAAATACCAAGTGAGCATGTACTAGTTTGGGCTCATAAAATCCATGAATCAGTGACACTATCAAGCATTATTCCCTCTTCTCTTCAAGCTTGTCAAAAAATGAAGAGAGATTCGAGTTGAATTTCCTGGACTTGTTAAAATTTAACAGGGAAGGTAAGGAAGAATTTTTCTTTTGGTTCTCAGTCAGTGGCAGCATGTTTTCCTTGAACATAGCACTCTTTGTCTTTTCCTATACTCATGTCTTAGTGTTCACTTCTTGTTCAGCTATTACTTCGAGTTTCTTACTCCTCCTCTTGTCAGTTCTACCTGGGGCATCTGATCATGTCTCCTACATGACAGATAAGTCTAGTTGTACTATCTGTAAAGTTAAAAGCTGCCTTGGGTCATCTCTGTGTCGTGCTCACTGTTCAAGGACTTAACCCTGTATCTGATCTATATCATGATTCCATCGTTGTCGTATATGTTACTACTCGTGTCTCCCTTCCTTTACCCAGTTCCTAGTCACTCTTGTGATCTGTTGGAGGATCTATTGCCTTCCTTATCACAGTATGGTTCCGCATCAGCATTTCTTGACGACGAAGACCTAGAGTTTTAACGATCGTACCTTAGGATTCACTTCCATAATTGGTGAATTCCTTTGCTTCAGTTGTCAATTATCACCTATTGGTTGACAATCTGTTGAATCCTATCCATGTTCGACTTCAAGAACATCTATTCACATTGATTGGATTGTACTGGTTCTTTGGGATTTTTTTACGAAGACCTTAGGTTCGTATCTATGGACTAAGTTGCGCAAGATTATGTTGTGGTCACTTACACAGCTTCCAGATCTTTGAAGACTCATCATTATTGTATATTGTAGCTTCGATCCACCTTTGTAATATACGTGGTCTTGTACCCGTACTATATGATGTACTCAAATATTGTAAAGGAGCTAGTGTTCCAGTATATTGAACATAGCATCCTCAGATATTATGTATTTGTTTCAGGTACTACCTCTGCTCCATTGGACTTCTGAGTTCTCCAAAGATAATGATTATAATGTATTTTGGCCATCGTTTCCCTCTGACCTCACACATTAGGGGGCATTTGTTATCAACCCAAATGGCACTTCTCCGTCCGAGTGCCGACATTCCCTATGTTGGTACACAAAAGGACATTTTAGGATTGAAGTTTTCCAAAACACTAAATATGGGCATGACATGAGATGCATTTACCTTTCAACCAGCCTATCATATTATTTTTCTAAGTGTTGATTGGCGTACGCAACTATCTTCATTGAAACTCGCATATTTACGCGACTATTCCCATTAACAACTCGCGTACTGTACGCGGCTATCTCCATTGCAACCCGCGTACATCAGAATACGCGGGTTTCCTTTAAGCAACTCGCGTGTCATACGAGGGTTGCCTATATTAGTAGTCACATACATCTTCATTCGACATTAAAAAATATAAATCATAATTAATGGAAATTAGTTGGGCCCTAATCATTAACTACCCCAACTATATCAACCTCCTCAACCTTTGAAACCACTCTATTTCCCAAAGTATAAATAGAGGCTTTGGGGAGGGCAATAAGAAAATCAAGTTTGGAGAGCAAAGTTATGCTAGTGGTATATCTTCAGAAGTCTTGGAGCAGCATAACTCAGAGTCCTTTGGTTGTAGAGGAGTCCTTGTCTCAGGCATTGGGTTGTACTCTTATCTCATTCACTGATTGTTAATAAAGAGAATTATTCTTCCAACATTGTGTTGAGTCACTTTCATGTATTATGGTTGATGAATATATTTGATTATGCACTAGATATATTGTTTATCTAACCTTTTATATATACATGCATAAGATTGTACTTGGAGAATTTGCTCTTTTTAGGTGAAGGAGGTGCATCCCTGAAAGCTTTGGAGAGAAGCAGAGCGGAAGAAGATCAAGCTTTGATCAACCGTCGGTAATCGGGTGAGTCAAGTATTTATTCCTATTTTCCCTTCTATACTTTATTAAAGCTAGTTGTCTGCAAGGTTAGAAGTAAGTTGGTAACCCCAGACCCTAGGTTACAAGGGTTTTTAATCCTGAACAACAGTTCTCAAAATACTGAGCCACGAATCCTCACAACTTCCAATTACCTTGATTCGAGGATTGATATGCAACTGGCCTTGAGCAAGCATGGCTGCCAAACGATCATACATGGATGGGAGGCTGAGACTCATTAGCCGGTAGAGTGGAACAAGTTCCTAAACCGTTGTGATGAAGCATTCGGGTACTTATGTACTTATATTTCCAGATATCTCCTCTTTCATCTAGAAGGATTGATGACTCCCAGAGAATCCTGGGAGAAGCTTGATAGCTTGTTTAACAAACAAGATGAACTTCAGGGACACATTGTGGAGAATGAGATGGTATCTTTACATCCCAGCAATTTCGCGACTATTGAGCAATTCTTCTCCAAATTCAAGTCTCTAGTGCTACAATGCAGATAGTGCAGGATAGAGCAGAAGGATGAGCAGAATGTCCTTTCAATACTCAACAAACTAGGTCCTGAGTACTCTGTCTATGTATCTATGTTTTATTCCAAGCAGGATATATTTCCTAATTGGAAACTTCCTTCTTTAGATTCATTCTCCGAGTCTTTAATCAAAGAGCAAAACAAATTGATTCAAATGGGAGTCATCCAGACCTCCAAAGATCAAGCTCTCTTGGTTACTGACTCTTCCAAAGCGCAAGCAAAGGAGAAATCAAAGAAGAAGTAGCCAAAGCCAGCTGATTCGAATCCTAAACAAAATCAGCAAGCTTTTGAAAGGGCCTTCGGCTCTAAGAAGAAGAAATTTGGGAAAACATTATGTCCCTACTGTGAAAAAGGGTATCACCTTAAATATCATTGTATGATGAAAGAAATTGATGAAATGTCTGCTCTTCTCAAGAAGCATAACATTCAAAGAGAAAATTAGTCTGATAATGGACATGAAAGATGTCATGCTTTGAAACCAGGACTAACTCGGTCTACAACCTATTTGATTGATTATGGAGCCTCCAACCACATGGTTGCCTCCAAGCATCTCTTCTCCTATCTCAGTGTCAAAGAAGGACCCACCATTCACATGGGAGATGATTCCCAAATCCCAGTAGCAAGGAAGGGCACCATCAGAGCGAAGCATGGTGTGTTCAGAGATGTCCTATATGTGCCCTCACTTGCAACTAATATGTTATATGTTTATCATATGACTCATACTGGCTCACCAAAGCAAGTATTGTTTGGACCTAACTCAGTAGAGATCACCAATATCTCAATTGGGGAGATTGTAGAGAAAGGGATTATAGATCATGTCTCCAAGGCATACTATTTCTCTCACTTCATGCCATTCTCATTTCCAACATCATCATAGCTTCCATTCGAAGTTGATGAAGGTATAAACATTCCTTCACTTTCTATTGCAGTTCCAGTTTTAAATCCTGACATTTCTGATTCAGATTCAGAAGAGGAGTCATCCTAGTATGATCCAGACATTGAGCTTACAACTCAAAGGGATATAGATCCAGATCTAGTATCCACCTCATCCCAACAGCCTAAATGGGCTAATCAGCTCATAGAAGCAGCTGAAGATGGTGACGGGGATCTAGATGACAAAAGAAGAACAAGGTCCCAGTATCAGAAGGAGAGTGTAGCACTGTCTCACACAGATCCTCTTCTTGCTGAAAGGTTTTTTATGATGCTTGGGTTAGATCCTCAATCCTTCAGGGAGGCTTTCCATGATCCTAGATGGAAGGAAGCCATGGATGAGGAGTTTGATTCACTACATGAAAACCAGACCTGGGAACTTTTCCCCTTACCTCCAGGAAGGAAGCTGGTACAGAGCAAATGGATCTACAAAACCAAAATAGTTATTGATGGGACCACAACCAACTACAAGGATCCGTTGGTGGAAAAAGGGTATTCTCAGGTCCAAGGCTTGGACTACAATGAGACATTCGCTCCAGTAGCTAGAATGGACTCAATTAGGCTGCTATTGACCATTGTTGCTTCCAAGAGATGGGAAGTACACCAGATGGATGTGAAGAGTGCCTTCCTCCATGGTGATTTGGAGGAGGAGATATATATGAAACAACATGAGGGGTTTATTCATGATCCTTCCTTAGTCTGTAGACTGAGGATATCACTGTATGGACTCAAACAAGCCCCAAGGGCATGGTACTCCAAGATGGATACCTTCCTCATCTCTTAGAAGATTGAAAGGTGCAAATCTAATTGCAATGTCTACATGAAGAAGAAGGAGGGGTTCTTGCTTCTAGTTGTATTGTATGTGGATGAATTTTTCATTACTAGCAGTTCTGCTGCGTGATTGAGTAGCATCAAGTCTGCTCTTAATAAAGCATTCGTTGACTGACTTAGGACTATTAAGACAGTTCATTGGTCTCGAAGTAAGTCAAAAGAAATCGGGAATCATGATCTCACAGTCCAAGTTTTTATCAAACATGCTTAAGAGGTTCCACATGGAGGATTGCAAGGCAACCCCCTGCCCTTTCTTATCAGGAATCATGCTTGAAGAAGGTGGTTCCACACCTTTGTTGGACAACACTCTCTACAAACAGCTCATTGGAAGACTTCTATATCTCACTCATTCGAGACCAGACATATCCTATGTTGTGAGTGTTGCTGCTAGATATATACAGGAGTCACATGAGCTGCACTAGAAGGCAACAAAGAGGATCATGCACTATGTTCAAGGTACTATTAATTATGGGATCCACTATGCTACTAGAGCACAGCTGAAATCTCTACAGACTCAAACTGGGCAGGAGATGGAAATGATAGGAAATCCACCTTGGGTTTTGTATTCATGATTGGGTCTGGGCCAATTTGTTGGCCCAGTAAGAAGCAAGCAGCCCTTGCACTTTCTTTAGCGAAAGCAGAGTATCAGGGAGATGTGAATGTAGCTATTCAGGAAATTTGGTTGCATGGCATCTTGACAGAGTTCAGGATTTAGACTTCACCTAGAGTGTATCTTTATTGTGACAACCAGAGTACAATCAAGATCTCTAGTGATCCTGTTCAGAAGAAGAAGACAAAGCACATAGAAGGCTACATGCATTGCATTTAGGAACTGGTGTTGTTATAGCTCAACATGACACATCTCTTCCTGTGACCACTTTCCCATGATTCTGTCAGTTGTCGACACTTCCATGATGACACTTCATGAAAGTCACTAAAAAAACACATAACTTAGAGGACCCATATCTTGAGTTTTGTAACTCCATTTGACCTCATCTCTACACTGTTGAAAAGATATTTCAGTTAGCTAAAACTTTCTAGAAAATGCCAAAGTCTGAAAATGCCCAGAAGTTCCCTAAAAATGATTTTTTTTTATGTATATGCGAGTTTCCTTAAGGAAACCTGCGTATGTACACGAGTTGCTATATATAATACTCGTGTATGCCTTAAATACGTGAATTTTTGCATTGCAACCCATGTATACCTCCTGCATACACGATTGTTGTCTCTGGAACCCACGTACTCCTCCAAAAAATGTCAAAAAAATACGTATTTTGAAATTTGGGTAGTTTGGGTAGTTATGCAACTGACCCCTTCAGTTGTAACTACTTTGTCTTCGACCCTAACTCTTCATAAAGCATATAAATAGAGGTAAGGAGGTCCATGAGAGAGGACTTGAACCTTTGCATTATTATGATGGAGGAATTGGAGCTCTCTTTGCCCACACCTTTGCCCTAGTGATCATCCCCTTGTGTTGCAGAGCTTGGAGGCTGAGTTCCTTGAAGAAGAGAAGCAGCAGAACCAGATCAAGGTTTCGTGAAGTGCCCAACTTGAAGAGAAGGTATATTTGTACTTGTTTTCAAGATTAATAAAGATGTGATGTCCTTCTTCTTCCCAAATAATTGCTCAATGTGTGATTGAATCTCAATTTATGATCATATTATGATGTTAATCAGATTATTATCTCATATTTATTTGATTATCATTGCTTTATATGTTCAGAAGCTTGTTCTGTTGGTTTCGTTCTTCTTTTGTTGGTTAACTTCACCATGCCAAATTAGTTGACTTATCTCTTATGTAAGCCTTCCTTCCAAGTAGGGTTTATACTGACTTTTGTTCATTCTAGAGTCTGTTTGGTGGTTGTATAGCAAAGTTCCTTTTGCTTTGTTCTTGTTATCTGCATACTTTTGTTTGTAGGTAGTTTTTCTTTTGCATTTATAAAAGAAAAAGAAAAAAAAACATGTTTGCTTTATATTCATGTAGATTAGTTTTTTAGTCTAGATTGCATGGCATATCATTGTTTTAAAAAATATATATATAACGAAATTGTTCTTTTGTGGCTTTCATGTTTCTATTTGAAAAGAAAGAGAATAGTTTTCGCTTTTTGCATTTCATTTCTCTTTGCTTAGTCATTTTGTTTCAACTTTGAGTCAAAACACCACATAAGTTTCACACCATTTACCCTCTGACTAAAAATAGCCCTTAAAATAAACGATATAATTTAAAAATTATTAGTAAGTTTTATTTTATAGGCTCATACACCAACTAGCTCAGGCTAGACTTGTGGATTAGGGAGTTTTAACTCTCCACAAGTATTAAATTTAAGACGTAGTTGGCCAATCACTAGGTGAATCCTCTTCTATGTTGATTGTATCTGGGAAGCTCCTCTCAAATGGGAGTTAAGCACGAGGCCGCGTGGAGGCTTGGACTGAGGAGATAACCCTCGGATTCCTTGTCAAAGCAATGACCAAGGTTTTTGCGCATCTAGGGATTCTGTCTTAGAAAGGGTTTCAGGATTTCCTACCCTTCCCATGCATACGAACCAGGCTTGTGACTATCGCCCCAGACTGTTAGTATAGTTAAGGTATCCTTTAGTCTCTTTGACATCTAGGGTTCATACACAAGTACACTGAAAGGCTATTTCTGGTTGACCTTGGACGAGCTTGGAAGGTAATCCCGGTAGAAGGTGTGGGAGGGCGGTGGGTGATTCCTCTACTTATGCCTAATAACATCTACAGGGACGCCAAGTAATTGTCTATCAGCTTTCTTCTGGAAAGCATATCTTATACCCATTTGTCTGTTTGGCTTTAGGAATTTTTAGTGAGTGCTATGTGGTTTGTCTGTACTTAGTGTGCCTTTAGGTGTGTGCTTTGGACTTTTGGTTGCGTGTCAACCCTAGAATTTGTATCCTAGTTTGAAACTATGGATAGCACCCCTTTGAACACAAACCAAGAGATCCCCATGCTGGGAACTCCTTGTATTATTCCTCTCATGGGGAATGTTGGTGTTCCCTTGATGGCCACCCTGAATCTACCTGGATTCACCCTAAGGCTATCGGTGTGGTTGTTTTCCACTCCAATTGTATCGAATGCTCCTGATGCTTCTCAAGTAACCTCCTTATATCAAGGGCATCAAAACACTACTTCCCCTTTAGTTGTAGTTTATTCTCCTCCTCCTTCTACCTCATCTGGTGAAAGTACTGATACTAGTAATTGGTAGTTTAAAAGGAGAAAAAGAAGGTAGAATAGGAAGAAGGCACACAAGAAAGGGGGCAACCATTCGCATGATAAAACCATCACACTGCACTATTGTCTAACAAAGGATCATATAATTGCAAATCTCTTTTACTGAAAAGAGAGATCCAATATCTACCTCATCCCAGCAGCCTAAATGGGTTAAGAAGCTCATAGAAGCAGCTGGGGATCCAGATGACAAAAGAAGAACGAGGTCCCAGTATCAGAAGGAGAGTGTATCACTGTCTCACATAGATCCTCTTCTTGCTGAAAGTTATTTTATTATGCTTGGGTTAGATCCTCAATCCTTCAGGGAGGCTTGCCATGATCCTAGATGCCAGGAAGCCATGGATGAGGAGTTTGATTCGCTACATGACAACCAGACCTGGAAACTTGTCCCCCTATCTCCGGGAAGGAAGATAGTATAGTGCAAATGGATCTACAAAACCAAAATAGTTGATGATGGGACCACAAACAAGTACAAGGCTTGGTTGGTGGAAAAAGGGTATTCTCAGGTCCAAGGCTTGGACTACAATGAGACATTCGCTCCAGTAGCTAGAATGGACTCCATCAGGCTGGTATTGGTCATTGCTACTTCCAAGAGATGGGAATTACAGTACATGGATGTGAAGAGTTCCTTCCTCCATGGTGATTTGGAGGAGGAGATCTATATGAAACAACCTGAGGGGTTTATTGATGATCCCTCCTTAGTCTGCAGACTGAGGAAATCACTGTATGGACTCAAACAAGCTCCAAGGGCATGGTACTCCAAGATGGATGCCTTCCTCATATCTCAAAAGTTTGAAAGGTGCAAATCTGATTGCAATGTCTACATGAAGAAGAAGGAGGCGTTCTTGCTTCTAGTTGTATTGTATGTGGATGACTTGCTCACTACTAGCAGCTCTACTACTAGATTGAGCAACATCAAATCTGCTCTTAATAAAGCATTCTATATGACTGACTTAGGACTGTTAATACAATTCATTGGTCTCGAAGTAAGTCAAAATACTTTGGGAATCATGATCTCACAGTCCAGGTATTCATCAGACATGCTTAAGAGGTTCCACATGGAGGATTGCAAGGCAGCCCCCTGCCCTTTCTTATCAAGCATCAGGCTTAAAGAAGGTGGTTCCACACCTTTGGTGGACAACACTCTCTATAGACAACTCATTGGAAGCCTTCTGTATCTCACTCATTTGAGACTAGACATATCATATGTTGTGAGTGCCGGTACTAGATATATATAGGAGCCACATGAGTTGCACTGGAAGGCAGCAAAGAGGATCGTGCACTATGTGCAGGGTACTATTGATTATGGGATCCACTATGCTGCTGGAGCACAGTTGGATCTTACCGGCTTTACAGACTTAGAATGGGTAGGAGATGGAAATGAAAGGAAATCCACCTCGAGTTTTGTATTCATCATTGGGTCTGGGCCAATTTGTTGGTCTAGCAAGAAGCAAGCAGCCCTTGCACTTTCTTCAGAAGAAGCAGAGTATCGGGGAGCTATGAATACAGCTATTTAGGTAGTTTGGCTGCATGGCATCTTGAGAGAGTTCAGGATTTAGACTTCACCTACAGTATATCTTTATTGTGACAACAAGAGTACAATCAAGATCTCCAGTGATCCTGTTCAGAGGCAGAGGACAAAGCACATAGAAGTTCACATGCATTGCATTCGGGAATTGGTGCATCACAGAACCATCACACTGCACTAATGTCCGATAGAGGATCAGATAATTGCAAATCTCTTTTACTGAAAAGCGATTTTCCTTTCTCAGGTCTCTTTTTGGCATTAAGGCTTGATTCTGAGTTCCTATCTTGAGGGGGTTTTTCCCAAGAGGTTTTCCTAACTCATTTGTATTATGTCTCATAGATTGTATATTGGGTGACCTATGGTCTTGCTACCATGGCCCATAGTTGTCCAAGTTAGGATTCAGGGGAGTTTTTAGGATTATTAATCCTCCCTTGTTCATACTTTCTATTAGATTAATTATTGCCTAACTTAGGAACCTTAAAATTAATTAATTGGGTCCACTAGTACAATTGGGTCCACTTGGCCCA
The DNA here is from genome assembly GCA_001517045.1 of Pseudotsuga menziesii. Classification (NCBI taxonomy): domain Eukaryota; kingdom Viridiplantae; phylum Streptophyta; class Pinopsida; order Pinales; family Pinaceae; genus Pseudotsuga; species Pseudotsuga menziesii. The sequence goes on from LPNX010306167.1 coordinate 168,868, forward strand.
ATTGGGACACATGTACCAGTCATTGAAGTATGGGGAACACTACTAGAGGATAAATTCCACTTACTGCATGTGCATGCATTAGTTGGGCGTCGCCTAGACCAATCCCTAAATTTTAGGAGCCATTGGGAGTCCCGACACCGACCTACTTCAGTCAATTGGTGTTAGCACTAGTTAGTCTTAGTTAGCCCTCAGTTATAATCAGTTACTTCACAGTCAGTTAGGCTAGCGCTACTAATGCATGGTTGCACGGGGAGGAGCGCTTTTCCTACCTATCTCACTCTCAGTTGCACTGAGTTAACTATTTGTTACTACTTGTTGGAGTTATTGGTCATCAGGGAGTTGTCTATTTGGACTACGATATTGATTGGGAGACCTTAAGTTAGAGATTCATTTAGATACAACCTTATCCACTTGGAGGATTCAAATTCTACCTATGTATACTACGTTTGTAACACCGGATATTATTATGATGAATATACTGTAAATTCTTAAGCAATACTTGTCCATTTCCTGTGTGGTTTGTCTTGTTGGATTTGAATTTTCATTCTCCATTCAATTGCTACAACATTATCAAAACTCTTTTCCTGAATATCTAAATGGAATTCAAATTCTAACATGGTATCAGAGCCCTCTCAGGCAAGTTTCATGTTTGTTTGTCCTCATCGAACATCAGAAGCAACTGGGCTTCCATAGAAGTACCCTATAAAAATTTGCTAGCTCTGGATTCATTCAGAGTAGTAGAGAGGGCGTGATAGACCCTAAAAACATATTCATGTCTCAAGGAAAAGAATGATTCTAATAGTTATTATGTTTTAGTCTTATTTGCAGTGAAATTGATAGGTGCTACGTAGCTTGAAAGAAGTATTTGTAGTCTCCCTGCCGAAGCAATTATGAGTTCTAAAACTCCTGAGCCACAGATCCTCACAACTTCCAATTACCTTGATTGGAGGATTGATATGCAGCTGGCCTTGTGCAAGCATGGTTACCACATGATCATACATGGATGGGAGGTTGAACCTCACCGATCGGTAGTACGGAACAAGTTCCTAAACCGTTTTGATGAAGTATTCAGGTACTTATGTACTTATATTTCCAGAGATCTCCTCTTTCATCTATAAGGATTGAGGACTCCCAGAGAATCCTGGGGGAAGCTTGATAGATTGTTTAAAAAACAAGATGAGCTTTGGGGACACATTCTAGAGAATGAGTTGGTATCTTTACATCCCAACAGTTTCGAGACTATTGGGCAATTCTTCTCCAAATTTAAGTCTCTAGTGCTACAATGCAGACAATGTGGGATAGAGAAAAACGATGAGAAGAATGTCTGATCCAGATGGAGATCGGTGGCCACCCACCTATTCCACTGGCTCAAAAAAATTGTCCATTGTGGCAATTTTCTAGTTATTTTTCGGCAGTTTTTCGAGTCCTAAACTTCTGGGGCCGTTTTGAGGCCTTAAACGACGTTTTCTGGAGATTCGGGGCCAAGTAGGTGCTATTGGCATGCATTTGGCCGACCAAAGTTGTAAAGCTTAAACAGACCTTTCTAACGAGCTATCGAACGCCCAAATCGGAGATCGTATGCAAAAGTTATGACCCCGGGAAGTTGATTGTTCAACTTACCACCGTGGGGCCGCAAACTTTATGACGGTTCATCTTCTAGGGTTACGTTTTGGGACTTTTGGGGTTCTCGCCTCATTCTTATTATAAATAGGCCCCTTTGGCCTCATTTTGTATTCAGCTTGGCACGAATGAGCGTAGCAGCCACATCTCTTCTCAGAGATAGCTACCACCATTCTAGCAATTGTATTACAGTCTGTTCTATTTCCGCCATTTAATAGAATATGTGTTTACTGTATCTTTGTTATCTTTGCAAAATGTCTATTATTATGACTATGTATATGTTCTTTCATTTCGTTCGCACATAAATCCGGATCAGTGGTATCAGAGCAATCTGCTCTTTGATTGTTTCTCGGTGCATGTCCCCGACGAGGTCCAAGTATAGAGAGTTTGGTCTCGAACTAGTTTCACTTGATCATTCTTGCCGTCCCAAATGACCTCCCATCGCGGAAGAAAAGAGAGACGACGGATCAGGAGATCCTATCAAATCGCTGCTCGAGGAAGCCCTCGAGCGACAGAGGAATGAGATGATGGATAGTTTCTCCCAAATCCTTCGGCGAATGCCGGCCGCGGCCAGTGCATCTTCAACAAGTAGTCGGTTCAGGGATGCAACTCCCTTTAAGGTACAAGATAACTTTGATATTCCTTTATTTGAAGGCAATATTGATGCAGATGCCCTGGATAATTGGGTGAATGTTCTAGAAGGGTATTTCTCTGTTCACAATTTTTCCGACAGAGAAAAGATCACCTTTGCACTCCTTAAGGCAGTCCCCCATGTCCAAAATTGGTGGGGTACTTATTGTGAGCAAAACTTATCAGACGAGTCTGAAATGTTTGAAACAATTCCCACTTGGGCCTCTTTCATAGATGACGTCAAGAAACAGTATTACCCTATGGGAAACTATGATGACCAGTACACAAAATGGACCATTCTACGTCAAGAAAGGGACCAGACGGTGTCGGAGTACACCAACAAATTTCATACTCTGCGGACAAAGCTGAGTAGCAAAGACTCCGAGCGGCACCTAATCCTGAAATATCGTAGTGGTATACATCGGTACATCCGAACTGAGATGGACTTCCTCGACATCTCTTCACTTGGATCCGCCTATCGGTATGTTGTCAAAATCGAGGAGAAATTTTGACAAAAGAACAAGCGAGACTCTAGACCTGTGAATCCACCGTAGAAGCAAGGAAAGGGAAATCATGGCCCGCAAAACATAGCAAAAGAAAATGACAACCAATCCCCACCACAAGCAAAGAAGGGAGATCGAAAGACAAAGAAGGACACTGGTAATTGGTGCGAATTTCATAAAAGCCCTTGGCACAACACTGATGAATGTCGCTCAAAGCAGTCATTAGTGGCCGATATCAAATCTTTAGAATCAGATCCTGATTCTGATTCTGAACCCAATGCCATAGCCACAGACAATGGGAGGCATATCATTGATGCAGACCCCACTGCCATTGTTGCTACCGCACAGATTCAACTAGAGGATCCTGAAGAGTCAGAGGCAGAAGAGCGCCTATTCCACTCGCAGATGTGGGTGAAGGGGATGCCTCTACATTTTGTTGTTGACAACGGCAGCCAAAAGAACCTGATCTCAGCAGAAGTCGTCAAGAGATTGGAGCTTCCGACAACACCACACCCGCAACCTTACAAAATTGGTTGGCTAAGCCAAGGACGCAGTATCCGCATTACTCAGCAATGCCTCCTATCTTATGGCATCAAGCCTTTCCAAGAAGAGGTACTGTGTGATGTGGCCCCACTTGAAGTCTGTGATGTTCTTTTAGGACAACCATATATGTGGAAGCGTCATGCTGTATATGAGTCACGGCCTCGTAGTGTCATTGTCATGTTGGGAGGACAACTCTACCGGATCCCAGAGACAGTTGCACCTAACAAAGTCTCGCAAGGTAGGAAGATAAACTCCCACATCATAAAATTATTCCTCTTCACAATTGCGTCTGAAGGAGAACATAAGATCACAGAGACCTCCACACCCTCTCAACAGGGTGTCTCTGCTCATCAGACACAAGAAGAAGACAGAGCCCTTGTTTCCTCATCTATCCAAGTACCTCTATGATGCAAGGACACGCATTCAAGGTGCTCATCCAGAAACAAATCATCCAGACAACAATTACAGCCCTCTCGGGATGCCAAAGAAAAGCAACCTCTTCACTTCAACAAATGTCGCACCAGGAGATCAACTCGACACACAATTCGAGATATGATACAGGATTCGATGCAATGGAGACCATTGCTTCCTAAGGAGGGAGGATTGATCCAGATGGAGATCGGTGGCCACCCACCTATTCCACTGGCTCAAAAAAATTGTCCATTGTGGCAATTTCCTAGTTATTTTTCGGCAGTTTTTCGAGTCCTAAACTTCTGGGGTCGTTTGGAGGCCTTAAACGACGTTTTTTGGAGATTCGGGGCCAAATGGTTGGCATCGGCATGCATTTGGTTGACCAAAAGTTGTAAATATTAGACAGACCTTTCTAACGAGCTATCGAACGCCCAAATCGGAGATCGTATGCAAAAGTTATGACCCCGGGAAGTTGACTGTTCAACTTACCACCGTGGGGCCGCAAACTTTATGACGGTTCATCTTCTAGGGTTATGTTTTGGGAATTTTGGGGTTCTCGCCTCATTCTTATTATAAATAGGCCCCTTTGGCCTCATTTTGTATTCAGCTTGGCACGAATGAGCGTAGCAGCCACATCTCTTCTCAGAGATAGCTACCACCATTCTAGCAATTGTATTACAGTCTGTTCTATTTCCGCCATTTAATAGAATATGTGTTTACTGTATCTTTGTTATCTTTGCAAAATTTCTATTATGACGGTTCATCTTCTAGGGTTATGTTTTGGGACTTTTGGGGTTCTCGCCTCATTCTTATTATAAATAGGCCCCTTTGGCCTCATTTTGTATTCAGCTTGGCACGAATGAGCGTAGCAGCCACATCTCTTCTCAGAGATAGCTACCACCATTCTAGCAATTGTATTACAGTCTGTTCTATTTCCGTCATTTAATAGAATATGTGTTTACTGTATCTTTGTTATCTTTGAAAAATTTCTATTATTATGACTCTGTATATGTTCTTTCATTTCGTTCGCACATAAATCCGGATCAATGTCCTTTCAATACTCAGCAAACTAGGTCCTCAATACTCTGTCTATGTCTCTATGTTTCATTCCAAGAGGGAAATCTTTCCTGATTGGAAACTTCATTCTTTAGATTCATTCTCTGAGTCCTTAATCAAAGAGAAAAACAAATTGATTCGAATGGGAGTCATCCAGACCTCCAAATATCAAGCTCTTTTGGTTACTGACTCTTCCAAAGCGCAAGAAAAGGGGAAATTAAAGAAGAAGTAACCAAAGGGAGCTGATTCGAAGCCTAAACAAAATAAGCAAGCTTCCAAAAGGGCCTCCGGGTCCAAGAAGAAGAAATTTGGGAAAACATTATGTCCCTACTGTGAAAAAGGGTATCACCTTGAAGATCATTGTATGAGGAAAGAACTTGATGAAATTTTTACTCTTCTCAAGCAGCATAAAATTCAAAGAGAAAATCAGTCTGATAATGGACATGAAATATGTCATGCTTTGAAAGCAGGACTACCTCGGTCTACAACCTATTTGATTGATTTTGGAGCCTCCAACCACATGGTTGCCTCCAAGGATCTCTTCTCCTCTCTCAGTGTCAAAGAAGGACCCACCATTCACATGGAAGATGATTCCCAAATCCCAGCAGTAGGGAAGGGCACCATCAGAGCGAAGCATGGTGTGTTTAGAGATGTCCTATATATTCCCTCACTTGAAGCTAATATGTTTTCTATTTATCAAATGACTCATACTGGCTCACCAAAGCAAGTATAGTTTGGACCTGACTCAGTAGAGATCACCAATATCTCAACCGGGGAGATTGTAGAGAATGGGGTTGTTGATTATTCCTCCAAGGCATACTATTTCTCTCACTTCATTCCATTCTCAGTTCCAGCACCATCACAACTTCCATTCGAAGCTGATGAAGGTATAAAAATTCCTTCACTTCCTATTACAGTTCCAATTTTAAATCCTGACATTTATGATTCAAAATCAGAAGAGGAGTCATCCAAATATGATCCAAACATTTATCTTACAACTCAAAGAGATCTAGATCTAGATCCAGTATCTACCTCATCCCAGCAGCCTAAATGGGCTAAGCAGCTGGATATGGTGCTGGGGATCCATATGACAAAATAAGAACGAGGTCCCAGTATCAGAAGGAGAGTGTAGCACTATCTCACACAGATCCTCTTCTTGCTGAAAGGTGTTTTATGATGCTTAGGTCAGATCCTCAATCCTTTAGGGAGGCTTGCCATGATCCTAGATGGCAGGAAACCATGGATGAGGAGTTTGATTCGCTACACGACAACCAGACCTGGGAACTTGTCCCCTTACCTACAGGAAGGAAGCTGGTACAATGAAAATGGATCTACAAAACCAAAATAGCTGCTGATGGGACCACAACCAAGTACAAGGATTGGTTGGTGGCAAAAGGGTATTCTCAGGTCCAAGGCTTGGATTACAATGAGCCATTTGCTCCAGTAGCTAGAATAGACTCCATCAGGCTGGTATTAGCCATTGCTACTTCCAAGAGATGGGAAGTACACCACATGGATGTGAAGAGTGCCTTCCTCCATGGTGATTTGGAGGAGGAGATATATATGAAACAACCTGAGGGGTTTATTGATGATCCTTCCTTAGTCTGTAGACTGAGGAAATCACTGTATGGACTCAAACAAGCCCCAAGGGCTTGGTACTCCAAGATGGATGCCTTCCTCATCTCTTAGAATTTTTAAAGGTGAAAATATGATTACAATGTCTACATGAAGAAGAAGGATGGGTTCTTGTTTCTAGTTGTATTGTATGTGGATGACTTGCTCATTACTAGCAGCTCTGATCCTAGATTGAGTAGCATCAAGTCTGTTCTTAATAAAGCATTTTCTATGACTGACTTAGGACTGTTAAGATAGTTCATTGGTCTCGAAGTAAGTCAAAATACTTTGGGAATCATGATCTCACAGTCCAGGTATTCATCAGACATGCTTAAGAGGTTCCACATGGAGGATTGCAAGGCAGCCCCCTGCCCTTTCTTATCAGGAATCAGGGTTGAAGAAGGTGGTTCCACACCTTTGGTGGACAACACTCTCTACAGACATCTCATTGGAAGCCTTATGTATCTCACTCATTTGATACCAAACATATCCTATGATGTGAATGTTGTTGCCAGATATATGCAGGAGCCACATGAGCTGCACTGGAAGGCAGCAAAGAGGATCGTGCACTATGTGTAGGGTACTATTGAGTATGGGATCCACTGTGCTGCTGGAGCATAGATGGATCTCAGAGGCTTTACAGACTCGGACTGTGCAGGAGATGGAAATGATAGGAAATCCACCTCGGGTTTTGTATTCATGATTGGGTCTAGTCCAATTTGTTGGTCTAGAAAGAAGCAAGCAACCCTTGCACTTTCTTTAGCAGAAGAAAAGTATCGGGGAGCTGTGAATGTAGCTATTCAAGCAGTTTGGCTGCATGGCATCTTGTCAGAGTTTGGGATTCAGACTTCACCTACAATATATATTTATTGTGACAACCAGAGTAGAATGAAGATCTCCAGTGATCCTGTTCAGAAGCATAGGACAAAGCACATAGAAGTTCACATGCACTGCATTCAGGAACTGGTGCATGACAGAACCATCACAATGCATTACTATTTGACAAAGGATCAAATAATTGCAAATCTCTTTTACTGAAAAGATATTTTCCTTTCTCAAGTCTCTTTTGGGCATTAAGGCTTGATTCTCATATCCTATCTTGAGGGGGTTTTCCTACCTCATTTGTGTTATGTCTCTTAGATTGTATATTGGTTGACCTATGGTCTTGTTACCAGGGCCCACAGTTGTCCAATTTAGGATTCAGGGGGGATGTTAGGATTATTAATCCTCCCTTGTTCATACTTTCTATTAGATTAATTATTGCCTAACTTAGGAACCTTAAAATTAATTAATTAGGTCCACTAGTACAATTGGGTCCACTTGGCCCAATTGGGACACATTTACCAGTCATTGAAGTGTGGGGAACACTACTAGAGGATATTTTCCACTTACTGCATGTGCATGCATCAGTTAGGGCACCTCCTAGACTAATCCCTACATTTTAGGAGCCACTGGGAGTCTCGACACCAACCTACTTCAATCAGTTTGTGTTAGCACTAGTTAGTCTTAGTTAGCACTCAGTTACTTCGCAGTCAGTTAGGATAGCACTATTAATGCATGGTTGCATGGGGAGGAGCGCTTTTCCTACCTACCTCACTCTAATTTGCACTGAGTTAACTAGTTGTTACTACTTGTTGGAGTTATTGGTCATCGGGGAGTTGTCTATTTGGACTTCGATATTGATTGGGAGACCTTGAGCTAGAGATTCAATTAGATACAGTCTTATCCACTTGGAGGATTCAAATTCATTACTCATGCATTCGAATTCTACCTATGTATACTACATTGTAACACCGAATATTATTATGATGAATATACTGTAAATTCCTTAGCAATACTTGTCCATTTCCTGTGTGGTTTTTCTTGTTGGATTTGTATTTTCATTCTCCATTCAATTACTACAACATTATCAGAACTCTTTGAATGAAGATCTAAATGGCATTCAAATTCTAACATAAATAACAGTCCATAAAATATCATGTAATTATGACATTCTACACACAAACCATAGCTCGGTTTGTATCCCATACAAAGCCTATGGCTTTCTTGAGTAGGATTTGAACTGTTTGGGGTTGCTAAAAGAAGCCATAACCCTGTTTGAGTGGACTAAGATCTCCGTTGCACTGCTTTTTTGTTTGGGTATTCTTGAAGTGAACTGTAAGGAAACCCCAATTACTGGAGCAACAGACCGAGAAACAGCAGTCCATAAAATATCAGGTAATGATGACATTCCACACACAAACCGGAGCTCGGTTTGTAGCCCATACAAATCCCATGGCTTTCTTACAACTAAGCACACTCAAATAGTGCAGCAGATATATTAGTCTACTCAAGTATGAAACCATGGGGGTGTCGCTGATGAACCAATATCATATCACGTCCGTTCATATTAGGGGCTTAATAATTATAAAAAAAAAAACATTATATTGGGATCATATTTAGGGTTGAGGGGTTTATTTTATGGGTTAAAAAATGTATTATTTAGGGGATTTATTATAAAAAGGGTGTGGAGAAGCAGCGTGTGCGGGGTGTGGAAAAGGCTATATGAACTTTCTTGAGTAGGCTATGAGTTGTTTCGGGCTGCCATGAGGTCACACCCATAACAAACATAACAAAAGGGTTAAGGTACCAAACTATGAGGGGGCTCTAGCATAAGGACAAACAATGGGTCAACATAAGATCAAGATTCAACAAGAGGGGTCATGACAAAGTGGGAAACCAACCCCTACACCAACAAGACCAAGGTGTGTCAATCAAGGTGGGAGAATAACTCTTTTACCCATAGAACCAAGGTGTACCATCAAGGTGGGGGCACAACCCTTTTATCTAGAAGACAAAGGTGTCAAAATGTTATATTCCCTCTCAAGGTATATAGTCCATAAGTGTTCCAAACCACAACAATATGTTTTATCATCATTGTATAAGGAAGGTTTGTGGAAGGTCCATATCACAACTGTGAGTTTTATAACAAGAGATTTCCACACCCTAGCCATCTTTCGAATCAACAACAGTCATAATTTTCTAATGAGTTAATATGCACTCCACACAAACATGATGAAATTAAAAAACACTTCCACTGTAAAATTTTAATATTTGAAACAATAAACATCGCATGGACTATCAAGATTTAAACCTGAAAATTTTTCTGATTTCTCAACTTTGTTGTCAACTGATGAACTATTACAATCAACATTGTTGCTAATAATATCTGGAAAAAAAAACATTTTTGCCAATTACTGTACAACATGAGACTGAAAAAGAGATACCTTTTATTTTAGTAATCATACAAAACTTGGATTGTGCTATTCAACTTCCATGAGCTAATAACACATAGTCAGCTAATAAGCTTTAAAATCATAAGCAAAACGCAATGTTAGATAGAAAATAATGAGTATCCAGTTGCATGCATTTGGAGCATCATAGACTAATTCCAAATCATTTTTCTCAACCAAATACTTAAGAATAAAAACACATAATGGAAACATAGGTAAATATTTACACATACACATAAAGGAGATCACAAACTTAAAACCATTACCACAAGAATTTATGACTCAAAAAAGAGTTCATTTTTTCTATTCTCCGCAAAATTGTATTCGGAAAATATTTTCCATGAACAATCTGCTTCTTTTGTTTGGGATCCAACCCCCAAACATCATAAAATGAAAATTATATACAAAATGGCTCCTCGAGCAAATGTTTAACAAACCTCTTGTAAATCAATGTTCTTTTAACTAAATCCCTAACTCATAGGAATCTAGTCACTGGAATTTTTTTATAAAAACAAATTTAGTAGAAAATCCATGTGGTAGGCCAAAGAGATATCTGAGCCCTTGCATTGTGACACTTGTTCATCATTGGTGTAGTCTATTTGGTTTTCCCAAATTTTTCCACAACCTTCCATTGTTCATGATTCAGGATGTCACAATCCATCATTTGTTTAATCACTACCTCTAACTCCTTGTATTGGGTGTAAGAAATATGTAGTAGACTTCTTTGAGTGATCAGGAACCGTTCAAATATATCAAAGTCACCAGTCAATGTCTCTATAATGACTTTTCTTGTTAGTCCCTTTGTCAATTCTTCAAATTTGGAGTGGTCCATGCGTTCATGCATTAGCAATTTATGATATTTTTCTTGAGAAAATAACTTTCCCTTATCATCTGAGAATGGAGGAAGTCCTTCATTGAACTGTTCTTGAAACATTTTCTTGAAATCCTTAACCTCCAAAAGCATCTGATTTGCTTTCTCTTGTACAACTTTAACCAAATTATGTTTATTAATAAAATTTCTATCCCATAGAATGATGGCTAGCCTATCCTTAATTTCCATCTCTTGCATGTCTTCATATGTCAAAGTTTTTAAAAATTTAATATCATTTTGGGCATTCTCCAGTGGCTTTTTGTCTAGATTTTAATTTACCAACTTACATCTTTGAAGAGCTAAATCCACTATTGCATTCTTATCGTTCACAAAATTTAAATATGATATAAACTTGGTGATTTATATAGTCAAAGTATCCCAAATAAGATGTTTATATCCTTGCAGGGGTAGTTTTACTATCATCTTCTCATTAAATTCGTTGATATTCTTCTGAAGTTGTTTCTTTTCACCTGAAAGTTTGTTTCTTTCTTCAGTAATTTGATCCAATTCATGCTTCATCTAGACTTTAGCTTCTTTCAACTCTTTGATTTCTCCCTCTCTCAAATTTATCTGTGACATGGAAATAGATAAATGATCAGCGGGAGATTCGTTTACTTGATCTTCGGTCTGAATCAAGGGTTGGATCATCAACTCCTCCAACACTTCCTCTTCTTCTTTTATGTTGGCATTAAAAGTTGAAATATGGGACATAAATCCAGATCGTTCTATTTCCTAGGCCTCTTTTGTTCGGGTACACAGGGTACTCCCAAAAGAACGAACACCTTGAGCAACCGCTTCACACAAAAAGATCACAAATCAACACACCGACGTTTGTCACGTGGTTAAAACCCTCAAGAGGGAAATAGTCCACGGCCCCAGCCAAATAGCTACTTGGAGCAATTTATTATGCAAAAGAAAGAAAGTTACATGAGCTTCTCATAATCGATCAACTAGCCAAAGACCCTCTATGCTCTTTAAATAGAGATCATAGACCAATCGGGTTTTAAGCCACGGATCAATGGTAGGTATGATCTAAGAGAAGTTGAACCGTCGGATCACTCTATGTCTAGAACATATCATGACCGTCGGATTAGAATATTTACAAATGCATACTAAAGAAACACACTTTTACCTAACGGATATATTACACAAGTTGATCTTAACTAACTCCTAAGTATCTAAATATCCTAACATCCCCCCTTAAGAACAACTTGGGATAGGATTGAAGGATTTACAAAAGTGACACTATTAGGAGAAGGAAGGAGACATTAGAGCCTATCCCCCCTTAAGGACACATTCCTAAACTCCTAACATAGACCGAATTTTAGAAAACTTTGCTTCTGTAAGAGACTTGGTGAAGATGTCTGCAACTTGAACATCTATAGGGCAATAGAGAACTTCAATAACACTATCATGAACAAGATTTCTGATGAAGTGCATGTGTAGCTCAATGTGTTTGCTGCGCTGATGTAGAACTGGATCTTTAGCAAGCTTGATGGCACTTTGATTGTCGCACCAAAGTGGAGTAGGTTGTTGCTGCTCGAATCCAAACTCTGAAAGGATCTGTCGAAGCCATAAAGCTTCCTGACAGGCATTAACTGCGGCTCGATATTCTACTTATGCTGAAGAAAGAGCAAGAGCTTGTTGTTTCTTACAAGCCCAAGTGACAGATCCATATCCCAGACTGAAAACATAACCTGCAGTAGATTTTCGATCATCAGGATCGCCAGCCCAATATGAATCAGTGAAACCAACTAACAAAGGTTTCCCCCCTGTACTGTAATGAATCCCAAACCGAATTGTACCTCGAATATATCAAAGTTTTTTTTTTGCTACTTTCCAGTGACTTTCATGAGGAGTTTGCATATAACGGGCAACACGATGAACGGCAAAGGAAAGGTCAGGACAAGAATGAGTCAAGTATAAAAGACTACCAACAAGCTGACGATACAAGGTGGCATCTACTTCAGGAAAAGTACAAGTGGCAAAAAGTTTGACTCCATACTGGAAGGGAGAAGGGGCTGGTTTACAATCTTCCATGTGGAAGCGACGAAGAAGGTCACAAGCATACTTAGACTGGGAAAGAAAGATTCCTTCTTTGGTTTGCAAGACTTGGAGAGCAATAAATTAATGTAAATGTCCTAAGTCTTACATTTCAAAAAATTTCTTAAGACTGGATTTCACATGGGTTATAAATTTAGGGTCACTACCAGTAAGGATAAGATCATCAACATAAAGAACAAGTATGATGAGATGGTTTCCTACTTTCTTGGTATAGACATTGGGATCAGAATGGCATCTAGAAAAACCAGTGTCAAGGAGAAAGCTATCCATTTTGGCATACCAAGCTCTAGGAGCTTGCTTAAGGCCATATAAGGATTTCTTAAGGAGACAGACAAGGCTAGAGTTATCCTAAACATATTCAAGAGGTTGTTCCATGTAAATTTCCTCCTATAAATCACCATGTAAACAGGAAAACTTGACATACATTTGATGGACTTCCCAGTTATGTAAGGCTGCAAGGGAAAGAACGAGGCGGATGGAATTCATTTTTGCAACAGGAGCAAAGGTTTCATTGTAGTCAATCCCTTCAACTTGGGAAAAACCTTAGGCAACTAACCTTGCCTTAAGTCTTTCAACACTTCCATCTGATGCATAATTAGTTCTGTAGACCCATTTACATCTGACAAGTTTTCTTCCTTTTGGAAGAGGAACAAGATCCCAAGTATCATTCACCATTAAGGAATGATATTCTTCATCCATAGCTGCATCCCAATCTGGATTTCCTGAAGCTTCTACAAAAGTTTGTGGAGCATGATTCTCAGAAAATTGAGCCAAAAGAGAAGAGGCTCGTTGAAACTGAGAATGTGTTCGACATTGATCTCTAGGATCACCGACAAGATCACCAGCTGCTTCACATGTTGAATGGACCCATCGAGGAAGTATTGGTGCTGGTGCAATTGGAGGAACATGAGGAAGCAGAGGTGGATTTTCATCCTCACTGTCATCATCATAAACTGGAGTTGGAAACCTGTCAAGGAAGTTGGAAGAAGAAGAAGAAGGCACAATCCTCGAATCAGGCTAGTAGGCCAAAGATGGCACACCCGCCAAGTTAGGCTCGCAGGCCAAGAGATTTTCATCAAATTTAACATCTCTTCTAATGATTATATCATGAGAATGTGGTTGGATAAGTCTATAACCTTTTACATCTTCTGAATATCCAACAAATATGAACTTTTCACTTTTAGGCTGCAATGCTTTCCGTTTTTCATCCGGAATGTGAGCCCATGCTTCACAACCAAACACACGAAAGTGACTTACATCTGGTTTAATTTTACTCCATGCTTCTTCCAGTGTTATACCTTGTAAAACTTTAGTGGGTGTGTGATTAACTATGTAATTTGCACAATTTATGGCCTTAGCCCAATATTGAAGACTTAGTCCCTTAGATTGGATCATACAATTAGCCATTTCTTTTAAAGTGCGGTTCTTCCGTTCAGCTGCACCATTTTGTTGTGGTATATATGGAACAGTGTGTTGTTGTTGGATTCTTTGTTCAGTGCAGAAAGTAGTGAACTTATTGTTAACATATTCTCCTCCATTGTCAAATCTTAACTTAATAATTTGATGACCAGATTGTTTTTCAACAAGGGCCTTGTAGTCCAAGAACATGTTAAATACTTTGCGCTTAAGTTTTAGTAAGTAAACCCAAGTGCGTCTGGAGTAGTCATCAATGAAAGTTAAGAAATATTTGAAACCAGAAAAGGATGTAGATGGAAGAGGGCCACACAAGTCACTATGCACAAGCTCCAAGGGAACCGAGGCGTGCCAAGAGGCGTGTTTGTCAAAACTGTCCCGATGATGTTTTCTGAGTACACAACCAAAACAAACACCATCCTTGTAAGATACCATCGGAAGACCAGTCACCATATTTTCTTTACATAGTTGTTGCAATGAGCGATAATTTAAGTGGCCAAATCGTTCATGCCAAAGTTTGCTCAAGTTATCACTATGAGCAACAAAAACTGAAGGAAAAGGTGATGACCCAAAGTTGTTAAATTTGTACAACCTGGTAATATCATCAACAGTTCCAGTAGCAAGGACATTTTGAGGATTTTTAAAATCCTTGATTACAACTTTGTGAGGTGTAAACGTCACAGTTTTACCTTCACCTGAATGAGTAATTTGGTAAACTGATAACAAATTGCAGAAAATTTTTGGAACACATAGTACATCACTGAAATGACCATTTTCTACTGGAACTGTTTCAGATCCTAGAACACTTAGAGATCTATCATCACCAACAAATATGTGTTTGGTGTTACATTCATGCATAGTAGAAAAGATGGATTGATCCTTAGCCATATGATAAGATGCTCCAGAATCAATGAGCCATTCATTTGAAGTAGAAGAAGAAGATGCAGTATAAGAGTAGCCAGAAGCACAAAGTGCATGTCCATGAGAGTTAGATTCTAAAGATGAATCTAGGTTGATGTGGTGCTTCTTCGTTGCTGCTTCCAAGGCTGCCATCTTCTTGAAACACTTAGATTCATCATGATTATCTTTCCCACAAAAATTGCAAGAATGCTCAGTCTTCTTTCCTTTTGGCTTAGATCCTTTGTCATTTTTTAAAGAAGGAGCTGACTGAGAGGGTTTGGGACCCTTGTTGTTTGGCTTATTATTGCGAAAATTATGTTTCTTAGAAGGCTTAGACTTTTCTTTCTGTTGGGACAATACGGCTTTCCCAGATGTATCTGCATTGTTAATTATTCCAAGATGAATGAGATTATCTTACTCTCTAATTAAGGAATCACAAAAGGATTCAAGACTAGGCTCTTGATAGCTAGCTGCAATCAAGGATTCTTTCATGGAGTAGAATGTAGATACAAAAACAGAATATGCAGGTCCAAGTTTGGAAAGAATATGATAAATACAGTGTTTGTCTTCTTTCTTAATCTTGCATTCTGCACATAAGAGTCTAAGAGTTTTATACTTAGATAAATAATCTTGAATGCATGAAAAATCATTTGGATTCAATGGAATATTCTCATTCTCGAGTTGATGACCTCGAATTTCATTGTGTTTACCAAACACAGATTCCAACTTTTCCCAAGCTATATCAAGTTCATCAATTCCAGATATGTGGAATCACAAATCAATAGAGATTGGCATTCCAATCAATCCACGAGCTTCATCACATCTATTTTCCCATTTAATTTTCTTATCATCATCAGTGGGTTCTGTTTCTTTCCCTGAGGTTATCCCGAAAAGTCCCCTACTTCACAGAACATCCTCCATACGAGATTTCCATGAGAAATAGTTAGAACTTGTAAGTATAATATCAGAAGGGGTGGCCATACTGTAAAATAATGACTGAAAGAATAGAAACTAACTATTTGGATGTAAAGAGATCGAAAAAATATGTGGTTTTAAAAAAAACGGCACTGAAAACTGATTCTAGATGATGAAGTTATGCTTGATCAAAGAAAACGTTGAAGATGTCCCAAATAGTGACGTGGCAGATATTAACTTGACCAACTAAAAAAAAAAGAACCCCCCTCTTTCCAAGATCAACCTTTGACAATCACTTTACAATAAAGTTGTTTCTAAGTGAATCACTTTTGTAGAATAAGTGATGTTCACTTTTACAATAATGTTACTTTTAAATAGTGCTGCAATAAATTAAAAGACTTAAGTGACTCATTTTTTATTTATTTTATTTATGTGAGATGCACTTTTACAATAAAGTAACTTGAAAATAGAAATTGCATGCACTAAAAAGTAGCTTAATAAGACTTGAACTCAAGACCTATTAAGGAATAAAGCAACTTTGGACCAAGTGAGCTAAGTGTAAAAGGTACGTAAAAGAATGGAAAGAGGAAGGGGGCATTTTTTGTTTTACTCTTCTCTCTCGTTCTCCGTGTTTGCCTTTTTTTTCCTGCAAATCACAAAAAAGACGAAAACAAAAACAAAAAATAACTTTTTCCACACAATGGGGTTAGATCTTGGTTAGCTTACCCAAAAAGTCTACGTTTTCAAGTTTTCTCGTTGTTTCTGATTTGTCGTGATTGCACAAAGTGCACGGCAAAGAGCATACGTAGCCGACAAGACAAGAAAAAAAAACGTTCCCTTACTATTTCTGATTCGCCGCGATCGCGCAAGGTGCACGGCAAAAAGCATACACAGCGAGGGAAGGCAACAATCCGAGGCTAAAACACTAAAGATCTAATAATGAAACTTGATAAAATATGAGAGATTTAAAAAAAATAAACCAAATACGTCAGTGTAACATTATACCTTCATATTTTTGCCGAAATGGGTGTTTCTGGAACAAATGGAAACGGTTTTTTGATGAAACAAAAACTACTTCCCAATGGAAACAGCACTCCAGACGCAATGGAATAGCTCCCATGGGACACAAATGCATAGAAAATCCAGAACCAGAAACCCTTTCAAATTTTCAGCGACACCGGTTTTAGATCTTGATCAAAATCGAAAGCGACTCTTCATAAATGCTCTGATACCATGTTCAGGTACACAGGGTACTCCCAAAAGAACGAACACCTTGAGCAACCGCTTCACAAGAAAAAAATCACAGATCAATACACCGATGTTTGTCATGTGGTTAAAACCCTCGAGAGGGAAACAGTCCACGGCCCCAGCCAAATAGCTACTTTGAGCAATTAATTATGCAAAAGAAAGAAAGTTACATGAGCTTCTCATAATCGATCAACTAGCCAAGGACCCTCTATGCTCTTTAGATAGAGATCATAGACCAATTGGGTGCTAAGCCACGGATCAATGGTAGGTATGATCTAAGAGAAGTTGAACCGTCGAATCACTCTATGTCTAGAACATATTGTGACCGTAGGATTAGAATATTTACAAATGCATACTAAAGAAACACACTTTTACCTAACGGATATATTACACAAGTTGATCTTAACTAACTCCTAATTGTCTAAATATCCTAACATCTTTTTCCTTCTGTAGCTTTAACATCTTCCCCTTAAAGTCCATCAATTCATGGTAAGTTTTATCCTTCTCTTGTTCCAACACTGTCAACTCAGATATTTGAACGTGCTGCGTAACTGGAACTTTTAGTTTTTTCTTAAGGACATGGATAGTTTTTTCTTTTTATTATATCAATTTTTTACTTGCTTGAACATTAGTCGGTTCAGTCCCTGAAGTTATAAGGTATGTCTGTTTTTTTTTAATCTGAACTGAATGAGATTTGTTCTCCACTTTCTCATGTCGGAGTTGGTTCTCCAACTAATCAATAACTGACTACATCCTTGTAATATTCAATGTGGCCTTTAGTAATTCTGAATATAAAACTTCATCGGTCTGTCAATGGAGCTGGATTTTATCAGGCACGCTGATTTTCTTCGGACTGAACTCGACTTTAGAAACTTTCTCATCATCTATCATAGAAAATTTAGGGGTGTTCCTCTCTAAATCCTTGGTGAAAATTAGTGACATTTGTTGATCTACTAACTTTCTCACCTCGGGAAAAATATTTTTTCTCGTTTAAATCTTCCTTCCTTCATTCTGTGTAGCTAGAAACAAGTCAAACTTAGATCTATATCTAGAGTCAGATTCTGTGCTACCTTCTTCATGAAAGGAATATTCTCTTATTTGTACATGTTGTTGCTGTAAAATAAGACCTTTTTTTCCATCATATGCACTCTGCTCATCCTGCATCGTCATTTCCCTTTCAGGATGTGTCTTTAGTCTTTTGTTTGATTTTTCTTCATCGACATCCATTATATTGATTTCTGAAAGGTCCCTTTTATTTAAGTAAGTAGATTTAGATAGTGTGTGTACAATTATAGCCAAGTCATTTCCTTTCTATTCACCTGCCTCTATTATTTCTTCTGACTCCTTTACAATCCTCCTCAAACTCCAAGAAATTAACTATTTTATCGATGCCTTCCATTGATTGATGTTCGAAGGCCTTGTTNTCCCCTGCCTCTATTATTTCTTCTGACTCCTTTACAATCCTCCTCAAACTCCAAGAAATTAACTATTTTATCGATGCCTTCCATTGATTGATGTTCGAAGGCCTTGTTTTTATTTTGTTGTCTTCTTTGTGATATGATTTTCCTTGGATAATAGTTTAGCCTCTCCATTTTCTCGAATTCCATAGCATCTAATAATTTTTCAACAATATTCAAAGCAGCTTTGTTTTTGAAAATGAAAGGGTCAATCTTGAATGGGAACTTTACATCGGAGTGCTTATTAAAACTACCAAAGTGTTCTTCTTTTGAACACAATTTATGCCTGATAAATTCTAACGCAAAAATTATAGGAGTCAGAAAGGCAGGTAATTTGTAAAGTGGTCCTGTGTAACCATAAACACGAACATCAGTGAATTCCTTATATAAGAACCAATCTGCTGTATAAATTTCCACCGAGAGCTACAAATTAATTTTCATTTCATCTAACACTCTGGCAAAGTTTTCACTACCATGATTTTATTCACAAACTCAAACATATTTATCTGCCCAGGTAGCCCAAGCGAAAAAATTGTATTGATAAAATGAAACTCAGAGACATTTGAGCATAGCAACATGTTAAGTAAGTAGGACTGATACCTGAACTGTCCCAGCTTGGGAAAATCCTCTAGTTGAGAATGAATTGTGGTGTCTAAGAATTCATCTAAACCAAAACAACAGACTTGGTTTGTCTCTGGTTCCGTTAAATTTGTGTTCAATAGAAAACCAATCATAACTTCAGTCATTGACTTGTCATCATCATATCCCAATATTTGACTCAATATTGACAACATTGGTTGGACCTCTTCTCGAAAAATACAAACACCCACGGGAAAGGCAAGACTCTCTACCACATTACCAACTTTTAGAATTCCTGTCAAAAAGCCATTTTTAATATTAGAATTGCATTCCCTATACACTTGGACCATGGTTTCTTCACTAAGGGATTCAATATTTTCAAGAAAAATCTTGATCACATTCAGAACCTCGCAGATGACATTTACATTAACCTCACAAAGGATCCTAGTAGTGTTTTTGTTCATAATTACTCTCTCAGTGGGAGAATAATTATTTACTCACCACTCTACAAATTCAGGGAAATACAGGATTTGCTCGACAGAGAAATAATACATAAAAGAATTCCACACATTCAAAACATCTCTTCCTTGTGATTTAAAACTCCATAACAATTATTTGGACTAAGAAATGTTGCACACATAGAGAATTGGGTCGAATACATCTCCATGTCTATCAACTATAACCTCCTCTTTCCTATCCAGGAACTTGTAGAGGGAAGCTGAACTTACAGCTTCTTCCATAACACAAACTCGGTAAGAAATAATGTGTTAGAACTACCTGGGAGGTGGTGAAAACACTATGGTTGACCTTTAGACAACAACCTGAACCGCAGACCTGTGTGTTGTCAATGTATTCACTCTTTCCTCAATGCCACGACAAAATAAACCTTTCCACAATGACCAATGCTTTTTATTAGGTAATGGGACCGGTTTTGGAAGCCATGGAAAGTGGTTTTCCATTTACCATTTTCCCCGGTAGATCTCACCACATCAGGTCGCGTGGCAAGAGGTTTATAATCCGCTACCGCTTATCTCCTTTATCTCTCACCCTACTCCGTTCTTCGGATCACCTGCCAACCGTTGATATTATTCCAAACACATATTTTACATCCGATCATGTCGTCCCGATCCCTGACATCATATATGGGTCCCATGACCATGTTCATACATTGCATCACAACCTTGACATTTATGAAAAATTCAAACTTGTAGATTTGATGCTCATTGAATTTAATTACACGTCATAATTACTAGTACCCTTTGGTCGAGTTATGAGTTGGCGACCATTAACCAGCCTGCAACATAGAAATGATTGATTCCACAGGATCATTGGTTGCAGTTGGATTTCAACATATTAAGGTCCAACGGTAAGCAATGAGACTGCGACAACAATCATTGCTATGCCGGAGGCTGGTTAATTTTCTCCTTCTGAGTTAGTAACTTGGTGGTTACGTTGGTTTTGGAAAATGATTCAGTAGTCATGTTCATTAAATTAGACACATTATGTGGAAGGATGACAGCTCGAGTACACATTCTTTGAACTCTCTGGGATAAATGAGCAAGTTAACTCATTTATTATCACCCTTGGCTGCCCAGTGATCACAGAGATCAAATTCCATGAATCCACTTCGCAACATGCGAATTCATTGCTCTCAATATTGGAAAATGGGAACGTCCTGGTTCTGTTACTTCATTTGGGGAACCAAGAAGGACCATACTCATTTCCAATCCTAAAAGTATTTGAACAACGAAGCGAAGTAGGATATGGTCGACTACAAGAGTAATTCTTTATGCTTCTGTCCACAAATTTTTGTATAGAGTTAAGTGTTTTTTAATTTTAATATTTTTTATTATTTTAAAATGTTTGAAGGTGTTTTATTTCATTGTTTTCAAGCAAACATCAATTTGAGGTAGAATTAGCGTAATTAGTATCTTTTCCTATCTTATTCAGCAGAAGGATCAATAAACCATAGATTTTCAAGGGTCGTTTTCCTTAGATAAAATGAGAAATAGATATTTTTTTCTATTTTTGGATGACTGCTGGAATATAGGTCTCTCCCTTCCTCTTCAATTGAGAAGATCCGTAAATTTCTATTTCTAAATAACTAATCCAAATCACTTGAGTTTAGCAGTTGCGATAATGACTTTTAATATGGCATTTAAAAAAAATTACTTAAAAAATTAAGTAAATTTGATATAAAATATTGATACTCTATGAATTTGTAATAACGTAAAGTGACAGGCAATGAAAATACCAAACTGTCAACAAATTTCAATTTGACAGGAAAGGGGAATTTGAAATTCCAGGTGTGGCTAAGAGAAATTTCTAACCTTAATCACATACACCTCAATATTGTTCCAATTCCTTTAAAATGTTTCCAACTTATCCTTTAACTTAACATTTCTGCAAAATGAAAAATATGGAGCCCTTTAACTTAATATTTATACAAAATGAAACCCTTCCATAACAGTAAACTCAGTGAATAACAAGGTACTAAATCTTCCTGGTGAGAGGCAAAGCTTACATTTGACCTTTGGACCACAACTTGGAACGTGAATTCACGTGTTGTCCTCCTATCCACCTTTCCGCTTGTGCCATGACAAAATATCCCTTTTAACTCAACTGACGACCCTTTATATTACGTTTCAAAAGACCGGTTTCAGAGGCTCCAAACAATGGTTTTTCACTTACCAATTTTCCCAACGGATTTCATCACATTGTGCCACATCGAGAGTGGTTTATAATATGCTACCACTTCATCCTTTTATTTCCCATGATACTCCGTGCTCTGGATCACTTGTCCGTCATTGATCCAATACCGATCAGATATCCAACGTTCGTCTTCATTTTCCCACTCTTTGACATCACATCTGGGTCCCACGATCACATGCATACCCCACATGTATGATCCTCTAGCGCTTTTTGTTGCTTCCCTTGGTCACATTACAATCTTTTAGGTTAGCTCCTCGTGCTAAGAGAAATTTTTCTAGTTCCTTTAAAATGTGTCCAACTTATCCTTTATCTTAAGATTTCTAGAAAATGAAAAATATGGAACCCCTTGATTTAACATTAACGTTAACTTAACATTTCTACAGAGTGAAACCCTTCCATAACAACAAACTCAGTGAATAACAAGGTACTAAAGCTTCCTAGTGAGAGGAGAAGCTTAAAATTGACCTTTGGAATGCAACCCAGAGCATGAATTCACGTGTTGTCCTCCTATCCACCTTTCCTCTTGCGCCATGACAAAAGATCCCTTGTAACTTAGCCAACGACCCTTTATATTAAGTTTCAAAAGATCGGTTTCGGAGGCTCCACAAATTGGTTTTTTTCTTACCACTTTTCCCAACGAAGTTCATCACATTGCACCACGTCGAGAGTGGTTTATAATCCGCTACTGCTTCATCCTTTTATTTACCATGCTACTCTATGCTGCAGATCACCTATCCATCATCGATCCAATCCTGATCAAATCTCCACCATTTGTCTTCATTCAACCGCTCCTTGACATCACATATGGGTCCCACGATCATGTGCATACCCCACACGTACTATCTGCTAGCGCTTTTTGTTGTTGCCCTTGGTCACATTACAATCTTTTAGGCTATCTCGTCACACCAAGAGAATTTTTTCCAGTTCCTTTAAAATGTGTCCAACTTATCCTTTAACTTTACATTTCTACAAAATGAAAAATATGGTGTAACAATAATGATATAATAACAATCGCAATTTCACAATGACAGGTATGTATTTTCATCACTTGATTTTAATTTATGCAAATTCGGCTAATTTGATGATGATAATGTGATTTTGCACAATTTGATGTATCACTTAGTCAATACTGAAGAAATTTTTTGTTTTCCAATGCACTTGACAAAAAACCCCAAATACAATGATTGTATAGCTTGTGTTGTAGCTTGAAACAGAGGAAAAATGAATGAGACAGAGTCCAAAGCATGTGCAGGTTTCATATCTGAAATTTAGGTGAAAACATCATCCTTTTCAATTTGTCTCTTTGATTACACATGTCACCCTAAGTGGCTAGAGTTAACATTTAAATGTTTTGAACTCAGGAATCACAACACCTACTCTAACTGTTGCATTTTCAAGAATAACTCGATTATAAATATAACGAATATACTTTCTAGGGTCAAGATAGGGTCTCCAATCTTTGGTCCTTCATTACCAAGAAAATGAAGAATCTGCAATAGAAATACCTTGTAAATAATATCCACACAGTTATCTAATAAAATAAGTCCAGCGGGTCCATAAATAGAAATATTTGATGCTTTATATAATGCAATATAATTGATGTGTACAAAACATAGCCATAAATGGACTTTAATTTCAATATTTCTCTCCATGATAATTCTCTAAATTCATTTCCATCTCTGAAGGTCAAATTTTCACACTTCTTACCAGTTCAACATATTTAGTTGTCATGCCTAAATGGTCTAATGATATGATGAGATTAGGGAGTAGAAACGAACACTAACTCTGTTATCAGTTGGAGGAATAGAATGATATAGTATAAACAATGAAAATGTATGAATAAAATTGATGACATAGTAATAATATTTTATGTAGTAAATAGAGCTTACCTGTGTATAAATATAAGTAAATTCACAATCTTCAATGAATTACAAAGATGAGACAAGCCACTTTCTTTTGCCTCTGAGATATCTCGTATGAGAATAATAATAGAGTCAACAATAGATTTCTTATATCCAAATACCCTGTATTCTCTAAGTATATCAATTAGAAAGTTCATTCTAGAAAATCATTCGACAAACATCATACTTAGCAACTCTCCTCCAAAGGAAAGAGAGCAAAGATGACACATTTAAATAGAATAACAAAAAATCTACCAATTACTTGGTGTTCGATACTTCTGTGGGAACTTCAAACATAAAGATATAATCGCTTACACAACAACAATCTTGAACTCACGTGATATATCTGACATAAAATTTGTAATTTGCTTCATCAAAGTATCCACACTCAGCTCATTCCCTATTTTCAGCAGTGTAGTAATAGCCAGAGTGGCTATGCTCTGGTTTTGATATGAAATCAGGATCTACATTAGATTGCTATCGTTTACCTACTATTCAAACTCAGGTGTATTGAAAAGGAGATACATCCAACCTCACTTGTGTAATGGATAAAATGACATTGAGCTAAAGGTGAACGAACGGATCCTCTGGTTAAACTGGTCACAAGTTTTCTCATTGCTTGCATTATTCAAAAAACACTTGCTTCAATAGTTCTACCACTAGAATAACATATATCTGAATCCCACTCAAACAAAATTTAAACATTTACAACATAGATATTGGGCAGCAAATCAATTCTTAATTCTCATACATTGAATAAGAGGTACATAAAGAACATGAATAACATGAAGGATGAAACAACATGCACAGTCAATGCTAACAAATCTAATCTGAGCATGACCAACAAAATTTCAAGAACCCTGAACAACCATGCTTCAAGAAAGTATTAAGAAATATTTGACAATCGATAACTTCACATTGAGTTATCCCAACCATTCTCCATCTGAACCATTCACCGCACCTGAAGCCAACAAGTATAAAATGAGTATGAAATTGATACAAACAAATCAACGATAATACAAAAAATAATACTTTGTAAATAAGCTATAAGATAATAGTGAAAATATAAGAGAAATTAGAATGTTTTGAAAACTCCACCCTATTTAAATTTTTAATGAAATCCTCATAAATTATGTAGTTGCTTTCTTCTAACTTGTATGTGTCATTATTGATATGGAATGATAGGTTTTTCGTTGCTATAACAGATTCAAGTTGTATGAATAGATGATATGTTGAATCATACTTGTACATGTGTTGCCACTTTATTCTATTGTACCAACAACATTGAAGCTCAACACCTTCGGACCTATCCAATAGATCAAATTCATTATGGTAATCAAACACCCTATTACCATCCTTCTTTCTTATTCTTTGAACTCTTCCAATGTACCAAGTCCCAAAAGAAACACCATGCTTTTTACTTTGAGATACGTTTAGCTATAGCTATAGACTCGCTCTCAAACAACACCACACAATCTGATCCAATTCCAAAACCAAATGCAACACCCTTTTTGGGGACCCTCTCATCTCGCTTGAAGTATACTCCATTCCTCACTTTAGTTAATCTATCTTTCGATAATCTTGGATTTCCATTCAATTGACTAACCAAACAAGATTTGTACATGTCCTTGCCATCGAGCTCCACCACTGGTTTACTAGTTATGTTTAAATTTTCATCAACGAAATCTAAAATTCCATCCAACTCATGCCTCCACTCACTTTCCATCGTTTGCAATTCACTATCATTTAGTACCATAAAAGAGGAAGATTGGAATATAGATGTGGAATGGCCCGATGAATAATTATCAACTACTTCATCCACAACTTCAAATGTTGGATAATTGTGATCCTCTATCCATGGTTTAAACCTCCAAGAATATTTTGCGTCTTTCTGGTTGCATGCCAAGACCTAGTAAAATTCCATGTGCATCCTCCAATCCTATATTGAGAGCTTCTATAATTTTATTATCTATGGATATTGAATCATATTGTGCCAAGAAATCACCTTCCTCTATTGTTTGTTGATGCAATTTATTACAGATACTCATTTGTTTCTTATGAGATTTATTGAAACGAATCCCTTGGGGGTATAATTCTTCTTCGGAAACTCTATTAAGGGTTCCAATAGCACAAAGTAAGTCACTGAAATCATATTTCCTATGTACTCCAACCATGCCACGGACTTTGCTAAAGAAGTTCTCACATACATCTGACCCAGCCAGGTGCAATGCACATGACAAGTTAGAGTATTGATCATGAACTAATCTCATCAACAAAAAAGCAAAGTGTAAAGAAATTTCCACATCTTAATATTCCCCTATACTAATGAAATTAATGTTGACATTAGTATTTGCTTGTTCTCTGACCTAGCATAGCCATAACGTGAAGAAATGATGGACTCTTGAAGAATTTTGCACTCTTTCCCAAAGCATCAAAGTAGGAGACAAAAAAATATCAATATAGTTAGCAATGATTGCTAGATATGTCTCTGTACCCAATGTCCTTTCTATATTGCCACTTGTACTTCTCATTTCCTTCAAGCACCTCTAGACATGCCTTGAAGCAATGCGTTGTGTTAAACCCCAGTTTTGGCTATCAACCCTCTCTATATCCTCAATTTTAAGCTTGTCGCCATCCACTTTAAAATTGTTATAAACCATTCTTACATGGTTAAAACTAATCAACTCTTGTCCAACAATAAAATCTCGTCGATCACTAAACAAAGGATTCACTATATTTTTTCCATTGTGGATGTAATCCTTTGTCATATCGGCAATTAAATAATTGCATAGCAGGACAATTCCATCAATCCTGCTAGTTTCCTAAGTTGGATGGATACATTTGAAATTTTAATAAGGGAGCTAATAAATGATGTTCAGACATTAGAATGAAATAAATATTTAACAGTGGAGCTAATTAAATAAATACAAGAGAAAACTGAAGTGGTAATGGAGCATGGAGACACATGAAGATTATGGGGCCCACACAAGCTAGAATTTGTGTGCCACATGGAATCCCCCTTTTTCAATTTCGAATCCATGGGAATCCTAATGTTCTTGGATGATTTATAAGGCTAATATATTTTGAAATATGCATCATAGGTCGAATTTGGAAGGAAATGTAACTTACAGGGAAGAGGAAGAATCAAATGGGAGCTTCTTGGACACTTGGGTTAGATTCTCTAACATCTATGACATCAATGATGAAGATGCTATGAAATTTATGACATATTGAAGACATGAAGGCTTAAATTTGAACATGATGACATGTCATGCCTAAATATATCATCCAAGAAGGTGCTCATGTGAGTTGGGTTAGTTGAATGGGTCCCTTCTCAAATTGGGAGAAGATGGAAGGCTAGGGAAGGGAGGATACATGGCAAATCTTGAGCACACACCCTAAGTCGAATTGGCTTGATTTTGTGGATCGATTAGTAACCTTATAAGGCTAAGGATGTTTATAAAATATATGGGTACACCAAGATAATGGATTTTGATCATTTGAGAAATTTGCATTTGTGAAGAGAGAGAGCTAGTGGATGACTAGTTTCTTGCCTTAGCCAATTTCGAGGGTGAAAGATTCCCATCGAAGTTGGTGTTTTAAGAGGACATTTAGGTATTTCATGGATATTTAATGGAGTTTGTATTTGGATGTGTAAGAAATAGGGAAGCTCATGGTTTCTTCTAGTGCAACACATTCTCTCAACCATTTCCAGTTTTTATTGCATATTCTTGCTCATGAAGGGATTGCGCTTTAGGTGAGATATTGTACTCTTTGGGAGAGATTATCATGGTCCATTACTGATTTTAATACATTTAATATACTATTTTATTCATATTCATAAATTCCTAGGTCTAAATACCAAATGGTTGTATGTAAAAGTGATTGTTAATGAGCAAACAATGGTCATTTCCCCACTATATTGATGTATTCCATTGTAATGTTGATGATTTCGAATGAAATAATATTTATATGGTATATTTATGATGAATGGACTCAAATTTATGACTATTACTATTTTCATATCCATTACTTAAGCATTTGAAGTCATCTTACTCACTTTATTTGCATTTGGAGAAGATTTGGTGCCATTTCCCCAAGGGTCGAACTAGTGATTTTGTAGCTGTTTGGGAGAGGGTTATAACATAATTTATAAACTAAATAATTACGTACATGAGACCTTAATAATTTACCTTAAACATACCCTACCTCTGTTTAGAAATTCGAGTGGGTTTGGGAGCATTTGGAAAGCCATTTTCAGCATTTACCCTGGGGGAATTGGAACCCCAACTTGCTAGTGAAAACTCCTATCTTGACCAGAATATTAAACAAGTTTGCAGAAGTATTTGGAGGGTCAAAAATAATCCCTGAAAATAATATTCAAGTATTAATATCATTCATATACCTTCTTAGAATATTTGGGAGCATTTGGGTCAATTTGGAGACCCAAACATCAAAACTAGTCAAAGGTCGAAATAGGGAAAGAAATGAAAAATTGGTCATTTAATAAAATTTGTTAAAAAGGGACATTAAGAGTTGTATCAGAGCATGTTCCTTGAACCTATGCATTATACCATCTATTTAATAAAAAAATTAAGACATGTCTCGGCTTCACAATAGGCCCACTATGCCCACTTTCCTTCCTCCTCGGCCAACGAAAGAAGAAATTACAACCATAAATATTGAAGCATGCTTCCAGGAGTATCAAACTTTGAGAGGGGATATTCATGAGAGGTATTATTTCCAAGAATATCTTATCAAGTATGTATTTATGTACAAGAAGGAAAATGTTAATTCATTAAGGGACAATCAACAATCCACAAGTTTGGAGGAGCATGAAATGAGAAAAAATCATCCTATTTGTGAAAAGATCCTAGATACACCATTACAGGAAGAAACATAGAATCATGAATTGGAGCATCAATTACCTCAAGGTAATTCTAGAGAAGAACATAAATAGGAAAGTGAAGACAATAATGCAAACCTTACTAATGGGGGTCGTTCCAATCAAAGAGAATCTATTGATGGATCCTTGAACTATGAAGGAGTACCTACTGATGGGTGCTCACAACTTTATGTTGGTGACATAGAGATCAGATTTGAAAATGTTGCTGCAAAACAAAGTTATCATAAGCATGAATATGAAGACCTTGTGGAAGATAATGAAGAACCAAGATCAAATTCCCCATCACCACTTGAGCTTCAAGAAGTTGAGCAAATCAAGCAGAAAAAAGGAGAGGAGGTTCGGTCTCATGAATCATACTTCATTGAAGCGTATTTGAAGATGAGTGAAAGGGATATCCAAGAGGCCCTTATAATACTCCATGATACTCAAGCATTGGTATCAAATTCTTGTTGGAAATTTTCTTCATTGGAGGAGCCATCCTTCCTTGGAGACATGGAGAAGATTCAAAGAGCAATGTGCAAAATCAAAGGTAATTTCATGTCTTTGATTTTTGATAGAAAAAATGTGATTGAGTTTAGTGAATGGTTACATGAATCCTACTTGAAGAATAATGAAGATATTCATAAGCCCAAAATTCAAAATGAGCAACTTCTTGAGAGGTTGCAAGATACGTGTTCTTCCTCCAATGTTTCAGATTGTCATATGGTAGATTACTTGGAGGATTCTCATGACATGATGGATCATGAGAAACATGAAAAAATTCAGGTTATTGATGTGTTTGAATATGATATTGATGAGATCCAATCACTAGTAGTGGTGGAAGAGAAAATTGAGTTGCCTCTTGAAAATGGTTACACACTTTTTGAAGAAGTGCATGATTCCACCACCTTGGAACCAACCCACGAGGAAAGTTTTACATTTTTAAGGGAGGTGCATAATCCTACCCCTATGGATCCTTCACATGATGAATTTTTTTCACTTTCTGATCATTTGGGTGAGTTGGTTCTTTCTCCTACATCCTACACTTCCAAATTTCGCAGCATTCATCCTAATAAAGCATGGGTGAAAAGTTTCTTTTTTATAGTGCAACATGAAGAGTATGGAATTCATATCTCTCATTTTGATGATGGAATGATTAGAGAACCATATTATTTACATTTTCAGCAACATCCTTTGTCACATTAGGATGATACACATCTACATGGGTGCACCTATAATGTTCACTTAAGTCACTTGGAGACTCATGATTTTCCTTGCTCCTTGCCTAGTACATTTGATGTTGGAGGAACTTCATCCCACACTTGGGTGAAGAGATATACGATTGAGGAACGTTATTGTTGGCAGCAACATCCTCTGTTATTTCATGATTATATACATATTCATGGTAGTATTGATGACTTCTTTGAGCCACTTCAAGTATTCATGTTTTCTTTGCTCCTTATTTGGTTCAGATTTTGGTGGAGGTTCTTCATTCATTTCTTGGATGAAAGAACACATGGATGATTATTATTTTGATGCATATTACATTATTTTGGAGAATAATTATAGGTCATGGGATCCTCACCTATGTCATTGGAGCAAATTTGATATAATACTTGATGCTTATGTGTATGACCCACATGGTGATCTACTTACTTGGATGTACAATCACTTTCATGATTCTTTGATGTGGTACCTTCTTGATGTACATTTGTATGATGTTTTTATGTACTTTCATGATCTATATTTTGCACTCATGATGTTTGGAAGGGTGAAACACCAGCAATGGGATCCTGGAATTGCTTGGTTTCATCTCACTTGGAGTGGCACTTTGGTTGTTGGTTTGAGAAAGTAAACCAACCTTCACTTATTTGAGTTCATCTTTGCAGATTTGTGTTCCATTTTCCTTTGTGGGAGACCTTTTGAGAGATGGATTTAATTTTCACGTGCTTGGTTTTCATGGCATTTCATCATAGACATTTCACACCATGCATGTATCAAGATCATATGGGACCCTGGGATCATTCACTACAACAAAAACTGGATTTAGCGTCGAATTTAGCGCCAGATTTTAGTGTAATTTTTTCCCAATTATGGTGAACAATTCGGCACTAAACCAGGCACTATTGTACAATTTCGTAAAACGCTGTCTATTGCATCTTTTTTTCCGCCCTTTTTAACATTAATTTTTGTGTCCATTTTTGCACCCAATTTTTTGCATCTTTTGTTATGCCCTTACTTGTGCCCAATTTTGCTTCTTCTATTACATCCGTTTTTACGTCATTTATTACATCCTTGTCTGCGCCCAGTTTGACGCTTAGTTTTGCATCCAATTTTGCCTCTTATTTTGCTCCTAGTTTTTCATCGAGTCTTGCACCGAATTTTGCACCATGTTTTGCATCAAATTATGTTTCCAATTCTGCATCTAGGTTTGCATCCAATTTTTGGCCCAATATGGCGTCTAGTTTTGCATCCAATTTTACTTATAATGTTGCATCCCCTTTTGCATCTAATTTTGTATCTTGTTTTACGTCTTTTTTTGTATCCATGTTTGTGCCTAATGTTTCGTCTCATTTTACATCGTATTTTGCATCTAGGTTTGCACCTAGTGTTGCATCCTCGTTGATGTCTTTTTTTGCATCTATGTTTGATCCCAATGTTGTGCCTAGTTTTGCGCCCATGTTTGTATATAATATTGCATCAAGTTTTGTGTCCAATGTTGCATCCCATATTACATTCAATATTATGTCTAGTTTTGCATCCAGTGTTTCGTCTCATCTTGCATCCAATATTGTGTCTCATTTTAAGTTTTTGTTTGCCACAAGTGTTGCTTCTAGTTTTGCACCCGGTGTTACACTTGGTTTTATGTCCATCGATACACCATATTTTGTGCTCATTTTAATGTCGAATTTTACGTCTAGTTAGGAGTCCACTTTTGCATCTACTGTTGCATCTAGTTTTGGGCCTAGTATTGCGTCTAGTTTTGAGGCATTAATTGTGTCTGGTGTTGAGTCTTTTTTTGCATCCAATTTTGTATTTAGTGTGACATCCATTTTTGTGTCCACATTTGCGTCTGACATCCTCTTTTGCATCCACTTTTGTGTTTAGTGTAACGTCCACTTTTACATCATGTTTTGCATTTAGTGTTGCGTCTAATATTGCATCCATCTTGCACTACTACATTTTTTACCTTTAGAAATACATTGCAATATCATTAGGGCATGGAGGAATCGAACCACCAACCTCCTGCTTGTAAAGCAGGTGCTCTTCCATTGAGCTAGCACCCTTTAAGAATCGGGAAGAGGAGCAATATTAACTCATAGATTTCATCATTTGTAATTCTAATAAAAGACAATAAGATCCAAAGACAGTCATGCTTAAAATACAATTTATTTTTCCAAACACACTAATCAACACAAAAATCTACCATGATCAGGCACAAAATATCCTCAACAATTACACAATCTATTAAAGCGGTCCACAAAAGGGTCTTAAAGAACAATATGTATTGATGCATACCTAATAACCTAAATTTGAGAAGGACAAAGAATAAGCGATGTGTTTAAGAAATAGTTGTAGAATCCAATTGAGGATGTGTGTGTTGCTACATAAATGTTGCTATTCATTGATGATGTGATTTTTTTCAGGAATGGGATGGTAAGATAAGAACTAAAATAAGATGTCTACTATGTGCATCATATATTATCTAATGAATATTTTAACAATGAACACCAACAAAGACGATTTATATTATGTGCTTTATTTATAATCTAAAAATTAGTAAGATGTCAACAGGGAAAAGCATCATACTGGTTTCCACAATTGATAAGGCCACAAGTAGGTAGATGAAGTTGATGGGTTTCCCATCTTACTAACGATTGTTCCATCAAGGGATTCTGAAGGGGCATCCCATCACTTCATCAAGTTATTAATTATTGTCAAATTATTATTTAATATAAACCATATGAAACAAGAAGAGTGCACTTAGGATGCCATATTATCAACGTTTACCACTATTAACTCTGTCTGTAAAAGTTCTACTCACAGTGTTATACTATATTTAGTTTTCACTAGCTTGTGACCCCATTTTCCACATGACTCTATCTTTATCATTAGTTACTTTGCATGTATATCGTTTTAATAATGGTGTAAATTTTTGGAAGGATGCACTAGCCTACTCATGAAACTCAAACTCATTGCTACCCTTCCATTTCAACATCTCCTATAATTTATGGTTGTGCAGATTTCAACCTTTGTTTCATTTTCATTTATAAACTACAAGCATGACACATCTCATCCATGTTAGGCTTTAGACTGCACCTTGTTGCTCTCAATACGGGAAAAAAAAACATTCTTTCTTTTACTCTCGTTTTCTTTTCTGACCACCCCCCCCCACCACCACCATTTTAATTGTTGTTGGAAGCTATAACTAGAAGTATTAAATTCCTAAAGAATATGTTGGCATTCTCCTTTATCCTTTTTTTTTATCATTTGACTTGAATTTTTAACATTACCATTAATAATTCCAAGATGTTTGAGTGGTTCCAACCTCATTGAACTTAATATGAAGAAAGTAGAAATACATATCCCATTCAGAATTCAGCAAAACAAGCAAATTTCATGTTTTCAGTATTTAAAGATTGGTAGGATTGGAGCATTTCAAGACGGGATTCTATCATGTATGGAAGTATGGGATTGGCATTTAATCAAGGGATCCAAGCCCTCTATATACCCCATTGTTGATGGTTTTGACTTTTGAACTCATCTATCATGACCTTAGTAAAAAGGTACCCTTCACTCAAGACAAAAAAACTGATTATACATGTTAAGCTTTTTGTCACATTTTAATGCTTAGATTATCCAATTTTATCAAAATTGGAGGGTGTTGATATGAGCAACAAATATTCATCAACTTGTGTGAGTTTTTCATTAGTATTCATCCAACCTAGAAAATATGGCCATGATGAGGCTTGGATGGAAAATTGAGTACAGTCACAAAAGTTGGTTCTTTACCTCATATTCAATCCTCACACGTTTAAATTGTTTACACTAATTTTACCTAACTAAAGGACTTAGAGGGCCTTACACAAACTTGACATTATTATGATATGCTTTTTGGGCATATGGCATCATGTCCATATGCTCTCCAACTTTGCACTTTGAATTTGCTAAAAAGTATGCTTAAATACCTCCCTTCCTATGTACAAGTATTACACGAATTGTTATGGAACCATTCATGCACATTGTCTTATTGCAATTCTTTGTTTTTTACCTATACAATGAATTTAAAAATTACAAAAGGTATTTACTCTAGTGCCTGAGAAGGAGAAAACTTAAATTAAAAGTAAGTCTGTTTTTAATCAAAGAGCAAATGGGAATCACAAGACTGACAAAATATATCTATATGCACTTCTATCAAGCTTGAGAGTGTTGTAGGTTTCAAGAGTTGTCCATCCAAGTTGACTTACAATTGAAGTAAAAGGTGTTGCATTGCTAACAATACAATTGAATACAACTACTATATTAGCACAACTTACAGATTTGTGAATTTGCATGTCTGTCTCTTTGACATCGCTCCCAGTTGAACACCAACCAAGAATATCATACTTAGGAAAAACCATATTATATGCACAATAAAAAAGTGCAGGTCTTAGAACTTTAAGTGCTTGTTATCAAGAAATTAAAGACTATAAAAACATAATTATACTGTCTAAATTTGGAATATGGTAAAGGAATAAATCCTATTATTAGCACATGCCACAAACATATGACATTTTGACAACTTCAAGCCATCATAAAAATTGGAGCAGAGTATTGGATCAAAGTAAAAAAGATAAAGCCTACATTAACAGCTTTGAGCATTCAAGAAATAAAAAATATGTACAGTATCAAGGCTGTCAATAATTTCCCAGCATCTAATGGTTGACAACATTGAAAATTTTATTGTTCTATTAAAAAATATAATAAAAAACATACCTGATGTCATAGAGAACTAACTAACGCTGTCACAATCGAGGGGAGAGGCTTGGAGAAGCAAAAGCAATCTCCTCTAAAAAGTGTCAATAAAAGGTATCCATGGAATCTCTTCTCAACAATGAGTGCCAATAAAGGGTATCCATGGTGTCTTCTCAACAATGAGTCACCAAGAGATCGTATCCATGGAAAAATTGAAGTGATCTTGAGATAAAAGGATGAGCACCAAACCTTACATAAATGATGTCCCATGGAACTATCCTTTTACAACCGATCATGCATTGTAGCATAAGCAATTAAACTCTCTCAACTTTGGCCTAGTGAAGTGAACAAAGACTAAGTTCCCACAGCTAGAAGACATAAAGTATGTCTTGGAAATGTATTTGAAAGCAATGTTAATCCAGCACAAAGGGAAATACATAACCTTTGTTGAGCCTATGCAAGATTGTTGCAACCAAACTTTGATCCCATGAACTATACTCCCGAATATCCATATGAGGTGTTCAGCATGTTAACCCTCTGTTTGCACGAGGATTAATTTGAGGATTGAAGACAATGATGTGCCAAAAAATTTTAGTTGCAAGGCATCTACAAACAAATTTTTTTTGAACATCTAATCATTATTATATTTGTTTGTCCACAGTCATTGTTAGCACTAAAATCACCTTGTTAAATTTTTTACCTCTCGCCAAGTCTCATAGTAAGTTTTCAACTTCTGATAGCAAAATCAACAAATTACTAAATAAGCTCACTAAGTTACTAGCATATTTAAATGATAACTTTTCATATTTATTTTGGAAAAATGTCGGGTCTTGCACTCAATCAAGTCTTAATTCCAAATCCACACTCCAATTCATCACTGAGTTCCAATAGTATGCCACCAAGCATTAACTTAGTGTCAGCAGTGTCGAAGGAAAGCACGTCCACAGAACGAGAGAACAATACTCTACATGCAATGCGTCATTTAATGCGACTGTCGTCGCACTGTGGGCCTTTGGATCTCAAATAGGTTGAGATCCAACGACCCACAGTGTGACGGCCATTGCATTAAATGTTGCACTGCATGTTTTCCCATAGAACCCATGGGTTATATATTGCACTACGCGTTAATTATGCTTAAAAGGAATTGTTCATATAAACAATTATATTATCAATTATATTATAATTGATAATTCCCATTGCATGCACAGTAAGAGTGTCCAACTATCAAATGAGCTCATACATTTCCCATATACTGATTCTGAATGCTCATGAGGTTTTGATATTGGAGACTTCTGGCGGTTTTCTTGGTTATATCTCCATATTCACTCAGTAAAAGGAAGCCACTATTGTGACATCCAATCAATATCTTTATTCCTGTGAAAAGATTGACCATTTGAAGTTATTGCAGGTGGTTTGTCAAGGAATGCAAGTGAAAATCAGGAAAGGGAATTTATCATGCTTCTCTTCTTGGAGAGATTGATATTGGTGCTTTGATGATCAAACACAAATCCTTGCTCTATCATCTTGTTGACTCAATGCTTGTAGGAAGTTTTTTCATGGGTGAAAAGGGATCAAGCTTCTTTTTGTTAAATTATTTGAGCCAAATATGCATATTGATCAAGGCTCTGAAAACACAAAGCAAGTGCTCAAAGATTGCTAAGGGATACCTCACCTATTCTTACCATTGATCCCATCTCTATCATCTCCTTAAACTCGGGAACTACGAATAGGAAACATAAACTTGTGTCATGAAATGACAAATTGCTTGAATCAATGTTCCAGATCTATTGTGTTTCAGGCACTTATAGAGGGCGACTTGGACGAGTCTCAGATACCTCTTGCATTTCTCTTCTCTCCTTTGTAGAGCCAAAAGAAAAGGAAACATGACAAGGAGAAAGATAGTTGGTAGATTTCAACAAACAGGTCGTAGAGCACATTTTAAGCAGATATTTTTGGTCAAATGAATTGTACAGTTCCACTTTTCCAGCAAACTTATCTTCAAAGATGTTTTGGCAATTCATATTAGTTCTAAATTCTCAAAGGAAAAGCATACGAGTCTTATCGATAATTTAGCTATAAGACTAAGTTTGGAAGCTTGTTCCAGATTTTATATCAGTGAATCAAATTAATCTTTACAAGTTTACCCAATATTTTCTAAGAAATCTGGCATGCAATAAGTTTAATGACCTGTCCATTTAAATATAACTATATGATTCATCAAATAAGATGTTGCAAAAACATGAAGACATTGCAAAACCATGAAACAAGTAGAGTGCAATCCAATAAAAATCAATAAAAACTAAAGAAATCGTGACCTTACCTCTGTAATTTTGAGCTAAATGTTTGGAATGCTTCACTTGCACACCAAATTTCTCGATAAAGTAGTTTCCTAGGAGTCTCTTTCATAAGGTCCAAGAGAACCTTTCTTTTTACTTCTTGTGGCCAATACCGTCCTGAAATGACTTTACGCAAACCTTTTTCTTTTAGTGCTGGAATAATCTTCCCAAAGAACATATCACCGAGACTTGGAACAAGTGGGATGGTAGTGTTTGCAGCTGCAATACCACTAGTAGTAGATGTAAACTGAGCATACTGTGCACGCTGCTGTAAACTAAGCATATTGTGCATGCTGTTGCCAAGCTTTGAATACATCAATACACTATACATGCTTATAAGATTGTCCACCCATTGGATCAAGCCTGCTTGCCCACTTATAGGAGTTACAAAATAGTAGTGAACTGCTAGTGAATGACTTTATGTACTTGTGCATGTAGCATTCCATTCATAGCTTGCAAAAGCTGAAAAGATGCATAATTCTTGCATGTCACAAATCTTCCCGGCCCTTGAGAAGATAAGTATACCTTTGACCATCCGAATCTAATAGAACTAGATTAGAACTAGCTTCTTTGGTTTTGTCTTTGTTGTAAGAATAGTTACTTGTTTAGTAAAAGAAGAAATTGTATCCAGGCCTAGAAGATCACTCCCAGGAATCAGATTCAGACATTGAAATCTGTTTCTCAAGACCAGGCATTAGGGCATCAGAAGAAGCCAGCTGTGTAAGTCATGGAGCAACCTCACTCAGGTAGACCGACTTCTCATTTTGTTTCCATCACTTGGGAGCTATGAAACATTATGAAGTGGGTGTATAAGCAATTTAATACGCAAAGAAACTTCCAAGGCTTTTAATATTGGCTTCCAGATTTAAGAGAGATTGTGCAATATTCAATGCCATTCACTACAAATGTCTCTCCCAGCGTTCATATATACCTCAAACTTTCATGAGTGTTTCTCTATATAATATGAGAGTCTTTCAGAATTCTCAAGGCTTTTCATATTGGCTTCTAGGTTTAAGAGAGATTGTGAAATATTCAATGACATTCAGTACAAATGTCTCTCCCAGAGTTAATATATACCTCCAACTTTTAGAGTTAATATGTCTCTCTAGGCTTGAGGCAACAATGATCGAAAACAGAAATGATATTAAATCGATGGCTTGAATGGAAACTCAACTCCACCGGATTGTCCAAGCCCTGGGACATTGAACTTATCGAATTTTACTGTCAAGACAATTGAAGCAGCGGATGACTACAATCCACCCATCATGTTTTTGTCAGTTTCTTTAGATAATACTTAGAATCCGCTTTGAAAGCATTTGAATTCAAAAGAAATTCAAAATGTGGAGTATTTCATCGTTACCAGGATTATCGTTTATGTACTGCTTGATAATTGGTGTGTATGCACCCTTGTTTCTAAGTAATGTAAATCCTTATTTTTGTAAAAGAAATATAAGAGATCATGAAACACGGTGTTGGAATAGATATCATATTTATGACATTTTATGACGCTATAGCAGTTTATTTGGACAAATGCAATCAAGTGCCAATAATCAAATCCCAGAAATGGGGCTAGAGGGTTTCACTTACAGCCTTCTAGTTTTTGTAGGGCATCCCTGCTTCCTACAGACACTTTAGAGTGTTTGAATATCACATTAGTGAATGAGACTAATTGAATCTCACTTGTGAGGGATTGTCCAGAGTCTGTCGTTGTGCATGCATGAGGATAGGGTTAAGGGTGAAGGTGTGAATTGGTCACATTCACACCAGACTAACATCTATGAGAGGGTAGGAATTAAGGGAGACGGTGGTCACAATTACTCAAACAACAGATCCTGATCCGGGTACACATCCAAAGGCACTCAGAATCCCAAGAAAGTTCCCTTAGGGTTTTGGACCTAGCCTTTACTATTTTTCACCTTACCTTTTAGAGTTCTCCACTTATTGAGGTTGTTACCTCACTTCATGTATTATTGCCACTGTTCCTCTTTAAAAGGTGATTGAGATTCATTCTGTAAGGAGGTATTTTTGGAGATCAATAAAAAACTTTGTTTTGCTATTCATTTTCTCACGTGTGCTTGGTCACTTGTACTTGGATTTTGGCTCTTGCCTTCCTCTATTGGTATGCATTTGATATCTAGTTCGAATCTGAGGTAATATCTTTCATATTTTCTATTGTGCAATGCTGAAAATTACAATTACTACCATGTTTGGTGGTTCGTGGTAAGACATTCTCTTCACTAATCTATTGCTTATGCTTACATTGTTGGGTTTTATTTCTTATCCTTTATACAATATATTTCTTAGCATCTTTGCTATATTTTCTTAGTCATTCGTGACTTCTCACCGATTTGCATTTGCCAAGGATTGATTTAGTGAGTTGTTTGGGAATGTTGGTTTTAAAAAAATTGCCTTAGAGGAATCAATTTGTTCTTTTCTTGAGGGCCTATACAAATCTTGAATTTCAACTGCATGCCAAGGTGCTAAGAGGGGTGAATCGATTCCAAGCCCAACAGCAAGGCACTGGGGATAGGTTCTTTTATTATCTCTTATTTCTCCGCCCAAAATACAAAATCTCCTTTGAAGTTTGTTTGGCATTTATATATGCACTAATATTGTATATAGATTTACAATGTACAAGAAAAGGTTGTGACTAGTCATCAAAGGGCATGTCAATAATCAATGTAGAGAGTTGTCCTATTGTACCTACTACCCATTCATATTCTTTTCATTTTTATAGACACAGTTCCTTTATTTGGCCATGTATCTACAATTTAGTATCCTTATGGATTGTAGCTTATATTTTTAGTGGTTAAGTTGAAGGTTAGTAGTAATTGTAGAAACAAAAGTATGGAGGTCCATTCATTGAGGGATTTATTGCAATAATAAGATTGTTTGACCAAACTTCAATATTTTCAATAATAAATGGCCTTTTCAATCCTATGTACCGATATGAATTAGGTGTCTTGAGACAAATGTTTCTCAACCTAACTTAAGTTAAGCTAGATATAGATCCCTATTGAGGATTGACAGATTAGCTTGCAAGAGTGTTTTTTCTAGGCATGAAAATTCTTTAAGCCTACTTCTCAACCTATGTTAAGCTAGATATAGATCCCTATCAAGGGTTGACAGATTAGCTTGCAAGACTTTTTTTTCTGAGCATGAAAATTATTCATTGGTACATAGCTGATTGAAGTTATCCACAATGTGTATTGTCCAAAATGATTTGATATAACCTCGAAGAACTAGACTATGTACTTGTGAATTGAATATGCCACAAGTTTTCTTATGCTCTTGAACATTTCTTGAGACAAATATTTCTCAACCTATGTAAAGCTAGATACAAGTCCCTATCAAGGGTTGATAGGTTGATAGATTAGCTTGCAAGTATGTGCTTTCTCAGCAAGAAAATTCTTTAATCCTGTTAAATTTTTCATTGGTACATAGCTAATTGAAGTTCTCCACAATGTGTATTGATATAGCCTCAAAGAACTAGAATAATGTACTTGCGAATTGAATATGCAACAAGTCTTCTTATGCTCTTGAACATTTGTGGTTAACACATAGTTCGCTACAGAATAGTAGCAAAGTGCTAGTGAATGACCCTATGTACTTGTGTATGTAGCATTCCATTCACAGCTTACAAAATCTGAAAAGCTGCATAATTCTTGCATGTCACAAATCTTCCTGGCCCTTGAGAAGATAAGTATACCTTTGACCATTCGAACCCAATAGAACTAGATTAAAACTAGCTTCTTTGGTTGTGTCTTTGTTGCAAGAATAGTTACCTGTTCAGTAAAAGAAGAAATTGTAACCAGGCCCAGAAGATCGCTCCCAGGAATCAGATTCGGACATTGATATCTATTTCTCAAGACCAAGCATTGGGGCTTCAGAAGAAGCCAGCTGTGCAAGTCGTGGAGCAACCTCACTCAGGTAGACCGACTTATCATTTTGTTTCCACCACTTGGGAGCTATGGAACATTATGAAGTGGGTGTATAAGCAATTTAATACGCAAAGAAACTTCCAAGGCTTTTAATATTGGCTTCCAAATTTAAGAGAGATTGTGCAATATTCAATGCCATTCACTACAAATGTCTCTCCCAAAGTTCATATATACCTCAAACTTTCACGAGTGTTTCTCTATATAATATGAGAGTCTTTCAGAATTCTCAAGGCTTTTAATATTGGCTTCTAGATTTAAGAGAGATTGTGAAATATTCAATGACATTCAGTACAAATGTCTCTCCCAGAGTTAATATATACCTCCAACTTTCAAATTTAATATGTCTCTCTAGGCTTGAGGCAACAATGATCGAAAACAGAAATGATATTAAATCGATGGCTTGAATGGAAACTCAAATCCACCAGATTGTCCAAGCCCTAGGACATTGAACTTATCAAAGTTTACTGTCAAGACAACCGAAGCAGTGGATGACTACAATCCATCCATCACGTTTTTGTCAGTTTCTTTAGATAATACTTAGAATCCACTTTGAAAGCATTTGAATTCAAAATGTGGAGTATTTCATGGTTACCAGGATTATCGTTTATGTACTGCTTGATAATGGGTGTGTATGCACCCTTGTTTTTTAGTAATGTAAATCCTTATTTATGTAAAAGAAATATAATAGATCATGAAACACGATGCTGGAATAGATATCATATTTATGACATTTTATGACGCTACAGTAGTTTATTTGGACAAATGCAATCAAGTGCCAATAATCAAATCCCAGAAATGGGGCTAGAGGGTTTCACTTACAGCCTTCTAGTTTTTGTAGGGCGTCCCTGCTTCCTACAGACAATTTAGAGTGTTTGAATATCACATCAGTGAATGAGATTGACTGAATCTCACTTGTGAGGGATTGTCCAGAGTCTGTCGTTGTGCATGCATGAGGATAGGGTTAAGGGTGAAGGTGTGAATTGGTCACATTCACGCCAAACTAACATCCATGAGAGGGTAGACATTAAGGGAGACGGTGGTCACAATTACTCAAACAACATATCCTGATCCAGGTACACATCCAAAGGCACTCAGAATCCCAAGAAAGTTCCCAATGGGGCATTTGATCCAGCTTTGTTACCAGAAAGGAAACAGAAACGAAAACGAGGACGGAATAAGAAACGGGGCTAGAGAGTTTTTGGGAATCACAAAGGGGAATGAAAATGGAAATAGGAACGGAACAAGAATAAGTTTTGCTGGTCATATTTCTAGTAACATGGGCAGTCAGAACAAGCTGAGTGAGTGAAAACATAAGCGAAAATACTACCACAATAAAAAAAATCCATTATCTGGAATTCAGGGATATGTCATGCACTAAACAATTCTCAGTTCTGTAGCTCCAAAGTCTGAACTAGTCCTGGGTCAATGAGATAAACTGCTCTACTAGATCTAAAACGGCTAAGCCCCATTTATGTCGGGTTTGCTTCTGGAGTAGCACTCAATCTGTCACTGGTCCGCCTACCCAAGGAATGATAAATTGGAGTTTTTTGGGGGATGACGAAACAATGGGTTATGGTTCTCTAATTGACGAAGCTGCTTACTCGAATGTTGTGGGGCAAGGGTTGTTCTTTAAGTTTTGGTGGTTCTGAGACTATGTTACCATTACTGATTACTGGTGTTCTCAATCTTTAATTGAAAGGGCGATTCAAGGCTCTGGAGTTGG
The DNA here is from genome assembly GCA_001517045.1 of Pseudotsuga menziesii. NCBI lineage: Eukaryota > Viridiplantae > Streptophyta > Pinopsida > Pinales > Pinaceae > Pseudotsuga > Pseudotsuga menziesii. The sequence goes on from LPNX010306167.1 coordinate 211,417, forward strand.
ATTTTAACCTGTTGGAGAGTTCAGAATCGAATAATCTATAGAATCAAAGGGAATACTCATAAGGGGATACTTATAAGGAATCCATGACGGTTTAAAATGATGGTGATGCTGATAGCCATGTGTTTGTCTTACAGGTACAGATTCAAGTTTTGACAGGAGCTTGGAATAGTAAATGTGTCTTCTATTTAGCTGCTAATCTGGGTGCATACTTGAACCCATAATCAAAATTAGTTTTCACACAAGAACAACAAAGTTTTTTACAAAAATTCATACCGCCATACAACACCTTAAAAATACGAAACTCCGAACCACATGCAGAAGAAGAAGAAAACTTTCCACTGAAGCCCTTCACCCTTTGCCCGCTACACCTTGAGGCCTCCAGATTTGGTGACAACCATTTCTCCTGCAATGCAAGAATTCCCAGATGTTATCACATACTAGCATTCAATTTCATTGAAAAATAAAATGAGATTTCATGGTTATTATTCTCTTGGGTATTAATTCGATTTCCTTACCTCTGTTCTTCTGAGTTCTCGTCCCGGAGAAAAGTGAGATATTTCCTTCTCATCGCCATTTACTATGAATCAAAAGGTTTCTTGTGACTAAGGTTGCTTGAATCAAAGGTTATCCTGGATATGATGGATTTTTCCTTTAGTTGTAGGACGCGAGAAGTGAGGAAGAAACCCTGAATATGCATGGATTTTTCCTTTAGTTGCAGAACACGAGAGGTGAGGAGGAAAAGCGGGAGAATGGGACTTTTGAAACAATTTTTTGGTTTTTCATACAATTTTTGTTTGTAGTTGTTCATTATGCCATATTAAAAATTGCAATCTTATGCATCTACCTTCATCAAAACATCTTCTCGTCTTGAAATAAATTTATTGAATCAACCTTTGTTTGCATATGCGATTTTTATTTGTTTATGGATTCTTCAAACGTTTATGGTTTATTTGTGCATATATTTTTATTTGTTTTATGGATTCTTCAAAAGTTTATGGTTTATTTGTGCATATCATACTAACCATCAATGCAACATTCATCACAATTTCATTTTTATGGTAATATAGTTCTCATAAGTTTTATATGATCTTGAATAGAATATTACTGGTTTTTTTCGTTGAAAAAAGTTTTACATGATCTTGTTGTGCAACTTCTTATTGTATCCATATTTGATTCTTCACTCTTATAATGCATTATAATTATACACCATAATATTGATCTCTCTTCACGTACCACTTTGGTTTCTTAAATGGTTTCACTCATCTTTTGTCTACTTTAGAATCCACTTTTATATATTGTCTTCTTCAAAACAATTCGGTTTAATGATTACATGTGTTCTTTCGTTGTCAAAGCTATTATGTTTAGTCACTGTTGAACTTCTCTATTTGAAACATGATAAGAGTGTCAAGGTAAAAAATAAACATATGGCCTCTCCTTTCACTAGGCTTTGGATAGGAAAGTTATAAATACCATAATTACTTTTAACCCCGTCGGTCGAGATTGATTTTTTTGGGTTAATATTTTGAAATTGACCCAACAATTGGCACTAAAGTGGACACAAAATGCACCTAGACAAAATGTCATAAGAATAATTCAAATGTAATTGATTTGGGATGCTAAAATGGATGCAATTTGAGAACACTTTAGCGTCATCCTGATATGATGCACCTAGTTTTTCACCTAGACAACTTATCACAAGGAAAATTTAAATGTAAGTGATTTGGGATGTTAAAGTGGACACAATTTTCATCCACTTTAGTGCCATCCCAATATAATGCACCTAGTCCTGCACCTAGACAACCTAGCGTAAGTAGAATATAAATGTAATTGTCTTGGGATGTTAAAGTGGACGCAATTTATGTCCACTGTATCATCATCCTGATAGGATGTGCCTCCTTTTGCACCTATACAACATAGCATACGAATAATTTAATTGTATTTTATTTGGGATGCTACTCTAAGTGCTAAGTGCACCTAGTTTGGCACCTAAATGGTAACCATATCCAATACGCTTTAAATGATGGTGATGATGATGACCTAGATGACAATGATGACGATGATAAACTAGAACGAAAGTTGTTGCTGGTTGCTGGCAGGTTTATCTCTACAAATACTTTCTCTGAGTTTCTCATGACCAACACTTGGGTACTATATTCTCACCATATATGCTTTATGTGGAAAGATTAAATCTCTTAACCATATGTTTTGGTTCTACAATAACCCTTGGCCTAGGATTTGACATAAATCATGTGCAGTCAATTCACTCAGTCAAGGTTACTTGCAACGTCCATAGTTTTAAAAACCGGTCAACTCAGGACTGAAACCAATTGAGTTAACCGGTTTAAACATCATTAGCCTTAAACCGAGACAAAACTCATCCCAGAGAATGCGCTGGTTCAGTACCAAATTGGTCAAACCAACCGACTCCACATCGACTCAACCAAGTTAATCCAAAGATGCCCATAGCGGACGCGTAGAGGCTAGACACTGATTTATTCATTTATTTTACCAATTTTGTACAAGTGACATTGATGTCAGTAATATTAAATGGCAATGTTAAATTCTTAAAGTAAAAGTGACAATCTCCTTTCCTTAATTGTTTGAGAGTGGTTCCAACCTCACAGACTTCATATGCAAAAAGTAGAATTTTTGCTACTATTCAAAATTCACAAACTTCATATACAAAAATTAGAATTTAGATCCCATCCAGAATTCAACAGACTTAATGGTTTTCAGGATTTCAGGAAACCTAATGTTAGCATTTGTGTTTGGCATTGGCTTTCTAGAAAATATCATGAACTTTTTGAAGGCCCTAGAAGTGCTAAAAAATGCATCACAAGTTGAGGACCTGCAAAACTATTATAGAACTTACCAAGATGTGCCAAGGTGTAGGACCGCTAAGAAATATAATGTGCCCAAAAGATGTGATTAGTGGAAAAGGGTCATGGAGGACACATACGAGCTATGCATAAGAAATAACAACTTTATTTTTTAAGATGATCAACACCATCATCATCATCCAAAATGGATATTTGTCATTCATTATGATCCAAGATTAAGACATGTTTTCGAAGATGCTTCAATCAATACTGAGAAAATCATTGATGACCAACCAAATATAGTTGAGGGAGAACAGATTGGCATCCATGATGATGTTCAAGTTGAAGAAGATCTAGTAGAAGAATGTGAAGATGATAATGATGGCAATATTCCTTTAGCAATATGGAGAAGCAGGGTTATAGGTGCATCTTCAGAAGATGATATTATGGAGGAAGATAATATGGATGATATCAAAAGCAATGATGAAAATAGATCTAGTGGCATTCATGTAAGTGATGTGGAAACAATTTTTATTGATACAGAATATGATGAAAGTGAAGATGAGGATGATTACAATACCACTTTAGCAGGATGGTGTAGCAAGAATAATATTAGGTACTTGCCAGAACATATGAACATTGACAAGGAAACATTGGAATGCCTAGATGCATATTATAATGTGAATGAAGACTTCTAAGTTTATAGTTGGATATGTAATCCATATTTAAAGAATCATGGTTTTTATGTCCCATTTTAAAATGCTTCGTTATTATTTGGCTGCAATAATCATTCAATTACTATGTTTAGAACTCATAATCTAAATTAATGTGTTGATTCTTGTCTCTATACTCATTACCTTATGCAATGTACTTAAAATGTTTATAAGTTAATATGACTTGGTGGCCAAAAATAACAAGAATTAGTTGGCTAATAGTTATTGTGGTTAGTTTCATCTATTGGTTGATAGTGGTTAGAAGTGATATGAGGTTATTCGTTCAGAATTAAAAAAAGTTATATATGTATATTGTAGAAGTTGTCATATGCATGTACACACAAATATAACTTGTGCAGTTGAAGGATTTAGCTAACACAAATGTTTGACACATTGAGGGTCAAGCTTAAAAACCAGTTCAACTGCAATTTTTCCTATTTCAATGTTTGAATACACTCTACAAGCACTGAACAAAGCAACATCTGGTTCAAATGGTATCTTTCTTATCACATCAAGTGCCTTATCAAGGTGCCCAGCATGACCAAGTAGATACATCATGCAGGAATAATGCTCGGCCTGTGGGGTAAGGTAATGATGGTGTCTCATAAAATCAAAGTAATGCAAACCTTCATCAACTAGGCTTGCGTGGCTACAAGCAACAAGAACCCTAAAAAAAGTAATATGATTTTGCTTCATACCATCCTGCTGCATTTTTTGAAATACCTCTATCGCCTCCTTGCCTCTCCCAAACCTATCATAGTCTGCAGCTATATGGCTCCAAGAAACTATATCTCGTTCACGCATTTTATCAAACAATTGGTATACATACTCCATATCCCCACATTTAGTATACTTGTCAACAATGGAATTTCCCACAACAATTTTAGATTCAAATCCTCTTCTCAAAATGTGGGCATGGATTTGCTTGCCATATGCCAATGAGGTCATCCCAGTGTGAGCATCTAGAACACTAAAAAGGTGGCTTGGTTTGGTTTCAATCCCATTGGTTGCATTTGTCTAAAGATTTTAAACATCTGTTATGTAAACCTATGCTTCACATAACTAGGTATCATTACATTCCCTGATAGGGAAATTTGGTTCATGCATTCTGTAACATCTGTTGGGCACTCTGTAAATCATTGGTTGTATTTATCGAAAGATATTAAACGCCTGTTACGAAAACCTATGCCTCACATAACTGGGTACCATTACATTACCTGATAGCAACATTTGGTTCATGCATTCTGTAACATTTGTTGGGCACTCTGTAAATCTCCGCATTTTGCATAAATAGCAATAATCCCACAACAAATAGATAAATTATATAAAATATAGTTTTAAAGCAGTAGGAATGCACCTGTTTACCCTATTTCAAGCTCGCACATGCCCGTAGAATGTTGACAATGGTAAACTGATTCATCCTTTTTTCCTCTTCCATCATCAAGGAAAAGAGTACCCAAGCTTTTCCACCTTAACAATGTTGCGCATATCCTTCTATCATAGAAGTCCATGAAACCAAATTGTGTGCATGCATTTTGTCAAACATTTGGCGTGCATCCTCAATACAACTAAACTTGGCATACATGCTAACAAGCTTAGCAGCCAAACAAACATCAAGTTGGAACCCAATTTTTATCATGTGACCATGGACGTGTTTTCCTTCTGCTAATCCTCTTGCCTCGATGAAAATCTCTAAAATCCTGCAATAAGTAATGGAGCCTTCTACAGAGCATCGCTAGTTGAGAAGATTCAAAATATGCATTGCCTTCTCCCATGTCCATGGATTTTTATTGAAATTTTTGGTGTCATGGACTTTTCTGGTTAGTTTTGTTAAGGGTTTTCCTTGAATAGCAATGACGACGGATTATGAATATTAATATTTTTGGTTGCTACTGGTATCGATGGTTTTGAAGCTATATCCGTAAATGGAATTGTTTGTCGTTAATGCCAAAGTTTATAAAGTTTATATTTTAAAGTATGTGCTTTGCTTCATTAAGAAGCGCACATTATTTACATTGCACGTGGAGGTGGTGCCCACCTATGTTGCTTTATTTGTGGATATTCAAGTAGGTCAAGCCTTACACCCTTGATTTAAACCAACTTTCTAGGCTTGTCTTGGAAGTGCAAGCTTTTGGAGGTTGTGTTTGCCACATTGGATTAAAAGGGGTCCCTCTTATAGGGACTTTTCAGGAATATATTGCCCACTTTAATGTCATTTGTTTACTTACATTTAAATTTATTACAAATCTTATATTGTTCATGTTTATATATATAGCTAAACTAAAATCTATAACATATATTAAGTTTTAACTTATATTGAATTACGTGTTTTCATAGTCCAACATAGAGATGGTTACTTGTAATATTTATAAACATGTGCGCCATCACTATGTAAGATTGCTTTAATCCTAAGAGTGTAATATGATTAATTAATAAAGATCAAGTGGTAATGCTTTACGTTGAAGTAATGTTTTTTTATTTACATTAAAACAATATTCTTTATAAGTTTTAGCTATGTTAAATGTAATTGTTTAGGGTATAGTTGAAGAGATCTAAATGTTTTATTATTTTTACTATATTATTGGAGTGGAGTGTTTAAGGAAGAATTTTGAGTTGTTTTATATTGATTTTTTTTTAATATAAGGAAAAAAGAAAATAAGCCATTGTAAGTGTAAGTTATTTTATTGTTGCTAAAATTGTTAAATATATGGTTAGTCATTGTCATCATGGCAATGATGATGAAGTTGACAGTGATGTGATTATATGGTGATGATGATGATGATAGTAATGATGACAATGACAATTACGATGAAAATGAGAATGACATGAGAAATGATGATGATGATGATCCTTATAAGAAAGTGTTTGTAGAGGTAAGTAAACCCAGTTTCACTACAAGCTCCAAGATTAAAATGTGATCAATCATAGTTATAAGTTATGCATGCTTAAAATTGTAACCGTATCCCACTTGTTATGCATGCTTTAAATGGTAAACATATCCCATATGCTTTAAATGATGACGATGATGAACTAGATGACAATGATAGTGATGATGTTTTTTATGATGATGATGATGGAAATGATGATCATCATCATCGTCGTCGTCATCTTTTTCATTGTCACCATGATTATCACAATAGTCATCTTCATCGTCATAACAATCATTCATGTCATCATCATCGCCTATGTCCTTGACATCATCATCTTCATGATTATTGACATTTTAATCAGTAATTCATCATTACCTTTGGCATAAGAAATAACGTCTACCCAAAATATGTGATTAGTGGAAAAGGGTCATGGAGGACACATACAATTTATGCATGACAAATAACAACTTATTTTTTAAGATGATCAACATCATCATTCTCATTGTGTTCATCATCATTGTCATTGTCATCATCACCATCATCATCATTCATTTCATTTCCATTATAATCATTGTTAATGTCATCATTGTCATTATCCTCATCATCATCATTATCATCGTTCTCCTCATTATCAACAACATTATCATCATCATCGTAGCCATCCTCAATATCATAATCATTATCCTCACTGTTATCTTTAACATCTAGGTGTAAAACTGGATGCAAAAGTGGATAAAAACATGGATGCAAAAAAGTATGCAAACATGGATGAAACAAAATTAGGCGCAAAAGTGGGCACATAATGGGGTGCACCAAAAATGGATGCAAAAGGTGATGCAAAAGTGCATGCAAAAAATGATGCAATTGTGGAAGAAAAACATGATGAAAAAAGTGGTGCAAAAGTGGATACAACCATGGATGTAAAATTGGATAAAAAATTGGATGTGAAAGTGGATGCAACAAAAGTAGATGCAAAAGTGGTCGTAACACCCAACGCAAAACTCGATGCAAAAGTGGATGCATAAAGGGATGCAATAACTGATGTAAAATTGGATGCAAAAAAAATGCAAACATGGATGCAAAAGTTGAAGCAAAAGTGGGTGTAAAAGTAGGCGCAAAAATGGGTGTGAATTGGGACGCGACAAAAGTGGATGCAAAATTGGATGCAATAGTAGATGCAAAAAAAGACGTAAACATGGATGCAAAATGGGATGCAAAAAGTGGTGAAAAAGTGGATGCAAAAGTGGATGCAAAAATGGTTGAAACAAAACGAGATGCAAAACTAGACTCAAAACAGGATGTAAACTTTGATGCAAAACTTGGCACATGAAGGGATGCAAAAAAAGAAGCAGAAGTGGATGCAAAAGTGGATGTAAAAAACGATGCAAAAGTGGATGAAAACAAGGTCATAAAAGTTGAGGCAAACATGGATGTAAAAGGGGGCGCAACAAGAGTAGATGTACACACTAGGTGCAAAACTAGGCTCAAAACCTGTCGCAAAACCTAATGCAAAACCTGGCGCATAACCAGGTGCAAAACCCAATGCAAATTACATCGCAATTTGCGCCAGATTTAGAAAAGGGACGCAAAAAACACCTAAAATAGCACCAACCTGTGAAATTGCGCCATTTTGTCCAAAAAATGAAGAAAAATACACTGAAAGATGGTCTAGACGCAAAAAAGGATGCAAAAAGAGACGCTAAATCCAATTTTTGTTGTAGTGATTTTTGGTCTCAATGCTTTCAATTGTGGGGGCAACAAGCAACATTGTAGATTTAGTCACCACTTGAGTAGATTATTGTAATCAGAGTAGCGTAGAAGCAAGCATGGTGGTTCCTCTCTGAAATTTCTTGGAATCTTAAGAAGCTCAAAGTTTGGTAACTCAGCACCAACTTCAAAGAATTATACAGAAGCAAAAAGGGGTGGAAGTTTAGAAAAGGTTTCCAAAATATGGAGGTAAAGATTATTTGCAAAAAAATAGTTTTTATGGATTTGATTGATCCTTTTGGTGTTAGTGGTGATGTTACAGGATATATCAATATGCACAATCCACATCTCTTTAATTTTGGGAACACAAAATTTCAGTACATGAGTGCCACTACTAAAATTGCAGTTAAAGAAAATTAATGAGAAGAACCATACAAACAGAGCACTTGGTGCAAAGGAAGGAGTACCAAATTAGGATGCCACTTGGGAAGATAAAAAAATATTGCAGCTTAAAAAATTGGAATTGCTTGAGGACAAGAAATCTTGAGTGGGGAGGATTTGTCATGTCCCCAATTAAATAATTGCATAGTAGGACAATTCCATCAATCCTACTAGTTTCCTAGGTTGGATGGATACATTTGGAATTTTAATAAGGGAGCTAATAAATGGTGTTCAGACATTATAATTGAATAAATATATAATAATGGAGCTAATTAAATAAACACAAGAGAAAATTGAAGTGGAAATGGAGCATGGCGACACATGGAGATTATGGGGCCCATACAAGCTATAATTTATGTGCCATGTGGCATCCTCCTCTTGCAATTTTGAATACATAGGAAGCCTAATGTTCTTGGATGATTTATAAGGCTAATATACTTGTCCATATGCATCTTAGGTCTAATTTGGAAAGAAGTGTAACTTACATGGGAGATGAAGAGTCAAATGGGAGCTTCTTGGACACTTGGGATAGATTCCCTAACATCTATGACATCTATGACACCAATAATGAAGATGCTATGAAATTTATGACATATTGCAGACCTGAAGGATGCCATATGGCCATTATGATATTTCAGGCCTAAATATATCATCCAAGAAGGCTCTCATGTGAATTGGAGAAGCTCAATGGGTCCCTACTCGAATTGGGAGAAGATGGAAGGCTAGGGAAGGGAGGACAAATGGCAAATGTTGAGCACACACCCTAATTAGAATTGGATTGAGTTTGTGTATGGATTGGTAACCTTATAATGATAAGGATTTTTATAAAATACAGGGATCAACCAAGTGAAGGGCTTTCGATCATTTGTGAAGAGAGAGAGCTAGTGGATGACTAGTTTCTTGCCTTAGCCAATTTTGAGGGTGAAAGATTCCCATCCAAGTTGGTGTTTGGAGAGGACATTCAAGTATTTCATGGAGATTTAATGGAGTTTGTATTTTCAGGTGTAAACTACATTGCAACTCGTGGTTTCTTATAGTGCAACACATTCTCTCAACCATTTCCAGTTTTTATTGAATATTCTTACTCATGGAGGGATTGCGCTTTGGGTGATCTATTGTAATATTTGGGAGAGATTGTCATGGTCCATTTCTTATTGTAATACATTTAATATACTAATTTATTCATATTCAGAAATTCTCAGGTATAAATACCAAATGGTTGTATTTAAAAGTGATTAGTAATGAGCAAACAATGACCATTTCCCCACTATATTGATGTATGACATTGTAATGCTGATGATTTCGAATGAAAGAATATTTCTATGATATATTTATAATGAATTGAATACCATTGATGAGTATTACTATTTTAATATCCATCACTTAAGCATTTGATTTCATCTTACTCAGTTTATTTGCATTTGGAGAAGATTTGGTGCCATTTCGCCAAGGGCCGAACTAGTGATTTTGTAGTTGTTTGGTAGAGGCTTATAAAACCATTTATAAACTAAATAATGATGCACATGAGACCTTAATAATTTACCTTAAACATCCCCTATCTCTTTTCATAAATTCAAGTGGGTTTGGGATCATTTGGAAAGCCATTTTCAACATTTACCTAGGGGAATTGGAACCCCAATTTGCTAGTGAAAACCCCTACCTTGGCCACAATATTAAACAAGTTTGAAGAAGTATTTGGAGGGTCATAGATAATAACTTAAAATAATATTCAAGTCTGAATATCACTCATATACTTTCTCAGAATATTTGGGATAATTTGGGTCAATTTGGAGACCCAAACATCAAAACTGGTCAAAGGTCAAAATAGGGAAAAAAGTGAAAAATTGGTCATTTAATAAAATTGCTTAAAAAGGGACATTAAAAGTGGTATCAAATAATTTTACTTGCACATGCGCATTAATACCATCCATTTAATAAAAAAATTCACACATGTCTTGGCTTCACAATAGGCCCACTATGCCCACTTTCCTTCCTCCTCGACCAACGAAAGAAGAAATTACAACCATAGATATTGAAGCGTGCTTCCAGGAGTATCGAACTTTGAGAGGGGATATTCATGAGAGGTATTTTTTCCAAGAATATATTATCAAGTATGGATTTAGGCACAATAAGGAAAATTTTAATTCATTAAGGGACAATCAACAATCCACAAGTTTGGAGGAGCGTGAAATGAGAAAAAATCATCCTATTTGTGAAAAGAGCCTAGATACACCATTAAAGGAAGAAACAGAGAATCATGAAGTTGAGAATGAATTGACTCAAGGTGATTACAGAGAAGAACATTAAGAGGAAGATGAAGACAATAACACAAACCTTAATAATGGGGGTTGTTCCAATCAAAGAGAATCTATTGATGGATCCTTGAACTATGAATGAGTACCTACTGATGGGTGCTCACAAATCTGTGTTGGTGACATGGAGATCATATCTGAAAATGTTTCTGCAATATAAAGTTCTCATAAGCATGAAGATGAATACCTTGTGGAAGATAATGAATTACCAAGATCAACTTCCCCATCACCACTTGAGCTTCAAGAAGTTTATCAAATCAAGAAGAAAAAAGAAGAGGAGGTTCAATCTCATGAACCATCCTTCATTGAAGGGTCTTTGAAGATGAGTGAAAGGGATCTCCAAGAGGCCCTTAGAATACTCCATGACACTCAAGCATTGGTATCAAATTCTTGTTGGAAATTTTCGTCATTAGAGGAGCCATCCTTCCTTGAAGCGATGGAGAAGATTCAAAGAGCAATGTGCAAAATCAAAGGTAATTTCATGTCTTTTCTTTTTGATAGAAAAAATGTGATTGAGCTTAGTGAATGGTTACATGAATCCTACTTTAAGAATAATGAATATATTCATAAGCTCAAAATTCAAAATGAGCAACTTCTTGAGAGGTTGCAAGATACTTTTTCTTCCTCCTATGTTTCAGATTGTCATAAGGTATATTACTTGGAGGATTCTCATGACATGATGGATCATGAGAAACTTGAAAAATTGCAGGTTCTTGATGTGTTTGAAGATGATATTGTTGAGAGCCAATCACTAGTAGTGGTGGAAGAGGAAATTGAGTTGCCTCTTGAAAATGGTTACACACTTTTTGAATAAGTGCATGATTCCACCACCTTGGAACCAACCCATGAGGAAAGTTTCACATTTTTAAGGGAGGTGCATATTACTACCCCTATGAATCCTTCACATGATGAAATGTTTTCACTTTCTGATCATTTGGGTGGGTTGGTTCTTTCTCCTACATCCTACACTTCCAAATTTTGCAGCATTCATCCTAATGAAGTATGGGTGAAAGGTTTCTTTTTTATAGTGCCACATGAATAGTATGGAATTTATATTTCCCATTTTGATGATGAAATGATTAGAGAACCATATTCTTTACATTTGCAGAAAAATCCTTTGTTACATTATAATGATAACATCTACATGGGTGCACCTATGATGTTCACTTGAGTCACTTGGAGACTCCTGATTTTCCTTTTTCCTTGGCTAGTACATTTGATGTTGGAGGAACTCCATCCCACACTTGGGTGAAGAGATATGTGATTGAGGAGTATTATTGTTGGAAGCAACATCCTCTGTTATTTTATGATGATATACATATTCATGGGAGTATTGATGAGACTTCTTTGAGCCACTTGAAGTCTTCATGTTTTCTTTGCTCCTTATTTGTTTCAAATTTTGGTGGAGGTTATTCATTCACTTCTTGGATGAAAGAACACATGGCTGATTATTATTTTGGTGCATATTACATTATTTTGGAGATGCATTATAGGTCATGGGATCCTCACCTATGTTCTTAGAGGAGATCTGATATAATACTTGATGCTTATGTGTATGGGCCACATGGTGATCTACTTACTTGGATGTACAATCGCTTTCATGATTCTTTGATGAGGTACCTTCTTGATGTACATTTGTATGATGTTTTTATGTACTTACATTATCTATATTTTGTACTCATGATGTTTGGAAGGGTGAAACACCAGCGATGGGATCCTGGAATTGATTGGTTTCATCTCACTTGGAGTAGCACTTTGGTTGTTGGTTTGAGAAAGCAAACCAACCTTCAGCTATTTGAGTTCATCTTTGCAGAGCCGTGTTCCAATTTCCTATGTGGGAGACCTTTTGAGAGATGGATTTAATTTTTACATGCTTTGTTTTCATGGTATTTCATCATAGAAATTTCACACCATGCATGTATCATGATCATATGGGACAGTGGGATCATTTTTTGTCTCATTGGTTTCAATTGTGGGGGCAACAAGGAGCATTGGAGATTTAGTCACCACTTGAGTAAATGATTGTAATCATAGTAGTGCAGCAGCAAGCATGGTGGTTCCTCTCTGAAATTTCTTGGAATCTTAAGATGCTGAAAGTTTGGTAACTCAACACCAACTTCAAAGAAATATACAAAAGCAAAAAGGGGTGAAAGTTCAAAAAAGGTTTCCAAAATATGGAGGTAAAGATTATTTACACAAATTTGGTTTTTATGGATTTGATTGATCCTTTTGGTGTTAGTTGTGATGTTACATGATATATACATGATATATGTGTGTGTGTGTGTGTGTGTGTGTGTGTGCACAATCCACATCTCTTTAATTTTGGGAACACAAAATTGCAGTACATGAGTGCCACTACTAAAATTGCAGCTAAATAAAATTAATTAGCAGAACCATATAAACAGAGAACTTGGTGCAAAGGAAGTAGTACCAAATGAAGATGCCACTTGGGAATATAAAAAAATATTGCAGCATACAAACTTGGAATTTCTTAAGGACAAGAAATCTTGAGTGGGGAGGATTTGTCATGTCCCCAATTAAATAATTGCATAGCTGGACAATTCCATCAATCCTACTATTTTCCTAGGTTGGATGGATACATTTGGAATTTTAATAAGGGAGCTAATAAATGATTTTCAGAAAATGGAATGGAATAAATATTTAATAGTGGAGCTAATTAAATAAATACAATAGAAAATTGAACTGGAAATTGAGCATGGAGACACATGGAGATTATGGGGCCCACACAAGTTAGAATTTCTATGCCACATGGCATCCTCCTCTTGTAATTTCGAATCCATGGAAAGAATAATGTTCTTGGATGAGTTATAAGGCTAATACACTTGGAAATATGCATCATAGGTCGAATTCAGAAGGAAATGTAACTTACGTGGGAGAGAAAGTGTCAAATGGGAGCTTCTTGGACACTTGGGCTAGATTCCCTATCATCTATGACACTAATGATGAAGATGCTATGACATTTATGACATATTGTAGACCTCAAGGCTGACATATGACCATTATGACACATCAGGACTAAATATATCATCCAAGAAGGTGCTCATATGAGTTGGGGAAGCTCAAATATGGGTCCCTATTCGAATTGGGAGAAGATGGAAGGCTAGGGAAGGGAGGACACAAGGAAAATCTTGAGCACACACCCTAATTCGTGTTGGCTTGAGTTTGTGGATGGATTGGTAACCTTAGAAGGCTAAGTTTTTTTATAAAATATAGGGATCAACCAAGATAAGGGCTTTTGATCGTTTGATAAATTTGCATTCGTGAAGAGAGAGAGCTAGTGGATCACTAGTTTCTTTCCTTAGCCAATTTCGAGGGTGAAAGATTCCCATACAAGTTGGTGTTTGGAGAGGACATTCAGGTCTTTCATGGATATTTAATGGAATTTTTATTTGCAAGTGTAAGATACAGGGAATCTCATGGTTTCTTCTAGTGCAACACATTCTCTCAACCATTTCCAGTTTCTATTGCATATTCTTGCTCATGGAGGGATTGCGCTTTGGGTGAGCTATTGTACTCTTTGGGAGAGATTGTCATGGTCCATTTCAGATTGTAATAATTTTAATATACTCTTTTATCATCTTCAGAACATCTCAACTCGAAATACCAAATGGTTGTATGTAAAAGTGATTATTAATGAGCAAACAATGACCATTTCCCCACTATATTGATGTATGCCATTGTAATGCTGATGATTTTGAATGAAATAATGTTTCTCTGATATATTTATGATGAATGGAATTACATTGGTGAGTATTACTAGTTTCATATCCATCACTTAAGCATCTGAAGTCATCTTACTCAATTTATTTGCATTTGGAGAAGATTTGGTGCCATTTCCCCAAGGGTCGAACTAGTCATTTTTTAGCTATTTGGGAGAGGGTTATAACAACGTTTATAAACTGAATAATGATGCACATGATAACTTAATAATTTTACATAAACATACCCTTCCTCTATTCATAAATTCGAGTGGGTTTGGGAGCATTTGGAAAGACATTTTCAGCATTTACCCAAGGGGAATTAGAACCCCAATTTGCTAGTGAAAACTCCTACCTTGGCCAGAATATTAAAAAAAAATTCAGAAGTATTTGTAGGGTCATTAATCAGCCCTGAACATAATATTCAATTCTTAATATCAGTCATATACCTTCTCAAAATATTTGGGAGCATTTGGGTCAATTTAGAGACACAAACATCAAAACTAGTCAAAGGTCAAAATAGGGAAAAAAGTGAAAAATTGGTCATTTAATAAAATTTCTTAAAAAGGGACATTACATCCTAGTCATGAAGTCTTGTTACTTTAGAGCCATCATACAACCCATTTATCCTCCACCCTTTCCAAGTAATTTGATATCTCATTCTTGTCGTTGAGTAATAATCCTTCAACATAAGCATTCTTCTCCTACTATCCCCATCTGAGGAATGACCAATAATAGGTCCTAAAAAATGTTCCACATGTTTCTTCCATAGGTATTATATTTTTCCGAATTGTTGATGGACACAATTTGCATCAAACCTGTTGCACATTGGATGAACAACCACAACCAAATGCAGAATCTGCTCATGTAAAGTGTTTGCAATAACAACACGTGCATAATGGCCAATCAAATAATTATTGAAGGCATCTGTGATAATATCATATCCTACAACACCCTCACCAACTATCACAAATAAATGTGATTGGATCTTATTTTCTTCTTTCTTACCACAAAAACCCACCAATGTATCATTTTTGCTACCCACCTGACATATTTTTTCCATGGGGGTGTCACTAACGGACCAATACCATATTGGGAGCTTAATAATTAAAAAAAACATTATATTGGGTATATATTTAGGGTTGAGAGGTATATTTTATAATTAAAATAAATATGCGATATTTAGGGGTTTATTTTATCCAAAAGAGTGTAGCAACGTGCACGGGAGCGGGAGCAAGGGAGCAGCATCAGGGTTTGTTTTGAGAACTTGACGGTTGCAATAATGGAGGAGGCTCTCAATTTGGTCGTTCTATCAAACAATGGAGGAAGATCTGGTTTATTGTTGAGAGCTAGTGGAATTTGAGAGTTGGATGGTTATGATCCACATCGTGCCCTCGGACACCTATAGAATCTGGAAGTGGGGTTCGATGGGTTCAATATACAGAGGTCGGATTAGAGCTTCATGTTCTTGAGGGGAGGCAGTGATGACGGGAGAATCATGCTCGGGTCATTGCTTATGATGGCTCACAAGGAGAAAGAGATCATGAGATGTCAACCTTTTTCATGAAGCATCAAACCCATGATAATGGCCCTTTGATCTGTCTCTCTACCAACTTTGATAAACTTGTCTCCACTTGATTCTCCAGTTCGCAGTTGAAGTTATCAACTGGAAACGAATTATCAACTATATCTGTATCTGTATGTCTCTTTTGCATTGCTTCTACTTCTTCTTTAATATGACCAAGTTGATTTTGGTCATCAAGCTCATGATTTATAGCCTTTGCTTGATCCACTTCGACTTTACTTATCAGAATTCTTGAATGGGCCCTCAACCCCATGTCTCTCAGCTTTTTATCAGCCATTTCCTCTTTCAGAAATTTCCCCACACGTATTATCTTTATATTCTCGGGATGGCACTGTGAACACTTGGAAAGATCTGCTCTCAACATGGGTACCTTCCATTCTAAATCAGCCTCAAGTAATCCTGACCATAAGCCGCTCAACTTTAGCTTTGCACTCTTGCTGCTCGAGCCTTCCATGATCAATTTTCCACAAAATCAATGCAATAGAATTTGAAATTCAAATATACAGATTAACGCCAACAAAGCTCGGTTGGCATTTGGGCGCAGAGAGAGGATCGGGGAATTTATAGTCCAGTTCAACAAATGTAGACAACAAATTGATTCCACTGAAGTTAAAGTCACGCCGAGTTAGTGCAAAAACGAATTCTCATGAGTGTGTTAATCGAATGTTCTAGGCCTCTTTTTATAGGAATAGCTTGTGCTAAATTTGTATAGGCCTAGGATTGATGTTATGAATGTTGAGCTTGTTCCTCAGCTGAATTGGAGAAGGAAGGATAAATATGAAATGGTGGGAAGCTAGAAGGCTAAGGTCTATGATATGCATCATGTTATGTTTAGCTTCAAGTCTAGGAGAGTGTCTGGGCAGGGGGAGAATCAGAGTAATAAGGATGAGAGTGAGGATTATGCGTAGCTGCTAACTGAAGGTGAGAAGAGGCAGATGGAGAATGTGTTGAAAATGGGGGAATTGGAGCTCAATGGTGATGTTGAAGATGGGTTATTGGTTAGGGAGAGGCCTGTTGATTTTGGGTATAGCCATAGTTCTTTTGAAAGAGGGGATTTGGATTTTTATGTGAAGAAGAAGGAGAGGTTTAGTTTTAGTAAGAGTGGGAACTTTGAGCTTAGGTTTAGTAGTAAGGAGGTAAAGGAGGAGAAAGGGTGGCTTTGGGGTAGTAGGAGGATTTGTAAAGAGGAAGCATTAGGAGGAGGTTAGAATAAAGTTATGGGTGGTTCTAGGAGCTCTTTTATAATTGAGGAGAAGGTCAGCGATCTCTTGGGGCCTAGGTCTTTGAAGAAGCATGAGCAGGGGAGGAGGTCTTTGGATGAAGGAGAAGGAGGGCATAAGAAATTTGTGAGTGGTCCGAGGAGCTCATTTAGTGTTGAGGAGAAGGTCAATGATCTCTTGGGGAATAGGAAGAAGGTCCTTGTATATCAAGAGGAAGGAGTATGCGAGGGTAGAGGATTTCGTGAAGAAGGATGGAAGAAAATGGGATGGGAAATAGGTGGGTAGGCAGAAAAGAGGGGCTTCTTCTAGTAATGTAAGAAACAGCCATGAAAGTGTGTACAAGAAGGGATTAAGGCCAGTTTTGTGGCACACACCGCATTTCCCTCTCCGTACAAAGGAGATTCTGCCATTGTTGGATATTTTGGTGGATAAGGTCAAATCTGTTCGTCGTATCCGAGAATTGCTCATGGCAAATCTCCCCTCTAGGACGTTTCCTATTAAGGTATGTGAGAAATCCATGTATAATAGTATTTTGTTCTATTGGTATTGCTCTGCATCTTGTAGTGCATTGGTGTAACTTTTTTTATATTGAGCCGATGATGCCGAGGGCATAAACATATAACCATGCCTATTAAGCATCCACATTCTCACCGTAGATTGGAATATTTTTTATATTGAGTTGGTGATGCCTAAGGATTCAACATAACACCATTTATATCAAGCATTCACAATCTCACTGTTGATACCCTGGTGTGCCCACCTTGGCCACTTAGTTGAGGACATTTGATTAGTGTCTAGTATCAGTGCCTCTCACTTGAGATTTTATCCCTTACCTACTAGCATGGGGAAAATCTCATGGGGAATTCATAAACAAATTTTTTTTGTCAGAAACCTTATACACATGGATTTCATTCCAAACAAAAATACTAACAGGTTCTTTGGCAAAGTAAGGTAATTACTATCATTAGTTCTTCATTCCAAAAAGGTATGTGTGCAATTCATGTGTTATGAGAGTATCATTTTTTTCTTTTGCATTGCTCTGTGTTTTGTGTTGGACTCACGATTGTCGTTAGACCAAAACCTGGAGGTGTTAATTTCCGCCACAATCACCAAGGTTAGGATATCGGGAGGCGATTAGTCCATGTCATGAAACTCACGAGGAGCGTTGAACCCAATTTCCAATAATCTCCCCGCAAACGCTAGCCGGGTGAGTTTCAAACCCTTGATATGTTGCTCTAATACCATTTTTGGACTCATGACTGTCGTTAGACCAAAACACGTAGGTGTTAAGCTCCGCCACAATCTCCAAACTTGGGATCTCGGAAGGAGATTAGTCCATGTCATGAAACTCATGGGGAGCGTTGAAACCAATGTTGAACAACTTGTAGTACATTGGTGGAACCTTTTTGATATTGAGTTTGTGACGCCTAGGGCTCAAACATAAATTCATGCCTATTAAGCATCCATCTTCTCACTGTACCTATGTAGGTCTACCCACAGTGCATCCCTAACCGTTAAATTCATTGAAATACATGATATCCCTGTGCTCATCGATGAGTGAAACCATCCATTCCAATAACACTATAGTCATTGGGAACAAATGCAACTATAGATCCGGCCCTCTTGCACCGTAATAAAGAAGCCAAAAAATAAAAACAACACATCAACTGAAGAGAGATATTTGTAACCTACCTAATGATTGATCTTGGACCAAGCATACTTCACAATGACAACTTTATAAATCAATGGTAGGCTTTCACCACTATCAACTCCATGACTGCTGTACACCACAAAAATCTCAGGGAAAATAGCAAGAGATCTATAGTATCATCTTTAAGGAGATGATTGACAATGGTATAGTACTTAATGGCTTTACTTACCCCATAATTAAAAAATTGGTAAGTAAAATGAAAGATTGGAAGATGAATGATAATGATTTACTAATCATCTTTGATGTCGTTTCACTTTACACTAAGATTCCAATTAATGATGCTGTGGAGGTCATCAAGAAGGTATCACACCCTGAAACGGCCCACTTGGTTGAGATATGCCTCAGGTCAACCTATTTTTGCTTTCAGGGAGAAACATATGAGCAAACAGAAGGGATTGCAATGGGCTCACCACTGTCACCAATTGTGGCAAATCTTTTCATGGAGGATTTTGAAGAAAAAGCGATAAATTCATCTCCACAAAAACCAAGATGGTGGCTCAGATTTGTGGACGATGTATTTAGTAATTGGCCACATGGAGAAGACAAGTTGGTTGAGTTCCTAAAACATTTAAACAATCAATGTGATAGTATTAAGTTCACTCTAGAGAAAGAGGAGGATAAGTCCCTTCATTTCCTAGATGTACTTATCACAAAGAAAACTGATTGTTCTATATCTCACCAAGTATATAGAAAGAAAACACATACAAACAGATACCTTCACGTTGACTCACATCATCATCCCTCCCAAAATAGTGGAATAATAAACACCTTAGCCACACGTGCTTGGAGAGTCTCCGATACTGATCACATAAAGGAAGAGTTGGGACACCTCAGGACATCCCTTATGAACAATGGATATACTGGGAAAGAAATAGATAAAATCTTCTGAAACATAAACAAGAAAAAAGCAAAAGAAAAAGAAAAAAGATAATATTTCTAGGATCACCCTCCCTTATATCCATGGCACTACAAATAAAATTGCTAACATCCTGAGGAAGAAAAACATAAGGGTAGCATTCACTCCCCCAAACTCTTTAAGAACCAGGCTTGACAAGGCAAAAGATCCTATCGATCCGAAGCACCATAAGGGTGTCTACAAAACTCCTTGTTCTTGTGGCGATGCCTATATAGGTGAGACTGGGAGATCAATCGCAACAAGGTTAAAAGAACATAGTGTTGATCTACGTCATGAGAGGGTAAAAAACTCAGCCATAGCAGAACAGTCCCACAAAATTAAACATCACATATGCCTAGAAAACTCAACCGTCTTAGCAATTGTCCCCAACTACTACAGAAGAAAAATATGTAAAGCCATAAAAATCGAAAAATACCCAAAAACTTCAAACGGGAGAATGATCTTAAACTTAAGAAAGCTTAGAAACCTATAATTAAAAAATTGAAAAAGTAATCCATTAAAACAAGATTAATAATAAACTTTTAAAAAAATTGCAAAAATAATCGACCTAAAAAGTTTAAAAACTAATTTGATAACTTTTATCAACTTAAAGTACTTTCTTATAATACTAAAAACTATTGTTTAAATTTTAAAGCTACAAATACTTTTTTATAATATCAACTTAAAGTACTTTCTTATAATACTAAAAACTATTGTTTAAATTTTAAAGCTACAAATACTTTTTTATAACACTAAAAACTAATGTTTTAAACTTTAAAACTAACCTTATAGAAAAACCAATTTTATTATAACTTTTATGTCAAACACTTTTTATTATGATTATAAAAGAAAATTAACTTTAAACTAATTTCCAAAACTTTAAAATAAATACTTTATTAATTATTATAATTTTCAAGTCATAATAAATTTGTTAAATAATCATTAACATTCTAAAAAATTATAAATAAACACATTATCAATTATTATAATTAGACATTCTAAAAACATTATAATTAAAACATTTAAGGTTTTTAATTTGAAACTATAATTATGAAGTTTAAAACTTGAAATTAAAACTGAGAAAGACTTAAGTAATATACAATTCAAAACCTTAAAATATATTTACATTATATTGAAAATTAAAAAAACCTAATTTTAATAAAAACTTAATTTTACCAAAATCGACAAAAAACATAAAAAATTTACGAAATAAAAAAGAAATTAACAATATTTATACCTTACCCTGTGTGCACAAAAGAGTGAGATTCTTGTTCTCTTGATGATGAACCTGCCTAAAAGGTTCGAAACTTGTCGAATTGAAAATTTCTCACCGCAGTTTTCCACTTACTCTTAAATATTCTACTATTGTTCATGGTCTATGCAGCACAGGTCAGATGGAGGACACAACCGGTTTCTTCAATGAAATGTTGAACAAGGGTTTGTCTCCCAATGTTGTGAGCTATACCATTATCCATGGATATTGCAAATGTGAGAGGATGAAGGATGCAAAAATTATGTTGAAAGAAATGCAAGACTGGGGACTAGTTTCGAACAATATTTACTTACACAATGTTAATTGATGCTCATTGCAAAGAAGGTAATCTATAGGTAGTTGTGAAGCTGCTTAATGAAATGGTGGGAAAGACATCGTTACTTTTTTTTTAACAAAAACGGTTATGTTATAAATAAGAACTCAGCATAGAAATCGTTGATAAGGAAACTGGTTACAACTAGTTACAAATAAATTCTACTTCCTCCAGTCGAGTAATCAAATAATCGATCTATAGGGATATCAATGCTAACAACCGAGTTTACAATAAGTTCGTTATGACCTACAGCTATAGATTTATTAGCTGCAAGATCCGCCATAGCATTTAGCTCCCTAAGAATATGAAAAAAAATTAACCTCCTAAACATTTTGGCCTTGGACCTGATTCTATTAATCAACCTTGCTATTCGCTCATTCTTACCCCGTCTTCCCCCATTCATTGCATGAATAATTAACCTGGA
This sequence comes from Pseudotsuga menziesii, assembly GCA_001517045.1. NCBI lineage: Eukaryota > Viridiplantae > Streptophyta > Pinopsida > Pinales > Pinaceae > Pseudotsuga > Pseudotsuga menziesii. Next base: position 233,419 of record LPNX010306167.1, read on the forward strand.
GTCTCCAAAAACCATTACCTCATCCACACCTTTCTTCTTCAGCTGCTTGAGACCTTGCCATAGCCCATATGCCTCGGCCATATTATTGGAATCATATCCAGTATTCCAATAGTATTCTTTCTCAACTTTCTCGTCTGGATCAATAACAACTCCTCCTCCTCCCGCTCTTCCAGGATTCCCTTTGGAGGATCCATAAAAAAAACAATTTAAAAATCTTCCTTTCTCTTAGCCAGTTCTCAAACTGAGATTTGTCCAATCTGACTTCACAATTTTCCAAATGTTTAATAGCCAAATTATTTACAGCATAGATATTAAGACTTTGCATCCAATTTTTTTCATTGTTTGTCAAATTTCCTTTGTTAATTGGAATCTTTAAAACACTAACAACCTCACCGAGTAATGCATTTACTTTGATAGCAATCTTCCATGCTGGCTGGGTCTTGTCTTGAAAGATTCTGTGGTTTCTTTCATTCCAAATGCACCAGCATATTATTTTGGGAAGTTTCATCCAACAAGCTCTCAGTCCTTTTTTCTGAATCAGCTCACCATGATACAATTTATCCCAATTGAAAAAACAGATTTGAATTTTGTCCGGCAAGTGGATCCCATCTCCCCAACGCTTCAGCACTTCCCTCCAGACTGAGATGGCATAAGGGCAGTTTAAAAAGAGATGACTGATATTTTTAGATGCTTGAGCATAGAGGGGACAACGGAAGGGACCGACGAACACACGTTTCTCCAGATTCTCGCCTGTAAGCACTCTATCGTGCAACAACCTCCAAATGAACATATCGATCTTTGGAAACGTATTACAGGGTTTACAGGCACATTATGAGTAGCAGCAAACTTCTGATATCCCTCAGATGCCAAATAGCTGCCAGAATGTCTTCCCCAACCACACCGGTCCTTTCTGAACTTGGCCACCAGAGCGAGCCCAGACAAATGGTTCATCAAAAGATTTCTTTCATCATTTCTCTCTTCAGGGCACTCCGGAATGGCCCACCCAGCCCATCAATTAGGAGCCCCAATTTCCCATTCAGAGATATCCCAAATTGTATTAATACCCATTGCAGCCAGCCATTGATTTAGTCTTGGAAGAAATGGACGAGGCTTCCCAAGGATCACGTCCTGTCAAATGTTTATCAATTTCCCATTGCCTGGTATCCAGTGCAGCTCGTCTTTGAACATAGGCAGCGCTTTTTTGTAGAGGTCGTATATAGGAGAGCCATTCTTATTCTCATGCTCAATTTCAAGGCATCTGAGCCTCAGCCCTGGAAAGTATTTGCATTTTATCACTTGACTACACCAGGATGGATTGGAGTCAAGCATATTCTAGAGCAACTTGGCTCCCATTCCCAGGTTTTGAATCCTTAAGTCTTTGATTTGTAGACCACCCTCCATCCTTGGCATCTTGATTTTTTTCCAACTGACCAAAGAAAACTTTTTATCCCCCCCCTCATTATTCCCACCTTGCCAAAGGAAAGATCTCACCAGGCCTTCGATCATGGCAATAATTTTGACTGGAGCAAGAAGAAGGGAGCATTGGTAAAGAAGATAGTTGTTCAAAACAACTTTGATTAACACTACCTTCCCAGCCAAATTTAGCCAGGCTATCCCCCATCCAAGGATTTTATTTTTTATTTTTTCCACAATAAGATTCCAGGCCAAGCTCTTGGGTTTGGATTTGAAAATAGGGACCCCAAGATATTTAAAGGAATCCCAGCTGACCACTCCATCAATATCAAGGACCCAAGAAACTTTTAAAATTCCCCTAGGGTTTATATTCCAGCCATAGATCTGACTCTTCCTTAAGTTGATTTTGCTTCCCGAGGCATGGCAGTAACGGTCCATTTCGTTCTTGAATATATGAGCTTTGATCTGACTGGATCCTCCAAGCAAGATAGTGTCATTGACAAATTGCGCGTGATTGATATCTTTCGTGCCTCTAGCCATCCTAATGCCTGAGAGATCCTGGTCATGCCTGGCTTGTTCCAGCTGAAGGCTAAGGACCAAAGCTTGGATTGCATAAAGCAGTGGAGAGAGCGGGCATCCTTGCCTCAGTCCTCTCGAGGCTTGAAAGAAGGGGGAAGCCCTTCCATTAATGAGCGAGGCGATCCACGACTTGCTGATACAGGCCTTGACCCATTTGATAAAGTCTGGATCGAATCCAAATCTCAGCATTACTTGAAAGAGAAAGGAATGGCTGACTCTATCAAATGCATTTGCTAAGTCAATTTTCACCACCATTCCTTTATCGTCGTTCTTTAGACTAGAGTGGATTGCCTCTTGAACTAAAATGATATTATCCCAAATCTTCCTGCCTTTCACGAAGCCACCTTGGTTCTCCGGAATAAGATAAGGAAGGATATGTTTTAATTTTTTGGCCATAATCTTAGTAATAATTTTATAACCAATGTTGCACAAGGATATAGGCCGAAACCTGTCAAATGATTTGGCATCCTTCTCTTTGGGGATGAGAACCAGAAAGGCAGAATTCATGCTGCCTCCAATTTTGTCACACCTCTGAGATTTTCTAACCATTTTGAATAAGTCATTTTTTATGATATCCCAACAAATTTTGATGAAGTTGGTGTTATACCCATTGAGTCTAAGAGCTCTATCGTCCTCCATGTCATCTACGGCCTCCTTAATTTCTTCCAATGTGATTTTATGGTTTAGAGTGGCATTATCATTATTTTTTACTAATCGAGGAACAAGATCCAATAGCTCGGCGTCATCGATGATAGGCTGAGCAGTGAACAGTTCGCCAAAGTGCTTGGAAGCTTTAGACTTAATGTCTTCGAAGTTATTAATAACCCTGTCATAAGCATGGATCTTGAGCACTTGGTTGAAATTTTTCCTAGCCTCAGCCTGCTTGTGGAAGAAACCGGTGTTCCTGTCACCATCATTGAGCCATTTGCACCTATATTTTTGCCTCCACCACTCGGCTTCTTTCCTGCATGCTTCGTGAAGCTCAGATTACAGCATAACCTCCTTTTGAATGTCAACGTGATCAACATTTTTGTCCTCCATGCCGGCCTGGTGAATCTCCAACGCTAGGGCAGCTTGAGTTTTTTAATGATTTGGAGTGGGAATCGACTTAGCCCAGGACTTAAGAGCCTTCTTAAGCCGTCTAAGTTTCTCCTCCCATACAAAGAAGGGAGACCCGGTAACCAAGGAAGACCATGTTTCAACTACGATCCTTAAAAACTCACTGTGATTGGCCCACATTGGATTGAATCTAAAAGGTATAGGGCCAAGTTTCTTATCATTCCACATCTCAAGAAGAATAGGTTTGTGGTTCGATCCCTCGAACGGTAACATTTTAGACGACGAATTCAGACCCAATAGGAGGAAAGTGTCCTGGACCAGGAATCGGTAAAGTCTGGCAACAATATGCCCGGGGCTGAGCCTCTTGTTATTCCAGGTATATTTTCCTTTAGAAGGTTTAACATTAGAGAGATCCCAATCCAATATGATCTCGTCAACAATTTCTCTGATGGGGTCTCTAACCAGAGATCCCCCTCTTTTTTCATCTTGGCTAACGGTGATATTTAGATCCCCCGCAAGGATGACATTTCCTTGCAGATTACTCCTTTCATCACGAAGGAGATTCCAACAGATTTTTTTTCTCAGCATAAAAGTTAGGAGCATAAATTGTGAAAATTCTTACCAGTGTATTATTGTCTTTTTGCCTCAGTAGGGTGAGGATCCAGCTTGAGCTGTACTTGATGTCAACAGCCTCAGATTTCTTATCATCCCACAGTGTTCCAATGCCTCGAGGCGGCCCTTGAGCTAATTGCATCCCTTCCACTTTTTTTCCAAAATTTTATACTAACTTGGATAAATGCGTCTTCCGCCATCTTGGTCTCCTGGATCAGAAAGATGTTCGACTGATATAAAGAAGTTAAATCTTTTATATCTTCTTTCTTGATTTTGCAACCGAGACCTCTGCAGTTCCAGGAGAGAACCTTCATTACTTACTTTTGGAGGCCATAGGCATCCATTTTTGGGCATGCCCATGCTAGCGGGTGTTTCTTGTGTTTTTCAGCAACTTTTCCAGGGTTAATTAGGATCCTTGCAGCTTATCCTTATAGATAGCTTGCTCCCTTACTTCTTTTTTGGATTTCCTTCCTTTGGTTTTTTTCTTTCTTGGGGTAGTCAGTTATATTTCCCCTTCCTCCTCCTCTTCTTCTTCTGAATTAGTGTCCTCCTCTAATTTCCCCATGCTTTCTCCTTCTTTTATCACTGCTGCTCCTTCATCTTGATCTTTCACGTGATGATGTGAAAGGATTACTTTCGAGTCCTTGCTCTCTCCATTGCTGGATTTCTCTTTGGCGTCGTTGGAGTCATCCCTTATCTCATTAGTCTCTTTAGACTTTGTGGTTTCTTGAGTTCCTTCCAGGGAGATTACTCTTGCTTCTTTAATCCCCTCACCCTTATTTGGAACCACTCCGGCTTGGTTTTTAGATTTAGTTCTGTTCACCATATGCCATCCTTCCTCCTTGTCTTATTGGATCTCAGGCTTTTTAGGATAGTTACGGATGAAGTGCATGTATTCGTGGCATCCTATGCACTTGAAAGGAAGTTGTTCATAATCAAGCTTTTGGAAATGGAACCATTTCCCCACCGTTAATTTTATGGCTTCTGGTAATCCAGCTTCGAGATCAACCTCCACACAGATGCCAGCACAAGCATATTTGTCCTTTGGACTAGCCATGTCAATGTATTTCCCCAGGATGTTCCCTATAGCATGGAGAGATTTAGGGTTCCAGCAATGCATAGGAAGGTTGGGAAGCCTGACCCAGACTGGCACAACTTTGGGGGTGTCAGCCTCGGGGTCGAACACCAGAGTCCACCTGTTAAGGTAGAGACCTTGCGGCCCCATGAAGTAGGGCCCATTCCTGAAAATTAGATCTTTATCTTCCTTGGATTCAAAGTCGAATAGAAAGTAACCACGTCCGACTGAATATGAAGCTACATTTTTTGAGATTAGGAGTCTCCAGTTTCTTTGAACCCAACTATCGGTAGTTTTTGGAGAGGGCCAAAGCCCAGTGAATTTCCCTATCAGGGTTCGATCTGCCAGGGAAAGAGCAACCCGAATAGTTTCTTTCGGAAGAAGGGTGACTTCCAACACATCTTCAATTCTTTTGATAAACTTTTGGGGGGAGGGGGGTGGGGGGGGGTCCTTTACCAGTTCTCCTGTTGTGAGAGGCTATTAACCTGTCGAAGGCATCCGAGCGCAGATCAGGTGGTGGATCTCCGCCCACCTCAGCCACCATCGAAATGCCCCACTAGAGATACACCCGGTCAAACCACAATCAGCACATGAAGACCTCACAGCCAACCTGCGTGAGCGTAGGGCAGAGCTTACCCTACAGCCTCGAACTCAGTGATGAAGATCCGATCCACGGAGGATTTAGGTGGGAGACATCGTTACTTGCAATGCATCAATTAATGGATTTTGCAAGGAAGGAAGTTTTAAGTATGCTTTCATCCAATGTCATGAAATAGAAAACAAAGGTATCATGATGGATGATGTTACATACACAACACTAATTAATAGTCTTATGAAGTCAAGAAAAGAACATGAGGCAGACATGCTATCTCAGGAATGGGCGGACAAGGGTTTGGTTCTTAGTCATTTTTCATGTGCATTATTTGTTGATGGTTTCAATTGGGATGATGTCCATATGCTTTTAAGAATGATAAAGAAGCATTGGAAAAGGAATAAGCACGTGTACATATCTCTTGAATTGGAAGCACAAGTCAAGGTTTGCCCACCTTTATTTTTAACTATTGGTTGTGTTTCTAATTAAAATGCTGGTATATTTGTTAGTATATTTCCCTTATATTGACATAAGGATTTACACTGAATATTCATTCATAATGACTTGCGAACTCAGTTATTGAGCAGACATATATGTAAAGTCATTGATGACCTTTCAAGTCTATATTTTCAAATTTAGTTGACATCTGTTAAGATTGAAAGTATGTCCATCTGCTCAACCTTTATATAACTTTGACTTGCATTTTTTTTTGCTGACCTTTAAAATTTGTAGTTGTTGATTATATCGACATGTAATAATCAATCTTTTCTTGGCCTTTATGTCTTATGTTTTTCTTGTCTAAATTTCTTCTCCCTAAAATATATTGAAACTATCATGCCCATTTTGCAGTTCTAAACTTGAACTTGGAGATTGTTCATTGATGAATTGATTTACAGATTCAAGCAATATATATTATGTAGTGACATAAATTGTTTGCAGTTAATATCTAGCAACAATTTTGAAGTGATTTGCTTGCTACATGTTTAAATTATTATGCTAATAAATTTGCAGTTGTTTGCTAGCCATGACCAAATCTTTTCATCCATGACAATCTTGTTGTCATGTTTTGAGGGCTAGAATTAAGCAAAACTTGTACCAAGCTTATCATTTGATGACAGGGCAGAAGAACTTCAGGCCAATTTATGAAAGTCGAATTTCTATTTGAATGCAAGTTCAATCATGCTGCAATTATATGGAGATTAATTGATTTTTTCTTTCAACTTACTTTCTTCTATTCAATTATATAGTGCACTATCTTACAAAATTTCTTACCCATACCCTACTTGCCACAAAGGAAAACATGTGTACACTTGGGAGTAACATCTTCTTAGGTGGAAATGGACGAGGATACTTGAACAATTTGTAGTAGAAAATGTGTGGAAATGGATGGGGAGACTGCAAAGATTTTGAGTAGAAAAAGTAGAATATTTGGAGATATTATATTATTCAGAGATGATTTGAGATTTTAAAAGGAAACTGTAAGAAGTGGAATGCAAAAAAATTTGGTGCTGCTTGAGTAGAAAGGAAAAAGATGAGCTGGAAAGGGAGCATAAGGGAGAGCATTTTATCATAATTTCACAAATGATCCCATTTAGATCATAAATTTTGGCAGAGATAGAGAAGTGATACTCAAATGAATTGGAGAAATGGGTTTAAGAGACAAAAAATTATGAAAGGGATATGTGTTACCAAGACATGGCTAGAAGCACAACCATCTACCTATAAAAGAAAGGTGAGCCTTAAACAAATGCAAAATGTTCCAATTTTTCCCCGTTCCTTGTTTGCTTCCTTAATATGCTTGTTGTTTTTGGAAATTGAAAATTCTATTAATTCAATCAAAGATAAATATAATTTTAGGTGAGCATTTACTTTTATAAAAAATAGATTCTCACTGGTTCTTAAAACTATTTTTTTGTAGTTGTCCTTCAATAATTACACCTCATTATATTTTCTATAATGATATAGGAAGTAAGTGTTTTATATAACAATTAGCATCAGGACATTAGGATTGGCATCTTTGATATTATCGATACATGAATATGTCCATTTTCTACAGTAGCAGTGTTCCTCATTATCATATGTGTGTTCAAAGTGGTCTTATGTGCTCCATATGACTATATAGTTGTCTGGTATAGTCACATGCATGTCAAAAGGATTAGGGTCTATATCATCTTGACATGATATAACTTAGGTTAAAGACTAAATTTCCAGTTTTAGGTTGCCTCAATCATTATTCAACTTGGGCTGTTTTGAGTATTTTCAGCCAATAATAAAGAAATCTTTGAAGAGGGTTTGCTATGTAGTGGAGTTACGGGCTTGTGAGTTACACCTTTCTCCAATCAAAATGAAGGAAAATTCCTAGATTCATGCAGTCGATTAAGGAATCCCTCATTGTAACGAACTGCGCATCCAAGCAGAGAAGTGGAAGCCCCTTGAAAGTAGCAAGAGATATGTAGTATCATCCAATATGTATTTTAAAACTGAGAAAACATGGTCCATATGCATCTCAAGAACATACCAAATAGCTTAACAAATATGGAAGTCAACATGGTTGTTGCAATTATCATCATCTTTGTACTATTCTTACAAACACGATATATATAATGTGTCATGGTTTGAATGATGATTAACATATAAATCCCCACAAATTGATAACATGCGTAATAGTTTGAAAGTTTATTAGCACAATTTGATAAAATGTGTAAATTATGGTATGAATGTTTATCAACATATAGATCTACCTTGTTACATTCATATTATACTATTGAAAAATTAACCATTTCTATTATATTCCAATACACTATTGTTTACTTGAACACCAACATAACTGCAAAGGAAAAAATCAAATTCAGTTGGATAACATACTTTGGAATCCACCATAGTGCTTGGCATCTTAACAATTAAATTCAACGATGGAAATATTTGCTAGGCGCCATAGGGAAAAATGCGTGCATAGAGATGGAGCCAAAAAATAGTATTTCTTTTACCTGGCAGAATGTTGCGATTCTTACCAGTAGTAGATATTTTCATACCATGATTTCCAACAAATAAAGTATGGTGGAGCATTTGAACTTCAACTCTTGTATTTCTTCCACAACCAATAGTTGCGGCTCATTATTCACACGATTCGACTTATGTTTGCATTGACCTTGGTGGCTACAACGATTCTGGTTCCTCAATTCAAAGCGTTATTCCTCTAGCGAATTTTCCTCAAGCTATAAGAAGTGTGCATTAGTGCAATAACAGTCGAAGATGGAGATCCAAGAAAGCAACATTCAGCTTCAGCCGCGGACTCATGTTGCAAATCCAAGCCAAGCAATTGTTTAGGCCTGGAACTTGTTCGCAAAACCCTCCTTTCTCAACCTTTCACATTGACAAAATGATGCAAGCACTGGTGAGTTAACCAAAAACCGAGATGACTTGATTACGTAAGATCCACTTGCCAAACTCTACAACAACCAAATTCTGAATGTTGAATATGTACCAACCTCCAGTGAGATGTGACGAGATCAAAGGCGGTAACAAAACAAGTTACATAACACCAGAGTTGGAATTTGACGGGCATTTGCCCATTTTTGGTCATTTTTCCCGTCAAATACGGGTAAAAATATTTCAAAACCATTTTATTGAACGGCCGGCATTTTTCATAAACCGACAATTTGACGGTTGAAGGTTAACCCAAAACGTCATTACGATATTAACAAGTTGTGTTGATGGTTTAATTTTTGGCCAAAACGTCATTATGATATTAACAAGCTGTGTTGACGGTTTAATTTTCGGCCAAGACGTCATTAAGCCCTTAAACAGGTTAAACAGGTGGCACCGTGGCAGGGCTGGAGCCTGGGATGGTGACACAGGTGCACCATCCACGTGATTCAATTCATAATCAGTTTTTATGGGCATGACTTGCCGCATGAGGGCATTGGATGGTTTCGGACCATCAGTTACTGGCACTAGGCACCGAGCGGAACTTGGAACTGGAAGGCTGGAAGCCACGGACTGGTAGCGGTAGGTAGTGTGCCAAAATGCCATTGAATGCCATTGAATGCTATAATATTGAGGATTCAAGAATGAGGGTCCTGTTCGGACTGTTCCAATGTTGCATTGTCCAGACTCCAGACTCCAGAGTTCAGACTCCATTCAGAAATTGGATTCGGCACTGGGCCAGTGGGAAATTGGAATCTGCATTGGGCACTGGGCATAGCAAGGAACGAGAGGCAGGCCACAAGCTGCAGCAATATGAGGCAGGCCGCAAGGGTTCGATTCTCTTTATCGCTAGTGGGAATGTTCCCCATTTAGTGCTTGTTGCCAGTGGAGAACGAAGTTCGATCTTACGCCACAGAGATTGGAGAACTGGGTTCGCCGGCAGGCCAGGTTCGGTGGGGGCCGTGGGGCAGACAAGTTACACTTCCTGCCACCTGGGTTCTCTCTGCTCTGCGTCTCTATCACCTGCAGAGTATCTAGAACCCTGAAACAGAAGCATGATTCATGAATATAGGCTTGCTGGACTGGAACAAAGACAAATGAGCTTCATGGGATAAGAGAACGCGGCTGAAGCCTGAGATCACTGCTTTCTCTCAATAATTGTTTAATTGGGGAGATTCAATTTCAGGTACATTCTATTTCCATCTTGACACTGTAGGATGGGTCATATTTTGTATCCATAAGTTTATTCATTCCCATCTTGATTCTGCATCAGTGCATTGCTATTAGAATTTATATGCATAATAGAGGGGAGGGTTTTGATGGTTTTGATCTCCAGACTCCCAGAACCTCTAGGCGACTAGGCCCATTTATTGTGTTGGTCCCATTTCTATTTTCATTTCTGGTACCTTAGCTGAAAAACCAGAAACTCAAGATATTGAAATCATTCTAGAAATTCCTTGATGTTTCCTACTCTTGAGCTGAATTCAGCAACCCAAAAATGATGATGGGTTTTTGCTCGGAATCATGTCCCTAATCTTCCTTATGTCTGAAAGAAATTGCCCAATTTTGGACACACTGATACTGATTCCATTTTGAAAGAAGAATAAGCCTTTAATTCTAGGATCCCATGGGCACGCTGTCTTGCAATCCGTCCTTAGGGCTACTGAGATAGGATCCAGTAGCCTGCATGTTATTCTGATCAGTGATAACTGATACCCAATCACTGGATATCCAAGAAACTCATCATCATTGTTCTTCAGTCCCGTACTGACATCGATAATGGAACTAACTTGAATGACGGAAACAACGCATTCGCTGTTAGTGCTATTATGTCTTTCTTCAATTTCCTCTGCAATTTCAAACATTAAGGAATTAAGAGAAATTAACAATAGTAAGTTTGATAAGCTCAGGCTTATTTCAATGAATTAATAGTATCGATATAAATCTGAAACACTGAGTGAGACGCTGGGGCCCTCGCCTTAAATCTGAAAGGGCATGCACATTAGATTGTAGCAGCAGCAAGAGCTAAAGCCTAAAGGAGTTATGCCAGCCTTTGTCAGTATCTTGGTATGCCACATGGGCATATGATGCTGCTAATTCTCTCGTCTTCTGCTACCGTGCTCAACCTTGGAGTTACAAAGCAAAAACGGTGGACGCTGGGGCCCTCGCCTTACAAGATAAACATCACCACTAACTCTGATTTCACAGGTCACAGGTCAATGCACATGTAATCTCTGCATTAAAAATAAAAATAAACATTAACAGGAATCTCACTCATTAATTCTTTGAAATAATTTATTTTTTATTTTTATAGTATCGATATAAATCTGAAAGGGCATGCACATTAGATTCTCTTGGCTTTTCTTAGTTCTTCTGATGACATAATGTAGGTATCCATCGATTGCAATGCACTGAAATGGAGCTTGGCTAGGGGGTTCATGATATCCAATGGGCTAATATTATATCAAAATGTATCTACCTTTACTGTTTGCATCTCTAGTGTCTTCTTCTTTACCATTACCTAAAAGATGCAACATTACATTGCGGATAATTTCTTATATATCCATTGTGACATACTGCATTATTTCATGATTTTATGGAATCTTATTTAGCTTTGTTGCAAGACTGGAAGGTTTTCTATCAAGGAGAGGTCCCATTTGAAGAGCCAATATAATATACTTAGTCACAAGATATATGAATGGTGTAGCTCCCTATATCTCTCTCTCTTTAGCCTTTTAAAGTGAGCACCTGAGATCTCACTCGCCTTTCATTCAATAGTTCATCATAGTCCAGGGTCTTTCTTCGAGTGCTTAAAAAACAAGAATCCAACCTAGCTCAAATGCCCTGTACCCACTGTCACATTTCCCCCTCGTATCCCTCTAGTTAACCTGAATGCATATGGAGACTGTTATCGCAACAATTCACCTGCAAACGATTAGTAGTTCAGACGAAAATGATACAATGAAACTCAGATGATGGAAGGAAAAGCTGGAAGTGTTGTCTTGTGGTTGTGTTTCTCAAACAGAGCACATGACACATGAATTGCACTTGTTGTCTTGTGGTTGTCTTTGCTTGTTGTCAGGTTGATCAGGGCAACTTGCAACATATGTTGAATTACCATTTGAGATTAACAATTGTGGCCATTGTTGCGTCGTAGTTTAGTGTTTCGGTAGGGAGGATCTATTTGTCTATTGTTCCAAGTTTTCTTCTTGCTCGCCTAGTGTTGTTGGGTTGTCCAAATCTTAGGATTCTTTCTTTTTGTGCCCATATTTGCCCCCGGAAATTCAATATTTTCTTCCCTTAAGCAACCATTAGGTAAAAATCCCAATGCTCTATCAACTAAGCTATACACCCAGGGGCCAGGAGAGGCAAGATTCGAACCTCCGAAGAATACATCTAACAGATTTATGGTCTGCCGCTTTCAACCATTCGGCCACTCTCCCTATAAGCATTCTATTTATTGGAGTCTCGTATAATAATCCAGTGTTAGGAACTATCTGGCTAACCACAACTATGACTCACCTACTCAAAGGGCATGCACATTAGATTCTCTCACCAACTATCCTATCAGTGGCTAAGAGGGGAGAAAAAGTAGCGCGAAACCCTATGAAATCATTTACTCCATTCCCGGATGTATTAACAGCCTACAAGCACTCGATCGTCCACTCTATTAGTGATGTATCATTGACATGAATAACCACATTATTGCTTGAATTTAAGCTTATACATGTTGTAAGAAACTTACTATGTGTTGGAAACTAGGGTGCACACATTATACATATAATGGTAGATACCGAAAATAAATAAAAGTCATTTATTTATTAATGCTGCAAAAATACATTTCTCACACACAAAACTTTGAAAAAGAAAAATCCGTCAAACATCGAAAAATAGGCAAAAATACAATAAAAATGCACAAAGCATTGTAGACCTACACACACACTCTCTGATACATTGCCTCTTTTTTTTCTTTCTATAGGAAAATCTCGCTGAGAAACTTCAAGGGATGCTTCCCCTCTTTCCTGGTATCCCTAATAAACCTATCGGCATAGGCTAGTGCAACTCAACCAAGGGGATTTGAGCTAATCCCTTGGGCTTACTTTGTCAGCTTGTATTCCACAACTTGCACCAAATTGTGTGGAAGAGATAGTTTATAAAGGGTCAACCTCTTGCCTGCCACATATGTGGAAATAGTTCAAAAATATTACATGCTTTTATTCCAGTGCCATGCTTTAATTTTGAACACTTTAATGAGGCACAAAAACTGGGCAATACTGATCATAGCCTTGATTGTTATCAAGTCAAGGTTCCACTTCAGGAGTCTGAAAGGGTATGATATCTAAGGCTGTTATTTAGTTAGAAATTTTATAGTTAATTCAATCTCTAACTGACACTTAATTGTTTATGTTTATATCTATAAACATTGTTATTTTTTTAAGTACTTCCCTTAAGCTCAAAGAGAAATATAACAATTTTCCAAAAGCGGTTGGGCCCCCCAAGTGTCATGTTTACATGGGAAAAGCAGGCCCTTGAGCATAAAACTAATGAACATAGTCACTTATGTTCTGCTAAGTTGATGTGACAGGGTTTCATTCTTCTATCAAGATTCAAAATCACCAAGGAATTGCACCAGACCCTTATTACTTATATCTTTAGGGGAATTGACCCTGGTGGGTGGCTTGATATGCTGCCATCTTCACTACTGAATGGAAACCCCATTGGCATAAATATTGGTGATTGATGAACACCAGCCATGAATTACAAAAACAAATCTCATTGTTTTTCCATTGATGATTTTCAGATGTTTACACAAACACTTATCACTTTTTGTGCTAGTGATCTTTTAGAACTCCCTTCTTTTCTATATTTCTTATGAATTTGTGTACTGCCTTTTCTAATGGATTTTTTACTAAACTGCAAAACTTATAAAGCTACATTATTAGTTGGACTTTTTATGGAGCTCCAATTTCAATCTTTGCAAGTGCAATATAGTTTTTTTTTCTTCATAATCTCTCCTTATTCTTGAGATTTTGATCACTTGAACAAGGATTTACCCATAACATTCACATTTTCTTTATGAATTCTTATCTCCTCCGAGCAAAGATATAACTTTGGATGCAATCTAATGTGATAGTATGGGGTGGTTTTACTGGTTTTTGTATTATTGTATTTTGGAATGATGTATTTGAAATGCCATCATACATTCCCTTATTTGTATTGCTTTATCTTTAATACCTTGTAGACATGCTAAGCCAGAAGTGATTGGATTGTTTAGAATTTCAGTTTGTAGAAGTTAGAATCTTGTTGACATGTTAAGCTATTAGATTTGACACTAAGATGGAACAAGCGCAACTAGACTTTAATCAAGTTCTAGCTTGAGGAAACTGAAAAACAATGAACATACATCAGAAGTATTACCCTGCCATTGAATGCCGAGCGGCGTCCACCCAGTGCCATTAACCGATGGTCCGAAACCATCCGATGCCCATAAAAATTGATTATTCACGAATCACGTGGATGGTGCACCATGTCACCATTCTAGGCTCCAGCCCTGCCACCTGTTTAAGGGCTTAATGACGTTTTGGTGGAAAATTAAACCGTCAACAACCTATTAGGATCGTAATGGCGTTTTGGTTTAAACTTAAACTGTCAAATTGTCGGTTTTTGAAATATTCCAATTTCTGGTCGTTCAATAAAACGGTCTTGAAATATTTTAACTCGTATTTGACGGGAAAAATGACCAAAAACGGGAAAATGCCGGTCAAATTCCAACTCTGACTACCACTACCAGTCTGTCGGTCTGCCATTAACCGATGGCCCATGGCATTTATTATTTGAATCAAAATTCACGTGGATGGTGCACCGTGTCACCATTCTAGCCCTGCAAGGTGGACAACACTGTTTAAGAGGCTTAATGACGTTTTGGTGGAAAATTAAACCGTCAATTGGCTGTTTAAAGATGTAATGACGTTTTGATTGAGAATTAAATTGTCAGATTGACGTTTGACGAAAAATTTCGGCCGTCAACTTCCAACTCTGCGTGCAATGATGTGAACAAGCGCAACTAGACTTTAATCAATTTCTAGCTTGAAGAAACTGAAAAACAATGAACATACATCAGAAGTATTACCTTGCCAAGTGTGGGGAATCATGGAATTCATCCTTGACAGTGAAACCGACATAAATATTAATGATCTTATGAATGAGGCTTAGAAAGTAGTAGTGGGAATGAGGATTTTGAGTTGGTACATATAACCATAGTAGCAATATTTTGCCATATTTCCCTTTCAACTCAGAAACCTGCCCTGGCTTGAGTTGACGATATGGAGAATTGACCAGCTCAGAGTCCTCGGTCACCCAATCCACAACCCTCTTACCAAGTATGAAACCATAGGGGGAACACAAAAATGGTAGCTGCAGCCTGCTAGCATGTTGCATATGTTTATTAGTGTTGAGAGTGATTCAAGCTTCAGCACATACTTATACACGGTACACCAAATACCAAAAAATGTTGAATTCAGTGTTGACACAGTGGCATTCAATGGCATTCACTGCCATTAACCAATGGGCTATGGTGAATTGTAATGGACATTTAATATTTCAAAATTCATGTTGATGGTGCCATCGTGCTAGCCTGCCAGGTGGACATTGATGAACCTTTTGGATTCCAACACTGTTTAGAGGCATAATGACATTTTCATGAAAAATTAAACCTTCATTTTGACGTTCTACCAAAGACTTCAGTCGTTTAATAAAACGGGAAAATGCCAAAAGTTGTAACAATATTTCAAGTTTGTTTGTATTTACATATTATCTTTGTTTAAAAAATTATGTTCAAACATGTATAATTTATCATTAATTTTGAAGGGTACTAGTTGTTTCTATGTTTTTTCCATTGTCATTTTAGATTAAATATTCCATATGAAGTAAAATGATTGTTTTTTCTTTGTTATTACAGTAAATTATATCAATAACAATATTACTGTGGAATTTTCATTGTGGTTTATCCCTTTTACCCTTGCTTAAAACATGTTTTTTATTGTTTTTATTGTTATTTTCATTGTTTATAGGTATATAGTTTCACTAGAAATGCCTCCAAAAAAGAAGGGGCAATCGACTTTGGACAAATTTTATGGCTATTCTACAATGCCAAAACCCTCCAATGATGATGATATTCCATCTATCCCTGACCTGAATGATATACCTGACTTAAATGATGAAACTAATGAAGACGTAGATGTAGACCTTGTTGACGATTTAGAAATGTTTGGTCATGAAGAGGGTGGTTGTAGTAGTGAGAGGAAAATGAAGACCTCATGGAAACGTGAATTTCGAGAAGATTGGAAGATAAAACACCCCTGGGTCTATGCAATCAATGTTGTTGATGGCCTTACTCACATGAAATGCAAGCTCTGTGAGAAATACAAAGCTCAAGGTCCATGGGGTATTGGCACTGGATGCAAGACAATTCAGTATGATGCTGTGGCAACTCATTCAAAATCATTTATTCATCAAACATCAATTCAAAAAAAATTGTATGAAACTCAAAAATTGACAAAGTCCATTCCAGAACACATTATGCGTATTAATGATGCCAATGAGGACAAGGTGATAACCACAATGAAATTAGCATATTTTATTGCAAAAAAGGATATTGCAATTGCTATTTACGAAGATCTTTGTCAACTTCAGATGCACTTGTAGACTCCAAGCATCCCTAATCGAGTAGATTATTGTTCCTATTTTAATAGGAAGGCTACCACAGAATTTATTGAGTGTATCTCAAATTACCTTGAAGAGATGCAATCTGAAAAAATGTTGGACAGTCCTTTTTTTTCTATAATGTTGGATGAAAGCATAGATAATAGTTTGGAAAAACATCTTGTTGTGTATTCTACTTACTTGGACTCAACAGGCTTAGGGCCTCCAATATCACAGTTTATGAAACTTATCACTGTCCCTGATGGAAAAGGAAAAACCATTTATGATACATTCATCAGTTTAAAAGAAACAAGGAAATTGCAAAATGAAAATTTAATAGCAGTTTCTA
>LPNX010306224.1:9967-30713 GCA_001517045.1 Pseudotsuga menziesii
CTAATAGATGGGATTGTGCCATTCTGACGAGCAGGTCAGATGTAAGGGCAGGGCCATTCTGTGCATGGCTAAAGGTTTTAGTTCCTTCCATGGCAGATGTAAGTGCAGAAATCCCTCTCCTCTTGGTGAGTTGAGAGTCTTCCATCATTAGATGGGATTGTGCCATTCTGACGAGCACGTCAGATGTAAGGGTAGGGCCATTCTGTGCATGGGTAAAGGATTTAGTTCCTTCCATGGCAGATGTAAGTGCAGAAATCTCTCTCCTCTTGGTGAGCTGAGAGTCTTCCATCATTAGATGGGATTGAGCCATTCTGACGAGTAGGTCAGATATAAGGGCTGAGCCATTCTGGTCATGGCTAAAGGATTAAGCTCCTCCCATGACAGATATGAGTGCTGGCCATTCTGTCGAGTAGGACAGATGTAAGGGAAATTGCCACTCTCCTGGAGAGTGGAGGCGCATGGTCAGTTACCATGTAGCTCAGTCAGGGACTGGGGGCCATTCTAACGAGGGTGTAGGATTCACTTCCTACCAGGTTAGATGTGAGTGCATAAATCTTTCTTCCGTGTGGCGGATGTGGTTCCGACCTTGGTGGAAAGAACATAGTTCTTTCATCATTGTGTTGGTTGTGGTTCCAGCCCGGTTGAGAGTCTTCCATCAGTGTGGCGGATGTGGTTCCAGCCTGGGTGATAAGAACAGGGTTCTTTCATCAGTGTGGCAGGATGTGGTTCCAGCCTGGATGGGATTGTGCCTTTCTGACGAGTAGGTCAGATATAAGTGCAGAGCCATTTCACAGATGTTAGTGATGTGATGTCCTATCATGCTGGTGAATGTGAGTGCTGGGCCTTTCTGATGGGATTGTAGTTTACTACATGATCAGATGTGAGTGCTGGGTGTGCCTTTCTGACGAGCAGGTCAAATGTAAGTGCTGGGCGAAGACCTACATGAGAGTAGGCCTACAACCAGCATGAAAAAGGGCTAGCTCTGTAGAACTTCCTATGACGAGATAGTATACACTTTATGATGATCCAGATCGAGAGATGATCCAGATCCAGATGACTTGAAGACGAAGATGACTTGAAGATGAAGATGTCTCAGATGATCCAGTTGATGCAGAGAAGAAGACCAGTGCTGAAAAATTTGTGTCGAAAGAATACCTTCCTAGTTAAGAGGGAGTGTTGATGTATATGTAACTTCGGAATGTATTCTTCTATATATTTTATATTATTGTAACCCGATGTTTATTCCAGGATGTTTCTATTATGTATTTGATTCATGTGGTCATGCCCCGATGTTTCGATTGGGAGGATTAATAATGTAACCAAGTCATATCAAGTCATTAGGTAAGTCCCCACAGTTTAAGGGTCACTTGGGTTATTATACACTAATTAAGGTGTAGGCTCAAGTAATTAATTATAAGTTAAGCCTACATGGTTGAGTGCACTTCAAGTCAACGGAAGAATATAAATAGAGAGTGAGAGTCTCTCTATTTATCACTTGTGACTTAGCTCTCTTGCTCTCTCAAGTGTGGCGCACTTTTGGAGAAGGAAATTCTTGTGCTTGACAGAAGACAGAAGGCTGTTGTTGTAAAGGGAGGTCATCTTACTGTTTTGGGTTCACATCTTGTGGTGATACTATCTTAGAGGGAGTTGAGGGGTTTTCTCCATTTATGGTTTCCCCTCCTAAAATCTTTGTGTCTCTTGTCTCTTGTGATGTGCTTATGTGAATGCTGTGCTTGTTATTCTCTCAGTGAAAAGATCTTCTCATAATGCTAGCTTAAATGTTGAAAAACTAACATCTCTATCATCTTTATACAACTCTAGTTGTCACATAGAATCACTATGGTATCCAACTCCATATCAAATAGAATTTTCATCAATTTTCGAATCCATATGGATTCTCAAATAATGGAGCAATTTGTTGTGTACTATGCTTCAGTTGTGCTGAGAGAAAAAATGGATTGTGATGATATCATGCCTGATCCCTTACAATAACATCCACCTTAGGTTCTCTTTTTGTCTGTAACACTTCCTGCCCAATATGAATCCGTATCTCCATACAATCTGTAGTCATGAGCTCTATCATAGCATAGTCCATAGTTTATCGTACCCTTTATGTAGCTTATCACATGCTTTGACCTATCAAGTGAAGTCTTCTAGCTTTAACTAGATACTAACTCAGGATGTTCACAACGAAGCATATATCTAGAAAAGTATTCATCAAATACATCAACGACCAAATAATCTATCTGTACTGAGTCACATCCATTAACTTTGATGATTCATCAGATAACATCTTTAGGTTAGTATCCATGGGTGTGGCCATGTCTTTACAATCCAACATATAAAATATTCTTAATATTTCCACATCATACTTGTGAACCCGCATTGCTTCACTACAGGATAAACATGTTGCAATGCACTCAGCCTCTTAGTGAGATCGTACCTGATCCCAAACATCCTAAGGCACTCTTTTTGTCCTCATCACTTCCTCTTTGCATCTACAATTAGTTCATTTAGTTAGGTCATCGACATATCCCAGTCTGTTGCATTCAACCTTGAAGGTTGGAACCCACTTTACTCTTAGTAAATCCTTAGTCCATTAGGTTGTTGGCCATCCTATTGTATAATGTTGAACTCCAAGATATTCTGCAGTCATGCCCGCTGAAGTAGAGCATCATCCTCCCTCTGCATTTTGTATTGGCATGACATATAGCATCCTATACTATTGATCTTCTATATATGTATCCATCTTAGGCTACTAGATGCCGAGATAGGCTTA
Source organism: Pseudotsuga menziesii (assembly GCA_001517045.1). Classification (NCBI taxonomy): domain Eukaryota; kingdom Viridiplantae; phylum Streptophyta; class Pinopsida; order Pinales; family Pinaceae; genus Pseudotsuga; species Pseudotsuga menziesii. The sequence goes on from LPNX010306224.1 coordinate 12,747, forward strand.
ATCTTGAAATTTGTTTAAAAGTTCCTCTTGCACCCATCTGTGATCTTGTTGTCTTCTATAGGATTCAATGTTCAACCGTCTAGCGAAGGTTAATATATTCATCACTCTATGTGATCTTCAAGCTCCTTATGTAATTGGATGTGTTGAGATCAAACAAATTTTTTTATGCACATGTGGTTCTTTGCTCGATATATACTTCGTATTCACTAAATAAGTGTGTATGGTCAATGGATTATGCCATACCATAATCTACTTCAAGTTTCTGAGACAAACCACGAACCTTTCTTTGTATACTTGATTTTGTAAATCCACAAGGAAGACACTACAAACTTCCCTTCAGGTCCTGGAACCATATCCTAGACATCATTCCCCATGATCAACTGATATTCTTTGATCATAGATTCTTCCATGGATGGAAGGGTCTGCATCAATGATGTAACTCAACTATGCCACATAACTGGAATGTATATGAGGCTGCTTACTTTAGTTAGAAGTACCATCATACTTGTATTCATCTTGAGTCATCTCTCGTGTCCAAGGTGTTCTTCATCTCTTGAGGTGGATCTACAACTCTCTTATATTCTTCTGAAGCTCTTTCTTCTATCACGGTGTCTCTAACCCTGGGAGATTTAAGTTCATATTTATGTATGTTTATTGGAGTGAATCTTGGAATTTCATCACTTGCTCTTTGGAACAATTCTTATCCTCCTTTTCTTGTAGGAGATCGTACATGACTTTTCCTACAAGTCACATACACCAGTTGCATGGTTAGAAACATTTCATAACACATATGGATAATGACAAATTCTTATCCATAACGATACAATCATGAAACTATTTTAGCAAATACAAAATTCATCCATATCCTGTATGGGAACTTTCCAAATTCCTTCCATCTCTACCATAACATCATTGAGATTGTGCACTAATCCCAATATGTCAGCAAAGAGGCTTCATTCTATATAAGTAGCAATGGAGTGTTGTATAGAACCATGGGCTACTTACCCATAACATGCATAGTAGTACTATCGTGTCATTAATGAAACCATTCTATCATGCATAATACATTTCCTTCAACACAACTAAATAATGACAATTCAAATACTTATCTTTTATTAGTTTGGTTGACTCCTTCTTGATCCTTATGTCCTGGATCCTTCTATTGATTTTGGGAACCTTTGTACTAGTTTTGAGTGTCACTTATCCAAATAATGAAATGGATAAGAGTGTTATCTTTGTCTTCACCAGTATAATTCACATTCCTTATCACTGGAGGGATCTTTAGTGGTGTGAGCATGATGTATTTATTTGATTTCTTCAAGTTGTTCTTTGATTTGAGAAACCCTTGTGAAGTGGAAATCCAAGGTATCTAAGTTCTGTATCTTGACATTATTCAGTTGGTTCCTCAATGTCAATTTTCTGTTGACATTATTTCCTTTTTACAACCTGGTGATTGTACCAAACAATATATCCTTGGGATTCTACAAGGATGTTACATGTGATATCTAATGGAGGCAGAAATAATCCTCTTGGATTTGACTAAATTCTTCATGTGCTTTTTCTTCATCTCCCTTTGGATCTCGAGCTTCTTCTTTGGCATAGTTCTCCAAGTCATGTTTCCTCAGGTATGAGAAGCACTATATACTTCCATGCTTAGAGGTTATCGGCTTCTTCAATATTGTTCTAAAGCTTGGTAATATTTGTTATCATTATAAAAATGAGAACCTCAAATGGAAATAGAGAGGATAGAACATACCAATGTGATTCCTTCAACTTGACGCTTGGTTAAAATATTTTCTAAAACACTCCTTCTGGTGGACCTAGGGTTTGATAGAGAAACCCTAATTTTTCAAATTAGGTATTTTTCATATCTTATTGGATAGAAATATGTGCCTCCTCAAGGCGATCTAAGAAGCATACTCAATTTCCCAAATCTTTGAACATAACTGCAAAATATTTGACGTCCTAGTTTTCTTCAATTTCTTCTGCAAAATTTCCTAATCTTGTTTCTATTGTATATTGGAAATTACTGCTCCTATGAGCTTGAAAAATCATACTAAGGTAGTCTATTATTTTTTATTTCCAACACCACAGGTTATAACACAATTGGTTTCACTTATTTCAATAGAGCATGAATAATGTCAAAGATGAAAGCATTGCGCATTATGTATTTAGGATTGAAGAAAATGAAGAGAAGATTTATTCTCCTAAGAAGGAATTCACTATATTTTGCATGAGATCGTGATTCCCCATGCAGTGATTTTATATATCTTTCTTGAGTTTTAATTTGGAAAGTTCTTAATGTGTTGGACACATTACAAAGTTCATTCAATTGATCTCTCTTCTCCATTGTTCAGTGATAACAACTAGGTTGTTTGAATTCTCTATTATCTTGCACCCAAGGTTCCAAAAGAAATCTACAATTGTAAAATACATTATTTGCTATCTATCATTATTTTATTTAGAACATGTGCTAGGTTTTTATATCCCCATTCTTTTGGGTGTTTTTCCTAGGGTACATACCATGTTATGTGTAAGAATTTTCAATTTATTTCAAGTATTAATTTATTTTTCATTTCAAGATTAAAAGATAAAAGCTCAATAAAGTTCAATAGATTTGAACTTTCTGCCAGTTGGTTCTTCTGATATTCTCAGTTGGGTGGGTTGGATGGAAACATGTAGAGTGAAGCTTGTTTGTTACACTAAGAAATTTGAGTGCATTAATGCAGAAAGAATCCCTATAACAATAATAGTCATTTCCAAGAATGTTTCTATTAGGAACATTTTAGTGATTTCTGCACTTGGAGAACCCATGGAATAGTAGAAAAGCAAGTTGAGATATCAAAGGATTATAGAATCCTACAATCCTTCAAATGATTGATCTATGGATGAAGTTTCGAGAAACCCTCCAGACACGGACATTGCTATCACAATTAATATTATGCTAAGAGTTGTACCAGTGTCTAAGATACCTTACATGATGAGAGCCCCAAGTAGATAGAGATGAAAATGCAGCTAAGGAATTGTTGGAAAAGAAATATATTAGGCCAAGTGAGTATCAACATGGATAACCTATACTATTTGTGAATAAAAATTTGTAATTCTAAAGTTGTGTGTTGACTAAATACAATTGAACAAATCCATAGTGAAGAACAAGTATCCATTTCCTCAAATTAATGATCTCTTTGATCAAATGAGAGGGGAAAGGGTATTTTTTACAATTCACTTCAGGCCATGTTACCATGAATTCAACATCAAATATGAAGATACAGATAATACAAATTATAGAACGTTATATTACCATTATGATTTTATAGTGGTACCTTTCAATCTCACCAGTTTTATAGCTACCAAGTTATGTGCCTCATCAATAGTTTGTTCAGTTAGCGTTTGGATCAATTCAAATTGTTATTCTTAGATGAAATTCCCATTTACTTTAAGGAGGATAAATATCATGAGATAGATTTGAGGATGTTATTGCAATCTCTATAGAATCATAAGTTGTAAGCGAATCTCATGGTATGTGATTTTTACAAATAGTAGATTCATTATTTGGGTCACAACATATCAGAAGGAGGAATATCGGTGGAGATAGAAAATATTGAAGTGATTATGAATTGGATGATGTATTAGAATGTTCTATACATGAGGTATTTTATCATCCTTATAGGTTATTAAAAAATATTCATCGAGGGATTCTCTAGGATCGCACACCTAATCAATTACTTGTGGATTAAGGAGATTAGGATTGAATGGATGTAAAAGCATGAAGCAAGCTTCTAGTTGCTGAAGAGGTTTCTCACAAGTGTGTTCAGACAAAGATTTGTAGACTTAAAATAATATTTTTTGGTTTGCACAGATGCATGCATGTAGGGCTTGAGAGATCTTATGCAGGACAACAAAGTGGTGAGCTATGAATCATGGAAGATAAAGGAGAAACAAAGGAATTATGTCACCCATGATTTCGTATTGTTTTCCATAGTGCACACCTTGAAGATATGGAGGAACTATTGAATGGGTAATAAATTTAATCTCAAACCATACCCTTTTTCTATAAAGTATTCATTTAACCAACGAATGCTATGAATCATGGAAGATAAAGGAGAAACAAAGGAATTATGTCACCCATGATTTCGTATTGTTTTCCATAGTGCACACCTTGAAGATATGGAGGAACTATTTAATGGGTAATAAATTTAATCTCAAACCATACCCTTTTTCTATAAAGTATTCATTTAACCAACCAATGCTTAATGCTAGGAAAGCTAAACGGTTGGGGTTTCCTTGTAAATTTCACTTTCAGATCAAACACATAAAATAAAATGAGCAAAAAGTGGTTAATTCACTCAATAGGAATATTCACACAATGGATGTGGAATCCCTTAGTATTTTCCTAATAGACTTGATTAAAAGGATCACCAATTCTCTTATGGTGGATGAACATTATCAATAGGATCAAGACAACTTGCAGAAGTGAAATGCAGAGAAGAACAAGTATGAGGGTTACTAAATGCATGAAGATGAAATTCTTACCTTTAATACCAGATTGGGGGCTTCACCTAGTTGACCAATATCTTATCACGTTCATTCATAAAGGGGCATTTTTAAATTATGAAAAATATGGTCAATGTATAGTAGGTATTGGGGGGATGTAGGGTATAAGGGGTTTTATATGTATTTGGAGGGGGGATCAACAAAAGGATTTTGGTATGTATTTATCAGTATCTATTGAAATTAGGGGTATTCTTTAATATCTCACAAATGAATCTGCAATGGCATAGTTTAACTAACTGAATACCCCGTGCATGAGAGACTTATATCCATTTTTGTTCAAGTTTTGATCAAACATCAAGGATGTTGCTATTCCAAAGGGGAGGGGATTGTAATAACCATGTGTTTACTCCTAGAATATATGTTAAATCCATCATTTAGATTTTTTCTTCTTTGAACATTATGATTGGCTTATCAACAATCCAATCAAGGATCTATGTAAATATTATGTTGGGAAAGAATATGAATGGATGAATATGGCTGGCTAAATTAGTGCACCAAAGAGGAAATGATTGCAATAGAGAGGAAGATAAAAGGTGTCCTATGGGGGAAAGAATCATTTAATGCTAAGCTTTAGCTATAAAATCAATCCAATTAATGTCATGATCGTTGAATGAGAAAATTACTAACTTTTTCTTCTTTCACCCAATCATTATATGTTTTGGTGTAAGGTTGGTGGAGGAAATCTCTTCATGTATTTAAAGAAGCATGGGGATGAATTTATTCTCCCCATGATAAAAATCCATGTTAGGGAGTCTTGTTGATTCCCCTATATGCCACCTTGGAGTCAGATCCATTGGCCTTACCTCCACACCTACATGCTTGCAGACCTAATCACTCATGCATACATTCACATTCAGACTCTTATACTTTCACCCTTAGAAACCTACATCATCATTACACCCAAACCTTGACAAGGAGTTATGATCCCTAACACCATCCTTAATATGCATTCATATGTAGACTCACCTGATTCATTTATGTGGAGACCCTCTCCTAGTTCACCCTAGTGCTTAGATCATTGCATTTCATAAACACTCATTAAATTACCCTCATGCACCAAACACTACCTCCCTCCCACATTGTCACAGGATTTCTTTTACACTAGATAATTCATTATTATGTTACCTCGATCTAGAGAGAGAGAGAGAGAGTTGGCTTCAAGTGATCCCTAAGGACTAAAAATGAACTCATGTGTTCTTCTATTCATACATGCCCAAGGAGCCATGAAGGAAAGCCACAAGTAGATATCTAGCATGATGCAACAAGTTGGACTCTTCTTATGAACACATAGGTAGAACTTCATAAGATGGATCGGTCGAGGGAGATAGATTAGTGAAGGGGATGCTTGAGCCTACCAATATTTTTGTGGGGTAGTTATTATGGATCCAAGGGTGTGATAAATATTTGAGGTTACTATAAATATTTGTGTGTGACTTTGGATTTGAATAGAGAGTAGAATGGGCTATGTGATGAGATTCATAAACCTGTAGGTGTTTCCTTTTCCTTGGTGGACTCATAGCTTGGCATGGGGATTGAATCTAGTATAATTTGTATATGTTATTGTTACAGAGAGAAATTCCTATGGCTTGGGGTACCACAACAGACAGCTTGACTCCAGAAATCAATCCTTTCCAATATGCAATAGAAATTAAATACCTAACATGAAATGATCAAACCTCATACCTTATTCTGGAAGGTTGAAGTAGATCCCCGTTGAGCTTTCCAACTTCAGCTTGAATTGATAAATCACTTCCTCAACAACAAGTAAACAAGACAAGCATACTATATATATTGGTGTTAGATCTATTCTAGCATATATAATCAACAATGTATAAACATTTGAAAACATACATGGATAAAATATTCATTCAAACATACATTATTTGATAGGAAAAGATATTTCTATTAATATAAAATCAGAGATTACAATGGATACAATCTCTATCAGCACGTCTGCGAATCGAAGAAAATGAACCCCCCACTTGGGCCTCCACCACCTCAATCATCCATCTCTCAATAGCAAGCTCACAAGCAAAAGGCAAGCTTGGGAAGAACACAAAAGTGCTCCAGGGGACAAAGGGATGCAGACTCAAGCACAAGTTCCAGCAACAATGGACTATAGTTTCTTTTCTCTCAATTCTCTCTTATGGCTTCAATGTACCATAGAGTTCCTTATATAGCTTTTCAAAGGGGTGATGAAAGGTCGAATCCGAGCGATCTCAAGGCATATGGAAGGCCAGGAGTCTAGTGAGTCGGATCCATGTTAAGGAAAACTCCAAAATGATTTGGATTATGCACACATCCTGATGTACGCAGTTTTAGGGGTCAAACCCACATATATACGCGATTATAGGTTTAAAAGTCACATGTATTAATTTTCACATGCTTTTAGGGATGGTCAAGGAAACAACAAAGGACAAAAAATGGTCTAAGGGGTCTAAGGAGTCTGCAGAGGGACAGGGGAAGGCTATACAAGTGTGATTCACTTCAAGTGGTAAAATCATCTATAACATATGCCCCCTAATGTGTGAGGTCAGAATGGTCATATGATGGCCGAAATACATTATAAGTCCATCCCAGAAGTGGAGTGATGAAGGATCCCAAACAAAAGACTAGCCACCCAATCATCATAGTACAATGATACAACTCTGTACATAACTACAAATACATATAGCAGTCCCGGATACATAAGATTACAATGGCCATGAATAGGCATGATACAAGATATCACATAAGTGGTCATCGCCACGTACAATATACATAGATCAAAATCTCCATGATGAAGATATACAAAGGACCATGATCTCCATAATGGCTGAAGATATATAATGGATCAAAATATCCATAATGGCTGGAAATATCTAACATATACTGGAATCAAGTCACGAGAGATGAAATCTCATGAACACTCGCACGATTAAGGAGGTAGCATATAAGAGATTCCACCAATCTAGAAGGTCTTCTACAAAAACCACTATGAGTACATGTCCTACTATGTGAATAGAGGTGTCGAGGTTGAACATAGTAGTCCATCATCTAATTACCAGTCATTGATGTATACTGTTAACAAACGTGAGATCACCCATCGATAATGAAAATGGGAATCAAGGTACTAGAGTGCAAACTAACAAGTGTGAATAAATGTGTTGAGGTCGAACACTTGAGAGGATACATCGATCAAGGGACATTGATGTATTCCCAAAGACTGTCGATGGTGAGAGAACCTACCACTGATGACTGCAAGTCTCAAGGCACTAAAAAATGACTCTAGATTCCAATCCCAGAATAAATGATCTGAATTCGATGGGATGAAATCCCCTGGAAGGAGGGAATTAAGGCATCCCCCATCATCCAACACGAGGTACTCAACAAAGATGTACGATGTGGAAGGACTCGATCATAAGGTGCATGAACCAGTAACTATACCGAGAATGGATGACATGCAAAGTCAAGATAACTGAGGAATGGCCAACTTAGGTTTCAACTTCCTTCAAACAAGAGCATAATGGTGAATGGTGACTGAATAAAGGTAGCATAGACTCGATATATAACACTGGGACATCTCTACGACACAGGAGGCATCGACAGAGGCTCCATGGGGACTGGAACCTTAACCAGTCGGTGGATATAAACTCATATAAAATGAGTACAGCTCCTAAAGTCAAACTACAAACCCAACCAATGGATGTGATATACAGTGCTCTATTCGAAGGTGACATGACTTGACAACTGCTAAAGATAACATCTTTCCTTGTCCATCTTTTTGGTTATTTGATTTTTTTTTGGAATTTTTCAAATATTTCAAAAGCTTGAAAAAGAGTAAAACTACTTTATAGTTACAGACTAGGAGGAGATGTGTGTCATAGGGGAAAACAAACTAGTTCCAAGCAGTGGAACATACCTATGCTCAATGTAAGGATACATGTGTAGGATAGTGACACTCAAGGGAAAATCCCCTCCCGATAAAAATAGGGAATCAAGCTGCAAAGGATATATATAATGGCTCTGCATGGATAAACATGAGACAAGCTCGGGCTATATGGCTGAAATGCAATGTCAGGGAAGCCGGCATAAAGCTAAATAAGGCAGGCAAAGCTCATGATAATGCAATTACAACTTGACATAAGGGAGTCCTGAGGGAAATAGGCCATCAAAAGATCAAGAGGAGTATGAGGCTCTTGCAAAATGACATGGCGATACTATACAACGGACTCCCGGACCTAAGAGAGGACTCACAGCATGGGTACCAAATGCAAAGGGGAGCTAACTAGGGCACCCATGTATAGGAAATCTCTACCATTCCCATAGTTCCACTTCTAACAGTAGCATGAAGGTTTTGTGATACCATGGAATAGGTTTGTACCTAAGGTTAAGATGGAACGGTCATAAGGCAATGCATAAGTGCAAGCAGATGTGATATCCTAACCTATATGCCTGTTCATACATAATACTTATGATAGGAACGAACGGGTCGAAACCTCGGAGAGAGTGTACAAAAAGTGGACCCTACATAACAACCATATTAATCCAAAACAACCTGAAATAGTCAATAAAGAATCCAAACTATATGCTATAGGGAGGAATGATCATGACAACTACACCCAAAGGAAACAATGTAGTGAACGATAGGACATAAAAAGGAAAGGAAGGTGTAGACCCAATGTTCATGCATGCACTACCACCCCCATGAGGGTGACCACCAGTGTAAAGACTGAGCAAAAGGAATTAAAATCCTCCCAAAATGGAGTAGAGGATGGAATATGACCATTTCCAAATCTATGAGCACGACAAGGGGCTGTGATGCCCCCAAGTCTGACACCAGGGTCCGTACTAGGACCAAGGACGAGTGATAGGATGCCAGGCATGTCGAAGATAAAAGGACTCAAACTCAAGAAAGCATAAATATACTCAAGTAACTGTGATCCCAAAGGCCAACTAGTGCACAAAGAATAGACTCCCAATAAAATCTACAGCCAAAATACAAGCAAACCAAGGGGAGGATATGTGAGCTCCCAAATGCAGCAAGTATGTCACACCTAGGAGAGGCTTGAAACTCCCATACACTACAAGCAAAGGTACCTAACCAATTATAGTGGCCCTCAGCTTCAATGCATAAAGCAACTGTGTTGTCTAACCTTTACCTAGCCAGGACACATATAGAATAACCCCTACAAAGTACCCCCTCAATATCCTAGGCAAGGCAACTAAGGTCACCTCAATATAATCAATGCTCAGGCGAAAATTCGCAGGCGGGATTGACCATATGGGAAGGGTAGCAAAGCCCGAAACTCTCGAAAGAGCCCCCAGATATGAATACAATCTTGGAAATATCTCCGGTGCTACTCAGTTATGACTAGGGGTCATCCCAATCAATAACCGCTCACGTTGCCTCGTGCTTAACTCCCTTTTGAGAGGAGGATACTAAGAAACACTGGTTATACTAAGGAATTTCACACACTCACCTAGACAGATACATACATGTTGTTGTTTAGTGGTCTTGGAGAATTTACTCTCAATGAACTATTCCAAGACCCTAAAACCTAGTCTTGTTGGTGTACCCTATCAAAGAAAATAGTGTAATTCATTTTATTATGTGTTGATTTTAATTGGCTGTAATTACTCAAAGGGAAATGGTCATGCAACTAATGATATGAAGACTCAGCATTGAAATAAAAGTGCACACCATAACAAACGATGCTAAGTGCAATCTTTCTCAAATGAAAAATAGGGTATGCCACTACATGAGATGCATAAATATATATTCCTTTATGAATGCCAATGCAATCCTTCCTATATGAAATCCTAAACACAACTCTCATCCAAGCAATCCAATGCAAGTGCCTCCTCAAATCCATATCTAAGATGCAACTAAGAGTGTAACTTCTTTGTATTTTTCAATATAAAAGAATGAAAAATGAAATAAAAGTCATCTAAAACTCTTAGCCTCTGCAGCAAGTATAAAAGACAAGCCCAGCAAGACACCAAGACAAAAAAGAGTAATGCACTAATGGGAAAACAAAAAGGATAAATGAATAAAACTACTTTCAAAGAAAAATAAATGAAAAAGCAGTCTCTGGTCACAAAAGAAGCATCCAACGGACAACATCGGACCCAAGACCCAACCACACTCACAACCCACCCAACAACTTCCCACAACATCAAACTCACCAAAAGGGAGGATGTACACAACTGTTTAAAGAACATCTACGTATATACGTGACTTTTGGCCAAAAATCTGTGTGTATATGTGGATTTTGGCCAGAAATATATGTGTATACGCAACTTTTGGCCAAAAATCCATGTATGTACGCGGCTTTTGGCAAAAAACCTGCATATACAGAGAAGGCAGTGGTAAAATGGAGGCCAAGCGTCAAACCAATAAAGGAGAGTGTCAATGGATGAACATACTATAAAATGCAACAAAAAAACAAGGAGAAACAAAAATCAAGTCAATAATATCAAGCCCGTTGTGCCCACAAACCCCCAAATAACCCCAGCGGAGTTGCCAATTCTGTTACGGAGAGAAATGCCTATGGCTTGGGGTACCACAACAAACAACTTGACTCCAGAAATCAATCCTTTCCAATATGCAATAGAAATTAAATATCTAACACTAAAGGATCAGACCTTGTACCTTATTTCGGATGGTTGAAGTAGATCCCCGTTGAGCTTTCCAACTTCAGCTTGAATTGATAAATCACTTCCTTGACAACAAGTAAACAAGAGAAGCATACTATATATATTGGTGTTAGATATATTCTAGCATATATAATCAATAATGTATAAACATTTGAAAACATCCATGGATAAAATATTCATTCAAACATATATTATTGGACAGGAAAATATTTTTCTATTAATATAAAATCAGAGATTACAATGGATACAACCTATGTCGGCATGTCTACGAATCGGAGAAACTGAATCCCCCACTTGGGCCTCCACCACTTCAATCCTCCATCTCTCGATAGCAAGCTCACAAGAAAAAGGCAAGCTTGGGAAGAACACAAAAGTGCTCCAAGGGACAAAGGGATGTAGACTCAAGCACAAGTTCCAACAACAATGGACTATAGTTTCTTTGCTCTCAATTCTCTCGTATGCCTTCAATGTACCATAGATTTCCTTATATAGCTTTTCAAAGGGTTAATGAAAGGTCGAATCCGAGTGATCTCAAGGCATATGGAAGGCCAGGAGTCAAGTGAGTCAGATCCATGTCAAGGAAAACTCCAAAAGGATTTGGATTATGCACACATCCTAATGTACGCAGTTTTAGGGGTCAAACCCGTGTATATACGTGATTATAGGTTTAAAAGTCGCGTGTATTAATTTTCACATGCTTTTAGGGATGGTCAAGGAAACATCAAAGGACAAAAAATGGTCCAAGGGGTCTAAGGAGTCTGCAGAGGGATAGGGGAAGGCCATACAAGTGTGATTCACCTGGAGTGGTAAAATCAGCTATAACAGCTAGACATAGTACTTTTCCATTGGGTGAAAAATTACAATTACATAGAAATTTGCTTGGATCCTTGTTCCGAATAAGCATCTCGTGTCTTTGAAACTAAATGTTGTTTTTTTATGAACATTGAGTTGTGATTATGCCTACATTATATTTTTCTACTAAATGAATGTGATATATGTGTGGATTCAGTTAAATTTCATTGTTTTTGTAATTATTATTTCACACTAATATTCTTAATATAAATTTGTATATGTCCTTCTAGATTAATTAAGAACCCATAATCATTCATCTATCCCACTATGCTATTTAGCTTATGGACGAGGAAATTACAATACATATATTGAGAACACTTAAAATGTTTTCCTTAGATTATTTGGTTCCATTTATAATATTATAGAGTCCTATATAAGAGGATCAAATTATCCATAAATTACATATGATCCTTTGATACAAAATCAACCTCCAACTTTCTTTTATTGCTCACTAATACAAGACTAAAAAATATTCAATACATTATTTTGTGGTTTTTGTTGATTTGATATTAAAATCATTTTGATACATATTAAACACAAATTATATGTTAGGAAATAATTCATTAAATATGTGTATGTGTGTGCATGCACACCCACATTTGTAAAATAAGAAAATGCATTGTCTAATAAATTATCAACATGAAAATTGTACATATATTAGGAACCCAAAGACTAAAATGATAATTTCTCTACACTCTCTAGTTACATTTAGAATCTTGCACAAAACTACATAAGAAACTCACAGTGCCCCTAAAATTACATATGAATGAATGATACTATCATGTTAACATTATCTATATGTAGCATTGTTCCCAATCGTGAGTCGTTGGAAAATAAAACCACAAAATTTCTCTCTACCCATTTATATGTGTATGAGAGATATTATTAATTCATGCCATGCATTATAATATTATTTATAATAACTATTTTTTACTACAAATACCTATAGTTGGGTGTGAACATACCAATGTTAATGCATTGATCACATAAGAACCCTTTAGTTAAAAATGTTTGGAAAGGACTAATATTTGTACGGGTGACCTCCCGAGAAGTTGTATTGTTGCACCCTCCATCCTCTTTTAGGTCTAGAAGGAGTGGGGGGGCATATCTTATATGATCTCGAAATAAATTTGAAGGAAAACTTCTCCTTGTGCTTAGGTTGGTCAAGCAATAATATTGTGGATGATTTGGCCTTCAACCAAGGAATAAAATTACTTATTAGGGAAGGATTGAATAATTAAATATAATTGAATACTATCATATCTTTCATATCCAATACTTATATGACATATTTCTAACTTCCTAGAATATATGAAAGAATAATGCAGCTACCAAGAAACCAAGGTGACTTTTAGCTCTATCATGTCCTCTGGGAGAATAATAGGGAATTAGATAGAATGTATAGCATAGATCCATCCTTTCTAAAAGGAATTATTTATCTCTCAAAAAGTAATGAAATTTTTTAACAAACACCTTAAACACTAGGCTCCATGGTGGAGGAATTGGCTAGGAACAAGTTTAGAATGCTCCAACCTTGCGAAAGTAGAGACATGATATGATCATATTCAGAGTCCCAATGGTATGGTGGAGGACTCAATTGGGATATGGGAGGTATCTAAGCACCAGGATGACATTATGGCACAATGAAACTAGAGTAAAAGTGGATTTGGGCATGCCTACACACATATTCTCATATGTAAGGTATATGCAATGTGGAGAACAATTGTGATGAATCCTAGGGACATCATGGATTTGAGTGAGTTGGTGTGTGGATAGGACAAAAATTTTCATTTACAATAGTTACCATTTACTTTACATACCCTTCACTCATAGTTTATAAGCATGTAGAAAGGTATGGAAATGGCTCTTAGGATCAAACAAATTCAAAAATTCAAGTGTTGTTTTAACCATGATGGTGGTATGTGTGGATTATGGTTATCAACTCAGAAAATGAAAACCCCCATATGTAAGGTATAAAATGAACATGATCTTTGGGATCCAAAATTGAGTAGACAAAATGACAAGAAATGGGTGGAGTGAGGATAAGGATTTTTATATTCCCCATGATATCCAATGAATTAATTCTATCCAATAACACCCGAGGAAGAATTTTCACAATATATGGCATGAATTGCATGCCTCTGATCAACTAATGGACCAGTGGAAGAAAGAAGAAGAGCATCCTCGATTGGTATCTCAAAGTTATACTACTTACCAATAATAAATTCTAGGAGCATATTTGGAGAAGTATAAATAAAATAATTTAGTTCTAGAGTGTGTGGCAATATTGGAAGACATGCCATTGACCATGTAACAAACGTTTGTGAAATCGACAAGGTAGAGGAGTCTTCCTATTGATGTTTGGAATTATAGAATGACTCTTGCGTGCCCTCAGGAAACCCCTGAACTTAATTATGTGTTTAATGTCTCTCTTTTTTTTACAATGTTTTGTTAGGAATTATTGTTGCATGTTTAGGTCTCCTAACTAATGTTAAGAACTAGAAACTCTGCCAAACTTGTTTTTGAGGAGTGGACAATACTTTGGTATAAAGGATGATGGCCAATTTTGTTTTTTTGTACTTGACATCTTTCCCTCTTCCTTAAATACAAGATTTTCTTCTTGTTTTGATAAAAAAATACAAATAACTATAGCTTTTATAAATAGTAAAAGTAAAATAAGTTGTTCTTGGAAACTAATAAACCTAAAATATTGATGAGAAAGAACGTTGATAATAAAGTATGTTAATTTTTTGAAATAAACAATGAGTACATAGACATAGTATCACATATATATTTAATTTCCATATTTAACCATGTAAGATTTTAATACACTACATAATGCTTTATGTTATTACACATTTTCAGATTTATCTAGGAACTAGTAAAAATTTTGAGAGAGTTAAAGATTGTCTAAAACCTTCTCTAACATGGTTTCATGCTTACTTGATGAAGGCGAAGATTGAAAGAAAATTGAGTTTGGTAAACATAGAGGGCATAAACATCGTACCCACGTTCAAGATTTGAAAGGATGGTATCGAAGTGAAGATGTTTCTTTGTCCATGATAGTGCATTTGCAATTTAAAATTTTATACATATATACATCAATGATGAGTTGTAACGTGCAAATAATTTGAAAATGCATTATCATTTTGATTGACTAATACTCTCCAAAAAAACATTATCAATGATGCATCGAATAATAAGTATAACATGATATAGAGAGAAATTAATTCTATGGTCCATCAAGTTCCTTAATTGATTGCTATGTTCATCGTGAGTGTGATTATTCATATATATTTCTAAAAATATATCTCAGGATTTGCAGAATATGGTTATTATTACCAATACCACCCTTAATAGCACCCTTACTTGGAGGTAGAAGCAACAAAGGTTGACTTGCATCTTCCTTTTATTGTTCTTTCAACGCTTCCTATCGTTACCTCGTTATTTATTTAGCTTTTTTTTTAATTTCATCTCAATTAATTAATTACAAACATGTTTCTCGCTTCAATGTTTTTTATTTCCTATGTTGATTGGTTGATAAAAAACAAAAAAGTCCGATTTCCTTCCAAATAATATATATCCTTATGTCACAAATATTGAAAATAATGTACAGCTTTAAACAATTAACAACTTTGTATTTGTAAAATGATTTTTTTTTGTGTTTTTATGTTTTATACAATTAACATTTCTTGGTTTATGTGTGTGGTTAGTATGCCTTTAAATGTTGGGTTGGAAGTTAGGAAGTTCATGGTTGGAAGTTAGGAAGTTCATGCGTTGTAGTTTATTATGTAAAGTGGTATTAGCAAAAGTTCATTTGAGCTATTGGATTGGGAAGTTCTCATGCTGTAGTTGCAAAAGATCGATCGATCGATCAATTTTTCTTACCAAAGAAAATCTTTAATTGATGGTTTAGTTAATCCTGAATTAAGGTATCCAAAAAAATAATTAAATTCCTTGATCGTGGTATTTTAAGACCTTGATTGGGGCTTTAAAAATAGGATTCTGGATCTTTTTTGTGCATTTAATTTTTTTCATCAATGAATCCTTTATCCAGTGCCATATCATTTACCCATTTTTAAGTTTGTATAATATTTCTTTTTAATTTTCTTCTAGAACTTACATTTAAGAACCTTGTCCACAACTTTAAAGAAGGTTAAAGAAAAATCAACAACATAAAGAGTAAGCAACAAAAAAAATAAATTAAAATATATATTCCCCACGTCCACGTATATTCTTGAAAAAGGTATTTGTGGTTTCTGAGTTTATATAAACATTAAAACAAAATTTGCATGAACACAAATATGTGCAAAATGTGATTTAAATATTATGTGTTGAGTTTTTAAAAATAATAAAAAATATATTTTGCAGCACAAATTTAAAAATATATGTGCTTGAACATATTCATATATATGTTTTCGATCATTATACATAAATTAATATTAATTCATTTTACATGAACATAACCCACTTGTTAAATTTTCCTAAATTTGCAATGACAAACATTCCATTAAATGCAAATTTGACATATTAAATGACATTAGTAATTTTCTTTTTAAATATCATTGCAAAGATAGCATACTTCCCTACAATTTGTTATTTTATTACAGGGCTGATGCACAATCATGGATTCCTTTAAGGACACTTTAGATGCCACATAATACTAGAATAAACAAAAAACTCTGATTTTAGGTGACAATTAGGGGTACTTCCCTAACTTATTTGAAGATGAAGTAAAAAAAGAAAAGATAGGTAATTGAATCAGCTTTCATAATATATAGGGTTTATGTAGAGAAAGTGTGTGCAAATGATTATAAAATTATTTTCCGTGAAAGTGGGTTTTCAAATTTTCAGCACATCTTAACATATATGTTTGTGCGGGTGCAGCAATATATGAGGTAAATGATGTCCATTTGAGATAAAATCTTGCAGACATATAAAGGACATATGGGCCTAGTGCACCACTATTTATTCGGAAATTTTCATGAATTATTTTTTTTATTATTAATTATTGAAGTCAAAAAAGATTGAAATTAAAACCTTATGTGCGGGTGCAACACTTTAGGGGCAAAAATTAATGAAATCCTTGATTTCTTAATATAAGATCACAGAGCTTGATCTCGTCTAGTGCACCATATAGTTTTTATGGGAAATGGTGATGGATATCGAAAGTTATATAAGAAACAATCGATGTATGTATTCTCGAAAACTAACGTGTGTCATTTAGAAAAATAATTATAAATAAATAAAACATAGTTTTGTAGGAAAAAATTATATATTCAGAATCGTCATTTCTTACTCTACAATATCGTACATTTTCATAAAAAAATATTGTGTATGTCATATCAAAATAGGGATCTAATATGAGCATATTGATAAAGTTCTAAAAGACTTGAGCAATAGCCCTGGTTGATTTGTCCTAGCCATTAGGTTCAGTATTCTGAAGCTGCTTCCAAACCCAATGGCAAACCTTAATCCCACCAAATATTTAAATTTTCAAATAACGCATATGCGATATGGATAATCTATATCGCATATGCGTTATATCGCATATGCGATACATAGAATTACATTCATCATCATTAACCTCATGTCAACTTCTAACCAATGTTCCATTAATATCAACTAATTAAATATCATATCAACCTCATGTCAACTTCTAACCAATGTTCCATTAATAAAAAAATTATCAAGTGGAAGAAGACATGCATATTTTGGTAGACATTGAGTATATAAAGGGAGAGATTAGACTTCCAAATTTTGTATATCCTTCTAGTGAAGAGGATCTTATGGTGCAAGTTGTTTAAAAAAAATATATATGTTCTTCATACCAACCAGCATCATGGCTATTGCACTCCTAATATTTATGATTAAGGGAACAAAGTGTATGATCTCCTAATGAATTTTTGCAATGTCATATTT
>LPNX010306248.1:8585-57635 GCA_001517045.1 Pseudotsuga menziesii
CAGGGATTATGCATATCTAAAATGCTCTTCGATAGAGAGTGCTCTTGACTTGTGTTTCTGCAAGTTCAAGAGTCTTACTTGTGGATTATTAATTGATTAAACAAGCACAAGGTGATATTAGTTGCTTAAACTCTCCGATAGAGAGCACTCTTGATCCACCTTATGGTGAGATTCAAGAGATTCAAGTAGTTGATTAACTTAGAAAGATAAATAATTAAACTGAGTAATCAACTTAAAAGTGATGAATTAACAATTAGTGATCTAAGCATGAGATGTAATGAAATGATGAAAACTAGCACTAATCAAAGCATACACACAACACAAGCCTCCCCAAATGGGGGAGGAAGAGAGTGGGGACTTAAAAACCCCACTCAAACCAAGATCTTTTATTAACTTTATACAATTGTGCCTTAAGGAACTTGATCCTTGAAAGGACTTTTCAAATAAAGGCCAAGTAACTCTACAAAAATTATAACTTGTAAAAAGGAGAATGCCTTGTATTTTTTCTTTTGAGATCTTTTCGAAACCTGTGAAGGGGGAAAAATGAAGAAGTTTGAAGAGGGTAAAAAGAACAAAGGAAAGAGGGCTGAAACAAAAGAAGATGAGAGAAGGAGGGCAAACAAACTAAGCAAGAATCAAAACCAAGGAAAGGGGAGAATAGGGCAGCCAACTAAGAAGCTAAGGGATGATCAAAATTGAAGAAAACGGGGTAGCGAAAGAGCAAATAAGTGGCTGTCATAAAAAATGCAAAACGGGACAGCGAACAAAAAGTAAAAGAAATGGCCAAAAACAAGGTTAAAGGAAGCCCCAAAACTAGGGCAAAAAGAGGCAAAAAGGGGAAGGAAGCTAGGGCACACTAGGGGAAGAAGGCGCCCCCACTCCAACTGAAAACACTGAAATCCACCCCTAAACAAGCCCACACGTGTGGAAGGCACATCACTGCTGAGGAGGGGCGTGAATGGGTGAAGGAGGCTCCTGAATGTTGGTAAAACCACCTCTTTAGGTCTGGCTGGAGTCTGTGCTAGGTCTGGGAAGCCCACTGATGGTGTAAGCTTCAGTCTTCACCTTGTTCAAATCACCGGACGAATGAGAGCTCTCAATCTCATATTTAGCTGGAGATGACATGTCTGCTAACTGATAATAAAATAATTGCTCTCTTAATGATGACTGAAGCTGAGTTATGATAACTCCAATCATCATAAGTGCTCCATGAGATGTCATTTAGCCTTTTATTTCACTGAATTTGAATTAATTTGGAGAGTTTTAATTTTCTCCAAAATAATCATTTTTTAATAAAAAATCATTTTTATCCTCAAAACTGACTTTTTTTGAGAAAAAAGGCATTATGTGTCCGATTGTTGATTTGAAAGTTGGTTCTGACTGGCTGGCTGATCAAGAATGTTTTTGGCTTAAGGTCCGGATGACTTATTTGCCACGAACGGGTTTTTTCCATTTAATTAATGGAAAAATTAACCCAAAAAACTTAGGAAAAGTAATTAAAAATTAAAAAATTAAAAAATTAAAATTTTTTTTTTCCCCGTTTGAAAAAGATTTTTTTGATTTTTTTTTTATGTGTCCAGATGACCTATGACATGACCATGATCTATCTAAATAATGTCTAGTAGGCTTATAACACTCAGTTGGGCTCTAATAACCCCCCCCAAGGCCTAGAATTCAACATCGGGCATTCCAGCTTTGGAGGAAGCAAGAGAAAACCTCGTCAATTCAACTCGGCTGAAGGCAAAGCATAATTGTCAAGGGAAAAAAACTCCTTGGAATACCCTATTTGAGATTCTACGTCTCAGGAGACTGAACCACTCAAAAATATCCTACTAGCACATTTTATTACAAACCCTGTGGGGCCATTGTCAAAATTATTCAAATAAAAAAGTGACTAGCCAATATTGGCTAGATAAGCAGACGAATCAATTGATACACTGGAATCAGACTTTGAATAAGTCTGTCAACCGGCGGCTCCTCAGGTAACCCAACTATGGTACAAATAAGTGGATAACAGGAGGCAACCCACTTCCTAGACAACAACATTCCCCATATATTAGATACATCTATGACTACAATGACCATGGTCACACCAATGTTTGGGTAGACAGCTAACTGGACAGGAAAATTCAAAATTATACCCACACCATCAGTTTCTCTTGAGTTTGTGGCACACACGTTTTGGTACGGTCTTATTATCCTTAGACCCATTTTCTCCATAACTTTCTTAGTCATGATGTTAGAGGATGCACCCGAATCAAGCATATAATTGTGCAACAGCTTATCATTTGCAATCAATGAAATGTAGAAGGGAGGATGGTCTTCTTTGTTAGGATCTCTACTATGCAAAACAATAGGAGTATCTTCGTTAAAGTTGTTTTGTTTCTTAGTAGGACTCTTAACAGGTTTGCTCATAGTTGTCTCTTTTGTTTTGTTGGCTACCTTTTTCTTAGTCTTTTCAGTAATTGCTTCTTCAGGCTTTTCATCATTCTTTTCCTTAGGTTCCTCTAAGGTTTTCATGAAAATATCTCTTTGACTAGGAATTTTCAGGATCTCAATTACTGGGACAGGGATTTTAGCACTAGATAACCAATTACCCAAATCAATATTCAGATCTACATAGGGAGAGATTTTTACATTTGGTTTGTGTTGATCTGATTTAGTTGGTATGCCATTCCTTCTTCTTTGGTATACCATGCCTTTATACTTCTCAATGATCTGCTCAAGAGTAGGTTTTCCACCAAAAATCTTTGTAGCATTGGTAGGAAAGGATAAATAAGTAGTTTCTTCTTTGTTTCTCTGAGTTAGTTATGTGAATAGATATTTGAGTTGTATGCTTTATTTGTTTGTATGCATGCTTTCTAATCTTTTGCATAGGTACTCCCAGATATAACGCTTTGGTGTAGTCATTGTTCAAACTGTGCAGGGACATTTGGCGTAAAGGAGTGGTGGTTCTTGTTCTATTCCATCACACCTCTAAGTTCTTTTGAAGAAGATCTTAATCCCTCCACTCTCCACTTGAGGACTTCATTGCCCAATGTTATCACCAACCTTGTAGTTGCCTATGTATGATGAATCCAGGATGGATGGTAGAGGGGTAAGCAACTAGGGAGGTGGAACCAAGACTGTCTAGACTCCCAAATGGATGGTTGTCACGTCAATCAAGGCAGTCTTCGCTTTATGTTGTCCGAGTCCAAGACAACAATGGGGGAGACTTAGATCTGCTCCCGATAGGAGAGATCAGAGCTAGACACCAGATCAGATCAAAACAAACTTTGAGGTATGTAAGGTGTAAGGTGTTCAGCAACTCTAGACCTACAATAGGATTTGGTAGATGGATCAGGACTTCAGCAGTATATTGGTTGATACGAAACAGTAATCGGATGACCTTTGGGGGAAATGGTTAGATCTAGGGTTTTGGTACTAGCAACTAAAGAAGATGATCTCTGCCTTGGGAAGCGTAACTGAGGCAAGATCGGCAGGAAAAAAGTCGGGACTATCTAGTACCTGGCTGGCAGACTCAATGAAGAAGGTGAACAGGTGTGATTGTTTGAGTCATCAAGGAACATCCAATTTCAAGGGAAAAAGATCATTTCAGGGCTAGCGTTATGGATGGGAGATCAGTGCCTTTCGTGCATTGGGCAATGGAATCAGTATACACCTAGCGTTGTGGTGAACCCACCTAGGGTAGACCTTGATCTGTGGACCCATATAAGTCTTATGGTCTGGATGGCTCAGTTAAGGCAGGAATTCAATCAAGGAAGGCTAGTGCTAGGGTTGGATGAGATAGATCTGTAGATATGAGGCCACCAGCAGACAACCAGCTCAGCATTGAAGGTGAAATGGGACTAGGAGGGGCTGATCTACACACTTGGTCCAGAGAAAATTGGAAAAAGTCAGATCTTCAAAAAGTCAAAGTTGATGATTAAGGCTGAGAGGGTGAAAAACTAATTTCTTCAGATCTAGGGCATGCAAGCTGGATCTAGCTCAACGTTATGGGTGTTCTGGAGTGCTCAGGACTTGATCTATTAGCCTAGCCTGTCAGATTTCGGAAACAGTAAACTCTAGAAAGGTCCAGTTTTTCAGTGATGGCGCTAGGGTTGTTTTCAGTCTAAAACTCAGATCTAGGTCACATTGTCATGAACCTGGACAACGTTGGGGGTGATTTGGACTGTGTGAGACCCGATCTATTAGTCTATGAAGTCGAAAATCAGAAAAAGTCAAAACCCTAGTAGGTCAAATTTTCAGTGGGGGCGCTATGCAGTTTTCAGACTAAAATTCAGATCTAGGTCAAACCAGCAGGAATTTGACCAGCGTTGCAGTAGATTCAGTGAGAGGGAGGCCCGATCTATGAAACCCAGCAGTGGTTTGGCCAAAGATCGGACGGTTTCCGGATTTAGTATTTTTTAAGGGTTTTTTAGTATTTTAAGGATTTTCAGAAAAATGGAAGGAAAACAGGTACAATGGATTTAGATCTGTTAAAGAGAAGAGAATTACCTGTTGGATCGTACCTGGAAATGCTTGTAGAAGTCTTAACAGCGATGACCCTTGCTATCCCGATCAGTTCTGGAAGATCCACATGATTTCTATGACGGATGTAAGCCCCAAGCCACCAATGCGCCCCCTACCCTGCATGAGCAAACGTTAACAATATTAGATTTGCTAAGACAAGATAAAGAAACTAAATGCTATAGGAAAGTAAAAAGAAGTAATCATAGATCACAATGACACTAATGAAAACCCCCTGATCCAAGGCGAAGATAATCGAATGAGTTGAGGTCCCCTTGCAAAAACGCTCCAGCCAAAATGCCCTCCTGTAGACAAGACAATGATAGCAGAAAAAATATAGATCTCACATGAATTTCTACAATGCTAGGAAGCAGAAGACTATCCAATCACCATTTGAGAACATTAGAGATGCAAAGCAGATCCAGAAAATATCCACAAAAAAAATATTTCTATTATTCAGATCCAAGAGCCAAAGACCACTTACAAATGAGAAGCTCTCTCCTTTAGATAGAAATGAGAGAACCACAATCATAACCGAATCTTAATCACTTTCAAAATGAGTGTTAAAGATTAAAAGATAAAATATTCTAATCAATGGTTAAGATGAGCTCGACATACAATATATGGATCAATATAATCATAAAGTACCAAAGTGGACTAAATCACCCATCAAGAGGGTACCCCACTCAACAAGAAATAAATGAAGCACATGGTGGGTCTATAGAGTGTTAACTAACTCCCTATGGGTGCCCCATCGCACAAATAAAATAATATAACATTTTAATTCTTTGACTTTGTGCCTCCTTGAGGAAATCGTAAGCCTCCCAAGAGCTCCAGAAAATAATATAAAATGCCCAAAAAAATAGGTGTGGGCCCAATCAGGTGCTGCAACTGTTGGAGAAGGTGTGGAGGACATCACTCTCATCATCATGACTCATCCCATGTCATTTCCTTGCCTCAGTAGCCCAAATCGATTTCTTCAATAGCCATTTAATCATTTTTTAATTTGCTTCGGGAAACGTGAACCTGCCAAAACAACCTCTTAGGGTGCCTGCGTTGTCAAACTGAGCCCACTAGGCTCTCTGGGATGGAGGTACTATGGTACAAACAAGTGTCTGCACCCCCTATGTCCATACAACGCCCTAGGAGATCCAAATAAAACATTTTCCTGCTCAGACACATCATCCTGTGAAGCAAAACTGCATCAGAAAGGTAAAATGAGCCTGATCATTTCTGCAAGTGCCTGGAACTGAAAATAACCTATCTCATCAAACTCAGAGAGTCCAAATCCATCTAGGGTGTATACTCATACCCCTCTCAGGTCTCTACTTGATCATCAGCCATATCCAATAGACAATATAACCATCTGTAAATGATCAGATACCAATAATATAATTCAGACTATCATCCATCTGCTGCAAGTATTATAAGGCTAAGACATGCTCTACAACTCATTTAAGCAACAATCACAACAAGTAGCAGTCATTTCACTGGCGGTGTATCAACCAAATACATATATAGGGTTTATTTATTATTACTCAGACTAGACTTTCAGGATTATACTCACTTCATAGTTGTAGTCAATTTGTTAGTGACAGGTGAAGGATGAAATTTACAAGGCCAGGGCAAAGGATGACCTCCTACTTAACATCATGACACTTTGGATATGGAAAGGAAAAACTCACTAAAACCAATGTCGGACAAACAACAACACAAGCTATGGCAGTGCCTCACAAATGGTTGAGTTGTTTAGAGTGCTTATTCAACTTAGGCATCATGACTACATCAAGCTTGATCCAGTTTCATTAGGATCATCAATTTTATTTCCATGGCCTTTTTGGCCTATATGACCCTTTGGGACTTCACCAGTGCTTAAAAGCACAGCTAATCGTAGCTTTCATCCGGGACATATTCAAATTTATAAGGTCAGCATATATTTAACCATTGCTTTTTGAACCTTTTCTTATACCCTTCAAGGGGTATTTTAGCATTTCGTTGCTCTTGCCCTCTTTACATATGTTAAGAAACACAGTTTAACATTTTCATTTTCCATGGGCGCATACAAACATTTCCAATACAAGTAGTACATGAGCTTTCAGTTTTAGCCAACAACATCTCAAGTGACCAGGGGGAGTTTTGCACAGTGCCAAACATCGGGACAACCGACCAAGATGATTTAGGTATATAATCCAACTCACCAAAGGCAAGTTCTGTCACCAACTCAGAGCTGAGACACAATATAAACAGGGAGGCTTGTCCCGGGGGAAAAGGTCCTCCATGCCATAAGTCAAGTAGTAATTCGGGTTACGAAACTAAACTGGAAGGTAATGGATGGGTGGAGACAATGAATGATGAAGCCAACACTAGCAAGCCAAAACAATGGTGGGAACGACTACCTCTATTCTCCCTAAGGAGGGTGTTGTCTGTCGATTGCACACCAGCAGCAGAAATTTAATGAAAGCTGTCTCCTCACTTGACAAAGTGGGAGAGGTGTGGCCTTGGGGGCAAGCACTGAGCTAGGTACTGTCACCTACTCCTAGGTCCTCTGTTTAGGCTTATTCCTAACGAAGCCAAGAGGGGTAGTCCCTACAAAATAGTTTTCTAAGGCTCTTAAGGTTGTTTAAAGTTTTTTAAGGTTACGGATGCGGATGGGTGTTGCTTAGGAGTTATTGTAATTAGAAGTGTTTGTTTATTACGAGAATGACAATTAATCAAAAGCAATCCACGTTGCTAACAAGAGATTTACAAAGATAAGCGAAGATTCCAGACTTATAACTAAGCATTTAGAGATAGCAAAAATGAACCACAGACAATTGATCATGATAGATAATTATTCAAACTTAACCAAGGACCAGTGTCTTATGGAGTCAACGAAATGCGCAAATAAAATGATAAGTCTAGGAATTAAGCTGGTGAGTATTAGATTGTGCGAATGCTCTTGCTAGGTTTTAAGGATTTTAACGGTGATCTTGCTTAAGGTGTCTGGAAATCCTAACCGGAAATACCTTCAGTGGCTCCGTCCGAAGACATGACGGCCCTGTTTGGAATCATAGCTAGGTGTTCAATAACTTAACCAACTGTGTCCAGATTGGGTTGCTCGACGCCTACACTTGGAATTTGCCCACTACCTGAGTATTTTATCGAGACAATGTCGGTGCGTTGGTTATGGGATAAAGTTTTATTATGTTTCTCTTGCATGAACTTAACAAGTCCATTCACCGTTTTGAGTACGAGCACAACCCGAAAGTCGGCAGAGCATACTAGGTGAAGGATGATCAACGAAGTTAATTAATTATGGAAAAGTGAGTTGCAAAATTTTATTAAGTCAATTAATTACACTCTCCGATAGAGAGCGCTCTTGACCTTGTCTTATGACAGAGGTTCAAGAGTCTTATCTGATCTAGATGCCTAATGCAAGGATGATGTAAGACTAATGATGCTCTCCGATAGAGAGTGCTCTTGACTTGTGTTTCTGCAAGTTCAAGAGTTTTACTTATTAATTAATTGAATTAGAAAACAACATAAACGTAAAGCAAAGATGGTTTATTAAACTCTCCGACAAAGAGCACTCTTGATCCACCTTATGGTGAGATTCAAGAGATTTTGGTTCTTTTTAAGATTAACAATTATAGAGAAAGATACTACAGTGTGATTAATAAAGTCTAATCTAGCAATTAGTAGCTATACTTAATGAACAACTAGCAATTAGTGGAAATGAAAACTAAGTCTAATCAAAAGAACTAAGCTAAGTGCTTAAAGTTAAAACTACACCAAGAAAACATGAAAATGAACACAAGACACACTTCCCCTAAATAGGGGAAGTAGAAAAGATGGGAGACTTGCTCCCACTAGCCTTTTTATTAATTTTTTACAATGATCATGATGACTTATTTTTTGCCTTTTTTGGAAGAGCAGGGATAGAAATGGATGAAAGAAGAGGGAGAAAGTCTTTTTGTTCTTTTTGCACTTCTCGCTTGCTCTCTTGCTTGCTTTAAGCCCTTGGGCTTTTCTTGAATTTTCCTGCAAATAAGAGCTTTGAACAGTTTAAATGTTATGCAGTAGTTAAGACTTTAAGACAAATTACACACTAAAAACTCAAAAAAAAAGGGCCAAAACCAGCAATGAAAAAAGAGGAAAAAGAGAGAAAAAAACCAAAGAAGAGGAGAGAGAAAAGGTGGGAAAGAGGGCTGTCCTAAATGAAGGAAAGGGGCTGTCGAAGAAGCAAAAAAAGGCTGCAAAACAGTAAAAAAGAAGGCAGCGAACAAACAAAAGAGGGCTGCCAAAAAAGGAGAAAGCTAGGGTCAAAAAACTAGGGCAAAAGGGGTCCAAAACTAGGGCAAAAGAGGGCTGTCCAAAAAGAGGAAAAGGGGCTGCAAACTAAAGTAAAAAGAGGGCAGCAAAGAAGAAGAAGTAAAGGCAAGCTAAACAAGGCAATGGGGAGGAAGCTTAAAGGTTGAAAAAAGTAAACTAGGGCTTCCTAAATGATTGGTAACCAAAAGAACATTAATTTATGGATGGAATGAAAGAGAGATAGAGTTAGACTCCCAGCTTTCTTTTTGTATTTTAAAGAAGACGATCGCTGTAGGTCTTGCAATGAAAGTGTTAGATTCAAATGGTTGCTTGAAGCCTGGGATAGAAGCAACTGAGCTCACACCCTTCTTCAACCTGTGAAGCCTGATAACACACCACAACTCAATACAAATGTGAGATCACAATAACATGCTAGTATGCTAAGACAATTTAATCATGATCAACATTACGTATATACTGATTACTCATATCCATCAAGATACTAATCTACTTCGCACAAACAATTAAATTGAAACTACAAATGACTGTTCTACCGTGCCAACAATGGCCTTCTTGAGCTAACAAAACAATTGATCTCATACATGTATTAAAGAAATAGAGGTTAGAGACAATATCACCTCAACCATTTAGAAAGCTACCACATCCAAGAGCTCATAGACCTCCAAAGTCGAATCTTTATTAACAATTCAAAGCAAATGCTTGATACAATTTTCTTAAAGTAACTCTACTACAAAAGTCCATCCTAATAGAGCTGAAAGAGCCTCTATTTATAAATTGAGAGAGTGCTAAAACCCTAAAACCAAATCACATAACCTGACCGTCTTGGTCACATAACTGAGAGCCCAGACCTAAAATGAAGAGTTGGGAGTGAGGGGAGGCCTCCACCTAGGTAAGGCGCCCCCACTCCAACCCTAGCCACTGAAAACAACCCAAAATTGAGCCCACACGTGTGGAAGGCACCCCCAGGCTGAGGGAGGGCGTGAATGGATGAAGTAGGCGTGAATCTGCATAGGAAGGCTACCTGTTAGGTCTAGAAACCACATATGCTAGGTATGGAGGAGCCACTGCCTAGTGATCATCAGTGCAAGCCTCAGTTTTGCCTCGATCAAAACACCGGATGAATGAATGCTCTCCACCTCACCCACACGTGAGCTTGGCTGAAGGAGGCGCAATTCCTAAGTAGAGATGTCATTTATGTCACTTAATGCTGACTGAAACAACCTTCCGTTAACTCCAATGCTGATTAATGCCCGGTGAGATGTCATTTGGCCTTTTATTTCGCTGAATTTGGATTAATTTGGAGAGTTTTAATTTTCTCCAAAATAATCATTTTTTTTAATAAAAACTCCATTTTTTCCCCAAAAATGACTTTTTTGAGAAAAAGAGCGTTATGTGTTCGATTGATGATTTGAAAGTTGGATCTGACTGGCTGGCCGATCAAGAATGATTTTTGGCTTTAAGGTTAGAGCCTTCAATCGCTGAATTCGGGGTTCGGATGATCGACTTATTACAAACGAGATTTTTTCATTTAATTTATGGAAAAATTAATTAAAAAACTTAGGGAAATAATTAAAAATTTAAAAATTTAAAAAATAATTTTTAACCCGTTCAAAAAATATTTTTTCGAATTTTTTTATTAAAGGTTCTAATGACTTAGGACAAGACCATGCTCTACTCAAATAATGCCTAGTAGGGTTATAACACTCAGTTGGGCTCTAATAAACCCCCAACGCCTAGAATTCAACATCGGGCATTCCAGCGTTGGAGGAAGTGGGAGAAAACCTCGTCAATTATACTCGGCTATAGGCAAAGCATAATTGTCAAGGGCAAAAAACTCCTTGGAATACCTTATTTGAGATTCTACGTCTTAGGAGACTGAACCACTCAAAAATACCCTACTAGCACATTTTATTACAAACCCCGCGGGGCCATGGTCAAAATTATTCAAATGAAAAACTGACTAGCTAATATTGGCTAGACATGAAGACGGATCAACTGATACACTGGAATCAGACATTGAACATGTCTGTCAACTGGTGGCTCCTCAGGTAACCCAACTATGGTACAAAAAGTTGGTAACATCTGGCTCCAACTGTGGGACAGGTACTTGCTTGATCTATTGATCAAAAAGAGTGCCTGAGAATCCAGGAATCTCTGGTACCTGCATGTAAACAAAAGTGTCTTAGGTCCATCTATATGATAAAAATATGCCATGATGAAATACCAAAAAATATTTTTGCTTTTTTCGAAATAAAGTACATGAAATAAACTTTTTTCTTTTTCAGCATGTATAAGTGAAGTATAATACAGATGCTAATATACAAAAGGAAAGAGATTTGATACAACATTCTACAAAGATATGATACATAAAAATATAGTACAGAAAACATAAAGTACACAAAAATACAACAAGGATGGGTTTAGAAAAGCCCTGGGATGACCCTTGGGTCATCTTGGAGGTTGTTTTGATAAAAGGGCTTCAAGTGTTGGCCATTCATAGGTAGGTTTAATATTACTCCATCCATGGTGTTAAGGAAAAAAGAATTGGTGCCAGCCGTGTCGCGGATGATAAACGGGCCTTTCCAAAGGCTGTTGAATTTTCCATGCTTCCCAGGCTTCTCCCTTCTCTTATCCCATAAGAGAACAATATCTCCTATTTGGAAAGATCTCGGCCTGGCTGACTTGTCAAAGGTGCCCTTCATGCTTTCTTGA
The DNA here is from genome assembly GCA_001517045.1 of Pseudotsuga menziesii. Classification (NCBI taxonomy): domain Eukaryota; kingdom Viridiplantae; phylum Streptophyta; class Pinopsida; order Pinales; family Pinaceae; genus Pseudotsuga; species Pseudotsuga menziesii. The sequence goes on from LPNX010306248.1 coordinate 20,118, forward strand.
TGTTTGAGTGACTGATCAAGGGTAGCTCTTCTAGATTCATCCAACTCTATAATCTGATTGATTCTCTGCTCCATTTCTACCGGTTCTGTGCCATATTCCCATAACATTATGAAGATCGGAATCTGCATGCTGACCGGAAGGGTGGCTCTGAGTCCATACACCAGCTCAAACGGTGACTTTCCCGTTGAGTTCTTCTTATTGATTCTATCTGCCCACACAGCATACTTAATCTTGCTATCCCATGATTTCTTATTATCCTCCACAGTCTTCTTAAGGATAGACATTAAATTTTTATTGGTGGACTCAGCAAGTCCATTGCCCTGTGGGTAATAATCAGATGAGTGGGATAGGATAATGCCATATTTGAAACATAAGTCATTGACTTTTTCGGAACTAAAGGCCTTGGCATTATCGGTTGCTATCTTAAGGGGAGTTCCGAATCTGGTGATGATTCTTTCCTTGATGAAGTCAATAACAACCTTCTCGGTGGCGGTTTTAGTGGGTATGGCCTCTACCCACTTGGTGAAGTAATCGGTTGCTGTGAGAATCCAGCAAAAACCATTGCTGGAGTTATCCTTGAATTTGCCAATGAAATCAAGCCCCCACTATTGAAAAGGGGCAAGGACGACAACCGGAGTATGGGGAAGAGCTGCCAACTTCTGCTTCCCAGTGAAAAGCTGACACTTCTGGCGACACTTTACATTCTTGTGAGCATTCGCAAAAATGGTTGGCAAGTAATATCCAACCCTCAAAATTTTGTGGGCAGTTGTATTTGCTGCATAATGGCCTCCACAAAATCCTGAGTGAAACTCTGCTAATATCTTCTTAGTATCCTGGTCGTTGATGCACCTAAGTATAATACCATCTGGGTTCCTCCAACCCAGGCCCTCTTGGGTAAGGCAATACCTAGCAGTCTTAAGTCTCAAAGCCCTACGCTTGTGTCCTTTGAGGTGATCAGGGCAGGTGAGATGGAGAAGGAAGAAAATGATGTCTGAATACCAATGGTTGTCAAGGTTTTGAAGGGCAGGAGTCATGGTAGGCTGCGGTATATCGTTTTTTGCAATCATTTCAATGGCTTCTTTGTTCTTTTGAGTAAGCATTCTTGCCAGGCCTTGTCCCTTGATTAATTTAGTGGGCTTTATCTCAAGGTCATATTCCTGAATCTTGGATACCCATGTACCCCTTATTCCTAAACAATCATTTTGAGAAAGGATATCCTTAACCGCAGTGTGGGGAACATACCCGATAACCTTGGAATACCCGATATAAGTCCTGAAATGTCTTAAAGATTTAACCAAGGCATAAGCCTGCTTCTCCATGATGGTATACTTTAGTTTGGAATTCTGCAAGGCTCTACTCATGAATGCTATAGGTTGCTCAAACCCTTCAATGTTCCTTTGGAGCAACACACCCGCAATAGTGTCTTCATAAGCAAATGAAAAGATCATAAAATCCCTTGCGTAGTTTGGGCTGACTAAGACCGGAGACCTGGTAATGGCATTCTTTATAGCATCAAAGGCTTTCCTTCCTTCAATGGTCCACACAAACTTGGCATTTTTCTTGAGTAGGGCTTGCATGGGTTTCATTAATTCGGCCAAGTTTGGAATGAATCTTTTCATAAAATTGATATGACCATTGAAGGACTGGAGGGCTTTAACATTCTTAGGGAGGGGAATCTTTCTTATGGCCTCTACTCTTTCAGGATCAATTTTGACACCGTCCTTGTTGATGATATGTCCTAAGAGTTTTCCCTCTTCTATGCCCAACACTGACTTAGCTGGATTTAAAGAAATGCCATACTTCCTACATCGCTCGAAAATTCGCCTGAGATGACCAACATGGCTGGATCTTTCCTTCGAAAAAACAGTGAGATCATCTTGATAGATCTCAATGATTTTGCCAATCAACTCCTTGAAAGCATAATCCATGGCCCTTTGGAAAGTAGCTCTTGCGTTTAAAAGGCCCAAGGGAATTCTCAGATATTCAAAAGTGCCCCAAGGAGTTGTGAAAGTGGTCTTATGCCTATCCTCCTCTTGAATGACTACTTGATTATAGCCTGAAAAACCATCCAGCATCGACATGATGCTCGATCCAGTGACCCGTTGGAGGAGGGTCTCCATGTTGGGGAGGGGGTAATTATCCTTCTGACATGCTATGTTTAGATTTCTAAAATCTATACATATCCTTATACTCCTGTTCTTCTTTCTAACTACGACCAAGTTAGAGTACCACGTGAATGTCTCGTAGGAGATATTATTCCTGCTGCCAGCGTTTTTTCTAACTCCTTTTTAATGATTGGTGCTAACTTAGGTTTTATTTGCTTAAGTTTTTGTCTGAAAGGCTTGCCTTTTTGACATTCTGGCTTCAAGGGAATAGTATGTTGAAATACATCTTCCCTATAGGCTTTGAGTTCGTCATAAGTAAAGGCAAATACATCCCTATACTCTTTGACTAGATTTATGAGGCTGTTCCTTTCTTTTTTGGAAGTACCTTTGCCAATTTTTATGATTTTTGGTTATGTTTCCGTCCCAATGTTGATTTCAATGTAATCTCCCGGTTTCATCTGCTCAATATTGCTTTTTCTTCTGTCTTGTCTGTCAAAGATGTTTTCTAAGGCAACTAGACCACGTGGGACACGATTGTTAAACTGGTCACCTTCTCCATAATATTCCTTGTTTTCTTCCTGATCATTTACTTTAAAGTTTAGGAATTTATCGACATTATGAATGAATCTCAAAATTTGCTCATCGTCTTTGAAGACCTGCTAATGTTCAACATTATCAGGAAGAGAAGGTCTGAAGTTAATCTCTAAAGAACAATCCCCCTCTAACATCTCATCCGATGGCTGAAGAGTTGACGCTGAAACTACAAGCTTATCGGAGGCACTATTCTGATCTCTAGGGACTGCTTCTATGTTAAGGGCATCAAAGTATTCCATTGTATCCCAGATTGCATTCCTATATTTTTTAAGTCTTTGACACTTACATCCAAACTGACCCTTAATCGGTTGGACAATTAAATCAGAGTCCCCTTTAATATTAAGCAACTTAATCCCCATGCCCTTGGCAATCTCAATGCCCAGTAGAAGTGCCTCATATTCCGCCACATTGTTAGTTGCTGCGAATTCCAATCTGAAAGCAAAGTTGAAAACCTTACTCTTTGGTGAAATAATGACAACACCATCAAATTCATTCTCCACAACTCACCAAGTTTTTCGGTCTTCATCTCTTCTTGGATGGGTTCCAAGAAGGTGGAGTTGATTTGATAGGAACCATTTTCATCAGCGTGGTAAGCATACTCATTCATTGGTCTTTGAGGGTTTTCAATATGGTGTCTTTTTTCCTTTTCAGAATACAACTTAACGAGTGAAAACTCTGATGCTGGTACGGTGGCATAGGTCCAATCCATCTGGATTGATCCTCCCAAAGTGGCACCCCATTTCCTAGAAAGCAACATACCCCATTTGTTCGGAACATCAATAACAAGGATGTCCATGGTGATCTGGATATTCTGATACTTAGCCAATCTAACTAACTGGTTCTTAATCATTCCTTCAACTTTAACCGGTCTAGAGTCCATGGCACATACATTCTAGTATGGCCTTGTGATTCTTCAGTCAAGCTGCTACATGACTTTTTTGGTCATGATGCTGGAACTAGATCCTGAGTCTAACATACAATTGTGTAGAAGAAGATCACCCATCATCAATGATACATAAAAAGGGGGATGATCCTCTTTTCTTGGGTCCCTAGTATGTAGAACTATAGGTGGATCGGCAAAGACGTTATTTGAAGTTCGCTCCACGGTATCAGAAAAAGTGACTTTTTTAGGGGTACGGGGCTTTACAGGATTTGAAGGACTTTCTTTAGTTTGAGAATCAACATTACTTGGAGGGTCTAGGATTTTCAAAAGTCTCTCTCTCTGGCCAGGGATTTTACATAAATCAAGGACTGTAACAGGTACTTTTGTATTTGCCAGCCAATTACCTAAGTCAAAACTTAAATCAACAATTTCTTTAGTTTCTACTTATTTGGGAGGATTAGGAGTTGTTACCTTAGCAATATTTTGTGCAGAAGACCCCTTTCTTTGATAAGTTATTCCCTTGAAGTTCTGAGTGTTGTTGATCTGCTCGGCTGAAGGCATCTCACCATAGTACTGAGTCAAGTTGTCAACTTTCTTTTCATAATGATTGGCCTGTGGCCAATTTCCTATGGGGATGGTAGGGATGCCATCTATGTTGTTGATATAATCAGGCTCGCTTGCAGACGTACTGGGACGGCACCCCTCGGGGTAACCATGCTCCTGGACGTAACATGCATAGTGACAGCCAGATTCCTCATGGAAATCTCTGCATGGTCTACAAAAAGGTTTGTAAGGCTCAACAACATTAGTAGCCTCAAGTTGATGAGGAGGCCTCTGCTCATGGTTGGGATTCTTTCTCTGCCATGTTGGCTTGGCAGGAAAGGTTCTAGGAGCAGGTTGGGTTTGAGTTCTTTCCATTGTTATTACCCTATTCTGAATTTCCTTCAACTACGCTAAATGTTTTTGTTTTGCTTCCTCCATATTTTTCTTCATCTCTCTTTTCATTTCAATCATTTGTTTTTCATAGGCATCCTTCATAGCTGATAAAGGATCCTTGTCTCTAGGTTCATTATTTTTCAAAGGAGTTGAAGATCTTGAATAACCCTGGAGGTTAGATTCACCAGTTGACTGCATATTCTTGTCAATTTTGACCGCCAAACCCTGAGCTAGAAGTAAAGTAGCCGGTTCCTTGTCTCTAATCTGGTACTGGATTTTGCCACTTAATGCTTCGATGTAATAGTCCAAAACAGAAGCTGCTGGAGGAGAATAAGTGGCAGGGATGGAATTTGCTAATTCAGTGAACCTGTTATTGAACTCATCCATTGTTTCAGTTTCAGATTTCTTTATGCTAGTCAAAGCAGCTACTAGATGTCTAGGTTCCTTTTTGCTGCCAAACTTTCCAAGGAAAGCAGTCTTGAAGTCTGCTAAGGTGGTGAAAGAATTGTCCGGCAAATTATCATACCATTTGCCAGCCTTGCCATCCAAAGACCAGGAAAACAAGGTCATGTATACATCTTCATGCCTGTCAGTACCCCTGACATGGGCACCACAGTGTCTGGTGAAATTTCTGAGATGTTGCTTAGCAGAGACGGAGGCATCAATGCCATTATATGTCATAAGTTTGTCGATAGCCTTTTCAAGAATGTCATGAGGATGACCTGCTATCTGAGCAAAGTTGAGTTGAGTAAAGAACTCACCCATTGTGTTAAGGAAACAGTTATTGTTTTGCAAATTTTCTAAGTTTTCTGGAAATAAAAGATGCATGTCTAAAACAGACTCAGATCCAAGTTATGCAAGGATCCTACGAGAAGCTAGTTTGTTCAGTCTCTCCTCCTATAGACTTTTTCAGGGTCAGGGATGCAATTGAACAAACTTTCAGAGTTTCTTCTAGTGGAATACCTTGAGGTGTTAACTGACAGTGGAGTTGCCAGGTGGACTTGAGTCTAATTTCGGATAGTGATTGGACTAAAAATCTACCAAAAGGGGGAAAAAAGGTAAAAACTAAAAGAAACAAAGGTCGACCAGGAACAAAAAGATTTGTCCCTGGCAACGGCACCAAAAGATGTTGTCCGCTGATTGCACACCAGCAGCAGAAATCTAATGAAAGCTGTCTCCTCACTTGAGAAAGTGGGAGAGGTGTGGCCTTGGGGGCAAGCATAAAGCTAGGTACTGTCACCTACTCCTAGCTCCTTCATTTAGGCTAATTACTAACGAAGCCAAGGGGGGTAGTCCCTACAAAAGAGTTTTCTAAGGCTCTTAAGGTTGTTTAAAGTTTTTTAAGGTTACGGATGCGGATGGGTGTTGCTAAGGAGTTATTGTAATTAGAAGTGTTTGTTTATTACGAGAATGACAATTAATCAAAAGCAATCCACGTTGCTAACAAGAGATTTACAAAGATAAGCGAAGATTCCAGACTTGTAACTAGCATTCAGAGATAGCAAAAATGAACCACAGACAATTGATCAAGATAGATAATTATTCAAACTTAACCAAGGACTAGTGCCTTATGGAGTCAACGAAATGCGCAAATAAAATGATAAGTCTAGGAATTAAGCTGGTGAGTATTAGATTGTGTGAATGCTCTTGGTAGGTTTAAAAGATTTTAATGGTTTTCTTGCTTAAGGTGTCTGGAAATCCTAACCGAAAATACCTTCAGTGGCTCCGTTCGAAGATATGACGGACCTGTCTGGAATCACAGCTAGGTGTTCAATAACTTAACCAACTGTGTCCAGATTGGGTTGCCCGACGCCCACACTTGGAATTTGCCCACTACCTGAGTATTTTATCGAGACAATGTCGGTGCGTTGGTTATGGGGTAAAGTTTTATTATGTTTCTCTTGCATGAACTTAACAAGTCTGTTCACCGTTTTGATTACGAGCACAACCCGAAAGTTGGCAGAGCATACTAGGTGAAGGATGATCAACGAAGTTAATTAATTATGGGGAAGTGAGTTGCAAAATTTTATTAAGTCAATTAATTAAACTCTCCGACAGAGAGCGCTCTTGACCTTGTCTTATGACAGAGGTTCAAGAGTCTTATCTGATCTAGATGCCTAATGCAAGGATGATGCAAGACTAATGATGCTCTCCGATAGAGAGTGCTCTTGACTTGTGTTTCTGCAAGTTCAATAGTTTTACTTATTAATTAATTGAATTAGAAAACAACATGAACGTAAAGCAAAGATGGTTTATTAAACTCTCCGACAGAGAGCACTCTTGATCCACCTTATGGTGAGATTCAAGAGATTTTGGTTCTTTTTAAGATTAACAATTATAGAGAAAGATACTATAGTGTGATTAATAAAGTCTAATCTAGCAATTAGTAGCTATACTTAATGAACAACTAGCAATTAGTGGAAATGAAAACTAAGTCTAATCAAAAGAACTAAGCTAAGTGCTTAAAGTTAAAACTACACTAAGAAAACATGAAAGGGAACACATTTGGGGGAAGTAGAAAAGATGGGAGACTTGCTCCCACTAGCCTTTTTATTAATTTTTTACAATGATCATGATGACTTGTTCTTTGCCTTTTTTGGAAGAATAGGGAAAGAAAGGGATGAAAGAAGAGGGAGAAAGTCTTTTTGTTCTTTTTGCACTTCTCGCTTCCTCTCTTGCTTGCTTTAAGCCCTTGGGCTTTTCTCGAATCTTCCTGCAAAAACGAGCTTTGAACATTTTAAACGTTATGCATTAGTTGAGACTTTAAAGACAAATTACACACTAAAACTAAAAAAAAAAGGGCAAAAACCAGCAATGAAAAAAGAGGAAAAAGAGAGAAAAAAAACCAAAGAAGAGGAGAGAGAAAAGGTGGGAAAGAGGGCTGTCCTAAATGAAAGAAAGGGGCTGTCCAAGAAGCAAAAAGAAGGCTGCAAAACAGTAAAAAAGAGGGCAGTGAACAAACAAAAGAGGGCTGCCAAAAAAGGAGAAAGCTAGGTTCAAAAAACTAGGGTAAAAGGGGTCCAAAACTAGGGCAAAAGAGGGCTTTCCAAAAAGAGGAAAAGGGGCTGCAAAGTAAAGTAAAAAGAGGGTAGCGAAGAAGAAGAAGTAAAGGCAAGCTAAACAAGGCAATGGGGAGGAAACCTAAAGGTTGAAAAAAGTAAACTAGGGCTTCCTAAGTGACCGGTAACCATAAGAACATTAATTTATGGATGGAACCAAACATTAGAGGAAATTTCAACTCAAAATGGGCCTCCTAAAATGAACTAATAAAATAATAGTTAAAATAATAAAATAATATTTATTAATTTTGGAGGAAGAATAGAAAAAAACTACTTTTTTGTTTGTATTTTTGGCATATCTCCCTGTGTTTTTACTCAAATTTCGATCGGGAGAGCTCGTTGGATGCGGAATTAAATTCCGCATCCAACAAGTACCCACTTGGCATACTTTTGACGGACCCCGCTACCCCCAAAACAAGAAACACCTAAAAAAAACGAAATGATGGCATACTTTTGACGGACCCCGCTACCCCCAAAACAAGAAATACCTAAAAAAAATGAAATGATGACATCATCATTTCGTTTTTTTTAGGTATTTCTTGTTTTGGGGGTAGCGGGGTCCGTCAAAAGTATGCCAAGTGGGTACTCGTTGGATGCGGAATTTAATTCCGCATCCAACGAGCTCTCCCGATCGAAATTTGAGTAAAAACACAGGGAGATATGTCAAAAATACAAACAAAAAAAGTAGTTTTTTTATGATACCTATCCCCAAATTTATATTAAAAAAGTGTTTAAGACCTATACGGTATTTCAAATTTAAAGCAATTTCATTGGCTAACACATGATGACATGGAATTTGAATAAAAGTTAAAAGGCCCATTTGGAGTTGAAATTTCCTCTAATGGAGAGATAGAGTTAGAATCCCATCTTTTTTTTTGTATTTTAAAGAAGACGATCCCTGTAGGTCCTGCAATGAAAGTGTTAGATTCAAAAAGTTGTTTGAAGCCTGGGATAGAAGCAACTGAGCTCACACCCTTCTTCAACCTGTGAAGCCTGATAGCACACCACAACTCAATACAAACGTGAGATCAAAATAACATGCTAGTATGCTAAGACAATTTAATCATGATCAACATTATGTATATACTGATTACTCATATCCATCAAGATACTAATCTACTTCGCATAAACAATCAAATTGAAACTACAAATGACTGTTCTACCGTGCCAACAATGGCCTTCTTGAGCTAACAAAAGAATTGATCTCATACATGTATTAAAGAAATAGGGGTTAGAGACAATATCACCTCAACCATTTAGAAAGCTACCACATTCAAGAGCTCATAGACCTCCAAAGTCGAATCTTTATTAACAATTCAAAGCAAATGCTTGATACAATTTTCTCAGAGTAACTCTGCTACAAAAGTCCATCCTAATAGAGCTGAAAGAGCCTCTATTTATACAATGAGAGAGTGCTAAAACCCTAAAACCAAATCACATAACCTGACCGGCTTGGTCACATAACTGAGAGCCCAGACCTAAAATAAAGAGCTGGGAGTGAGGGGAGGCCTCCACCTAGGCAAGGCGCCCCCACTCCAACCCTAGCCACTGAAAACAACCCAAAATTGAGCCCACATGTGTGGAAGGCCCACCCAGGCTGAGGGAGGGTGTGAATGGATGAAGTAGGCGTGAGTCTGCATAGGAAGGCTACCTGTTAGGTCTGGAAACCACATATGCTAGGTATGGAGGAGCCACTGCCTAGTGATCATCAGTGCAAGCCTCAGTTCTGTCTCGATCAAAACACCGGACGAATGAATGCTCTCCACCTCACCCACACGTGAGCCTGGCTGAAGGAGGTGCAATTCCTAAGTAGAGATGTCATTTATGTCACTGAATGCTGACTGAAACAACATTTCGTTAACTCCAATGCTCATTAATGCCCGGTTAGATGTCATTTGGCCTTTTATTTCGTTGAATTTGGATTAATTTGGAGAGTTTTAATTTTCTCCAAAATAATCATTTTTTAATAAAAACTCTTTTTTTCCCCAAAAATGACTTTTTTGAGAAAAATAGCGTTATGTGTCTGATTGATGATCTGAAAGTTAGATCTGACTGGCTGGCAGATCAAGAATGATTTTTGGCTTTAAGGTTAGAGCCTTCAATCACTGAATTCGGGGTCCGGATGACTGACTTTTTACAAACGGGATTTTTCCATTTAATTTATGGAAAAATTAATTAAAAAACTTAGGGAAATAATTAAAAATTTAAAAATTTAAAAAATAATTTTTAACCCGTTCGAAAAATATTTGTTCGAAATTTTTTATTAAAGGTCTTAATGACTTAGAACAAGACCATGCTCTACTCAAATAATGCCTAGTAGGTTTATAACACTCAGTTGGGCTCTAATAAACCCCCCAAGGCCCAGAATTCAATATCGGGCATTCCAGCTTTGGAGAAAGCGGGGGAAAACCTCGTGAGTCGTCAATTATACTCGACTATAGGCAAAGCATAATTGTCAAGGGCAAAAAACTCCCTGGAATACCTTATTTGAGATTCTACGTCTTAGGAGTCCGAACCACTCAAAAAATACCCTACTAGCACATTTTATTACAAACCCCGCGGGGCCATGGTCAAAATTATTCAAATGAAAAACTGACTAGCCAATATTGGCTAGACATGAAGACGGATCAACTGGTACACTGGAGTCAGACATTGAACATGTCTGTCAACTGGCGGCTCCTCGGGTAACCCAACTAAGGTACAAAAAGTTGGTAACAGAGGGTAAAACCAGTTAGTATAGATCAGAAAGTTCAAAGTCAGAGTAGGGACACCAATACTTAAATACAAATACGTCCAAGTCCATATAATTATGACCGCTAGATCATGACACCACATGTTAATACATGTCACAAAGATTAGTATAAGAGCAATGATAACCATAACACCATATAAAAAGCCGAGTCATAATCATGCAATATAATCCATCTGAAACACCATCTGTCCAATGAGAAAGTACTGATATAAAAGTAGGCATCAATAACTGCTCTGTAATGACTAAATGGCTACATTAGTCCTCAGATCTGAGTGTGTGTCCTGAGACTCAGTCCTGACATGGGAGAGTACAATAGTCCACTAATACAATAATGATCCGTCAAAACTGTTCATCTCAGCATCTCATATGTAAGAGATCTCGCTGAAAAATGTATTATATCCGAAAAATAGAATATGGTAGCCTGGCTACTATATATGTGATAACACCCAAGTTTCTTGAATCGAGGCTTTCTTACTATCTTCTTGATTAAATGCACATTATTTCTTCTTACTTTACTTATACTAGTTACGATGTGTTTTGAAAGATTTAAATAAGATATTAGGAATACTCTTCCGGTATAAGTCTTTAAATATTAGATTTAAAGCATTCAAAGTTTTAATATTTCATTATAGATCTATCTTTTGCATCTAGTTTTAAAGTTTAGCAAAATAGTCTATCTTTCGGCAGAAACATTTAAATAAGATATTAGGAATATACTCTTTCGGTATAAGTCTTTTAATATTAGATTTAAAGCATTCAAAGTTTAAATATTTCATTATAGATCTATCTTTTGCATCTAGTTTTAAAGTTTAGCAAAATAGTCTATCTTTCGGCACTTAGAGCTAGTTAACTTTTTATGCTTTTAAAGTATTATTTGACATCTTAGTGTCATTTTTAGTTCCCGATTTCTGCATTTTGATGAATAGGTACAAGGAAGTGCTACCAAATTTTTGAAGAATCAAGTCATCCAGAACTTCCTTTTGCTTATGTACCTTTCATCAATCTTTTAAGACTTATAAATACTTGTAAGCTTGTTTGTCCTAATCTATAAAAGACCACAAGTATTCCTGTTTGTAATCATTGTAAAAAAAGAGAGAAGCAAGCAAGCAACCAAGTTCTCGCATCTCATCCCCCCAGGGGGGATTCACGTCTTTTTTTTTTTAATTTCAAGTTTTTACTTTATTGCATAAAAAATTAACAAAATCCGACCGTGTTCTCGGGAACGAGAGTATTGGAATTGCGATTTAAACAATTCACATTTAATTTAATCTTTTAAAATCAACAAAGATTTCAATCCCTATATGCTCTTGTAAACACTGCAGGCCATTGGCTGTGTTGCCCACCTATTTCGACTAGGTGGAAACCTCATGTACATTGAAGATGTACATTCTATGTAGTTTGTACCATGGAAAATCCTTGGGATTTTTCACTCAGCACGACATTTTTGCCCATTTTTTCACGAAATTTCCGCTCCCCTACGTGGGATAATTAATTTTTGCCCCTTTTTGTACTAGCATGGGTCATTCCTTTCAAGGATGTCACCATAGACTTTATTATAAGGGAAGTTCTCTTCACCGAGTGTTTTTTTCTCCAATTAATTAATTTTGTTATTTAACAATTTTAATTAGTTGGGTTTTTCACTCACAAATTCTCCAAACTGGTGATTTGGCTTTCTAATAATCAAGCCCATGGGGTGGCTAAGGGACTAAAATGTTGTTTATGACCATGCTAGACATCCTCTATAATTTAGCAGAATTTCGTTAGGTGTAGATAGTTTTTTTTAATTAATTAACCACATTGTGAGGTGATTAATTAATTAAATTTTGATGTAATAAGGAAACTACTTAGTCCTTAACATTGTGTAATAGGGGTATGAGTGCAAAAAAGAAATTCCATGACACCCCCTAAGTCATAGGATCAAGTCTCATGTCATTCAGACATGTTAGGATTTTAGCCCACTTTTAGTCAGTCAGGGGCTATTCTTCGGGAAAATTAAAGTTATTTCCTAAAGTAAAAAAATAACAAAATATTTATTTTGGATAAAAAGCCTAAGTAAAGGCCAATTTAAATTATATTGGGGGTTGGCTATGCCAAATCAAACATATTTCAAGTATAACCCCCCCCCTTCCCCCCAAAGTCCAAAAATTAATAAAAGAGGGCCAAAATAGAATTAAAACACCCCCTTTTTTGCCATTTTTGGCAAAAAAACTGGATTCATAAAATAGAAGTCAAACCTCAATGGAATACAAGTGGTTTTGGGTCACTTGTTTTGGGAGCTCTTGGCTTGTATTTCAACTATAAAAGAGAGGCCCTTCCTCTCATTTTCTGATCATTCTTTGGAGCATGCTTATGCAGCCAAAATACTTTAATACTCTCTCTTTTCCCTCTCTTCTCTATTCTTCTCTCTCAAGTTTTCAAAGCCTTTGGCTATTGTAATGTTGTTTCCCTATTGGGTTTATAATATATCGATCTTTGGAGAATACATTTGTTGGTGCACCCATTTTGTGGCTTGAAGAGTGAGGTAACTATTTATGGTTGGTTATTATTGCATTGTTTATCATAGAAGCTCTCCACACAGGTTTTTGTGGAGAGACTTGTAGGTAAAAGTTTTTCTATTTACACTTGTGATTAACATTGTAAGATTTTGCAAAGGTTTTTGCATGATTTATGGTGTTTTCATCTCTGTGTGTGAGTTTTACAGCTTTAGCTAAACTCTTTGCAAAGATCCAAGCTTGAAAAAGTTCTCCCTCCAAGGCCCTAATCTCTAATCTTGCTTTTTGTTTTAGGAACTAGTATTTTTGTTATTGTTTAGTAGAAAAATCTAGTTTTCTTTAATAGATCCATGTTATATTTTTATTATATATTTCAGATCTGATTTCTTACTATGTAAAAGGTGGCTGAAAATGCAATTTGCAGCCCTCTAATATTCAATTTTGTGATATTTTAAAACCCAGATTTTTATTGTAAAATTATTGTATTTTTATACTAACATTTTCTAACTTTCTTTTGAGTTTCTTGTCATTTTCTAGCAAGCTTTGTTTGTTAGTTTTTAGCAGGTTTTACAGTTTACAAGGGGAGGTTCTTCCCAAATCACATAAAAAACACTTCAACTTGCAACCGGTTTCAAAAGGGTTCAAACCCTTATCTTCCTACTCTATTTTCTAGCTATTTGTAAGCCTCGGGAGAGTCTCTTTGTGGGCATTTCTGTAATAGTTTTCCGAAAGTAATTTGTAATATTTTGTAAGTGGATTAGGAAGTAGATTACTAGTTGTTGCTTTATTTCAAGTAAATCTAGTATTTTTTCCAAGTTTTTACCCACTTGCTCCTTTAAGGAGATTGATGTGTGGTTGGTATATTTTGCTTAGATTAGTTTACTTCCAAGCATTTCTTTTCAAGTAATCATTTAGTTTAGATCTTTCTCTTAAGCATTTCATTTCTTTTGCTTCAAGTATCTCAGATACCAGCATCCCCCATAAGGGATAAAGCACTGATGATACTTGTTGAGCCTTGTATTTTTGTATTTACTGTATAAAGTAATTTAAAACCTAAATCAATTCGTGTATCCTCTGCCCTCTGTTATTTCCCTTTAGGGAACTTGGATCAAGGGCATGGAAAGCGGAAGGGTTTAGGGGCTTAGGAATTTAATTAACTCACATTTACTTTCTATCTTTTAAAGTTGGAATAAATTACTTACTTAGCCCCTCCTCCTCTTACTCCGTCACTGCCCTTCGCAGTCTTCAGGGGAAGGACAGGAGGTTGAGTGAGTTTAGTTTAATAGGCATCCACTTCCATATTGTTCTCTTCAATTAAAAACGGGCGACCTTGGAAGTTACGGGGGGTGAGAGACCGTTGGGGGTCTCACGACGTTTGCGTCCTCCTTGTTGAGCACCGGGCACTTGGGGTTTGACCTGTGGATCTACGGGTGGACTTGTTTCCACTTTGTTGAGATTCCAGCACTCCCTCTTTGAATTGAAAGATACGAAGTTGGGGTAGTCACACCACTAGATCTAAAACTTAATCCAAGACTTCAACTTTAACAAAATTTACCTAAAAGAACCAAGAGGCATTGTAAAACGTCCCACCAACATTTACTTACTGTTTTAGGTTCAAGTTGCCTTGTTGTTCAAGTTTTCCTTTTCCAAGCAATTTTCAATTACTTGCCTTGTTGTTTAAGGCTTTGTTTTACAAGCACTTTCACATTTCAGTTTACTGCAAGCACCTTCTTTCAAGCATCTAATCTCATTGGGTGGCATCTTTAAATCTATTGGGTAACAATCACACTGTTAATAACTTGTAGATCTGGTATACATAGTTTGATTCATTTTCTTCAAGGATTTTGAGTAATTGTTAATAGTTGTTCCATGTATTCGTCTGTCTATGAGCATTTGTTTAACTGTGAAATATTATTTATGTTGAATAACCCATTTGACTGCTTATATTGTAATCTTGTTTAGTTTAGACAACACTTAACCTGTGGATAAATCAATCTAGTTTGATTTCTATAAAGCTTTGACTCAATTATTTGACTCCATTTATTAATAGGCACTAGCCTTTCTATATCTCAGGATCTGCTTATCATTGAAAGAAACACCTGCATTGCATGTTGCTTGTCATTCTTGGGATAGTATAAAGTCTTAGCCTTACAACCTTAATAAAAGACCCCTTTAACTAATAGTTAATAAACTTAGGAATAATTTCATGTAGGGACTACCCCCCTTGGCTCTGTTGGGATTTGGCCTAAACGGGGGAGTTGGTAGACTGTGATGACAGTTGTCCCCAACTCTAACTTGTCCCCAAGGACACACAAAGCGGGTTGGAGGCTTCCCCATGTCATAAAGTGTGTATTAGGCGGAAACAGGTTGGAACAATGAGACAACCATAAAGGGATTGAAAAGACTAGTTTAATAGGGAAATCCATCTAAACTAATCTCTAAGAACTCGGGAGGTCGGAAAGAAAGGATAGCACAAAGTCAGGGGGCTACTACAAGCAGGTTATGCCTCGCCCCATTGGACACTTGAAGTTGCTTTGATGCTCAACTTGAAGATTTGAGTCTTAGTGGGCCAAACCAACAATTAACCCACTCCCTAATCACTCACTTAACAATTTTTAAACTGACCAACTGAGACAATTGCAATACTTATCAAGACATCACTAGCAACCCCCTACACACAAACACTCCATCAGCATTGGTCTTTATTGTATCGTATATTTATTTTCTGGATATTTAAATCAATTGATGTGTTGAATGGGATGTCATTTTATATGTTGGTGATGTTAGTTTTTGTACCTAGGCAGATGTTCCCTAGGTGACTTTATTGCCTAAGTCACTTAAAAGAGGGAAAAAGGTGACCCTCACATTAAATGTCACTTAATGAGACTTTATATACATAAGTCACTTTTTAATAAATTTAAGTGGGTGAGTATTTTTTATTTAAGTGATTTAAATAAAAGAGATTTTTACTCTCACTGAATCTCATCCATTGGATTGGATCTTTTTCCACCGTTGGATTAGAGACCCACTTAGGGTTTAGACAAAAAGGCTGAGGGAGGCAATGAGACTTCACTTTTTCATTTTTCATGAGAGAGAAGGAGGACGAGCTACGGCTTTGGCTCATTTCCCAAGAAAAATTACTGCATAGAAATCGAGGAGTACAAGGGCATTAAATATTGGCACAGAAATCGAGGTGTTTATGCACAAGAATCGAGGAGAAGTACGGCCTGCTATTTTTGCTGTACGGTTGCATTAATTATAGCACAGTTTTCGAGGGTACGGACAACATTTATTTGGCACAGATTTCGAGGGAGTACGGCCTGCATTTATTGCTGGCACGAAAATCGAGACAGGGTACGGCTGCATTAAATTGCTGGTACAGAAATCGAGACAGTGTACGGTCTGCATTTATTAGGCACAGAAATCAAGGGTGTACGGCTGCTGTTTTTGCTGGGCATGTTTTTCCAGATTTTGAGATAAAATCTGGGGTGAAGATAAGTTGTATTTTCACTGTATTTCTGTCCTGAATTTTGCTGAAAGAAATAATAATCTCTCTCCTCTCTCTGACTGGTTTTCCCCGTGGGGGTTTTTCCAGGGCTTATTTGGCCAAAAATCTCTGAGTTAAAATTTATGGTGTGACTGTCCAAATGTGTTTTTCAGCCTGTTAGTATTTTACTGTGTGTTTATATTGCTCAGTATATTTTTCTTAAGTAACTTACAGCCTATGCCAAACCGGCTGTAAGTGAAAACCACAAAATGTTCATATAAACCAGCATGCAGTAAAACTCAGAATTTCTACATGGTATCAGAGCTTGGGGGCAGAAAACAGTGATTTTTGTAGACACATAGTAATTTCCAGAACTCAGATTTTTTATTATTTTACTTCTGTCAGTGAACAACACTTTGTTGGGTTGGTGAAGAGATGGCTACAGGACTTGGATTGGAGGATAGGCTGGATGGGACAGGGAATTTTGTGCCGTGGAAGGTCAGAATTTTGTTGTTACTAGAAGAGAATGAGTTATGGCCGGATATAGTGAGGAACACTACAGCAAATCCGATTACCATTCCTGCATCTACAGATGCAGCAGCCCTATCAGCCTTCAATAAGAAGGACTGCAAAGCTAGAAGGATTATTCTTGATGCGGTTAAAGACCACATTATCCCTCACATTTCAGGCAAGGATAAGGCACATGAGATGTGGACAGCCTTAACCAGTTTGCATGAGAGTTCTAATGAGAACAGGAAAATGGTTCTCAGAGAAAAACTCAAGAGTATAAAGATGAATGGGGGTGAGGGAGTCACAGCTTACCTTACTAGGATTTCTGCAGTTCGGGATGAACTTGCAGCGGTTGGGGAGAAGGTTGCCCCTACAGAGCTTGTTCGCACCGCAGTGAATGGGGCTTCAAAGTCCTGGGGTGCTTTTGTACAAGCTATAGTGGGCAGAGAGAACCTACCTGACTGGGAGAGGCTTTGGGATGACTTTGTGCAGGAGGAGACCAGGAGAGGTCTTGTACAGGGTAGTACTTCTCAGAGAGGGGCTGATGATGAGGATGTGGCTTTGGCAGCCAAGGGTAAGAAGAAGAAGGGTCCCAAGAAGGGTGGGGCCAAACAGCAGCAGCAGTAGCAGCAGAGTGGGCAGAGGAAGGACTTGAGTAAAATCAAGTGTTATGCTTGTCAGGCGTTTGGGCACTATGCCTCACAGTGTCCAAGCAAGAAGAAGAAGAAGGGACAGGGACAGCAGACTGCAGCCTCAGCAGAGGTTGATGAGTTTAGTGTTGCATTTCAGAGGGAGTTTTCCCTTTATGCTGGACAGATGGAGAGAGAGAGAGTCTCTTTAGCCATCAGCATAGATATGGATATGGACAGTGAGCATTCTTTGTTGGCAGGTCATCAGGGGGGTCCATCTACCTCTACTACTTGGTACATTGACAGCGGAGCCTCGAGCCACATGACTGGAGCTCGAGAGGTGTTCTCGGAGTTATCAGAGATAGGTAGAGATGTGGAGGTTGTCCTTGGAGACAACACCGTTGTTAGAGCTGTTGGTCGGGGGACCATCACATTTCAGAGGGAGTCGATGAGTCCCATGACTCTGCGGGATGTGTTGTATGTCCCTGGGCTGAAGAAGAACCTTGTATCAGTTTTCACCATTGAGGACAGGGGTCTTGGGGTGTGCTTTTCAGATGGGAGAGTGCAGGTGTATCCCAAGGCCACAGGTATGTTCAGTGCCATGGACATTGGAGTTAGGTGTGGAAAGCTGTACAAGCTCTTGTTTCAGCCACAGTGTGCCTTAGCACACAGCAGCAGCAGTGAGCTATGTGAGCTCTGGCATCGGAGCATGGCCCACTTACATCACCCAGCTCTTAGATTGTTGAGGAGCATGGTTACAGGTTTACCAGAGTTCAGCACTGAGCAGAGTGATGTGTGTAGGGGGTGTGCTTTGGGAAGTACACCAAGACTGTTTTTCCGAGCAGTGACACGAGAGCTGCCGGGGTGCTTGATCTTATCCATACTGATATATGCGGTCCCATGTCATCACGGTCTTTGACAGGCTTTGAGTACTGTATCAGCTTTATTGATGACTACTCCAGGAAGACCTGGATCTACTTCTTGAGGAGCAAGAAGTCCAAGCTTGTGTTGAGTGTCTTCCAAGGGTTCAAAGCCCTTGTGGAGAAGCAGACAGAGAGGAAGATCCGGATGTTGAGATCGGACAATGGGGGTGAGTATACCTCCAAGGAGTTCGATGCATTCTGCAGACAGGAGGGCATTCAGAGACAGCTGACAGTTCCTTACACTCCTGAGCAGAATGGAGTAGCAGAGAGAAAGAACAGGTCGATTGTGGGGGCAGCCAGAGCGATGCTCCATGATCAGGGGTTACCTTTCTTTCTTTGGGCTGAGGCATGTAGCACTGCAATTTATCTGCAGAACAGGAGTCCTCATAGGGCAGTGGGGAGCAAGACTCCTGAGGAGATGTATTTAGGCAAGAAGCCTGAGGTGAGCCACTTTCGCATATTTGGCTCGTTGACTTACTCTCACGTCCCTTCTGAGAAGAGGACGAAGTTTGATCCCACCTCAGAGAGAGGCATCTTTGTGGGATATGATGAGACTTCGAAGGCCTATCGGCTTTACTTACCTAGCTCGCGGAAAGTTGTTGTCTGTCGGGAAGTAAAGTTTGATGAGGAGAGAGCCTTCAGGAAGTCTAGAGAGTTAGAGCAGGGGGAGACACCAGCTCCCACACCTCAGTTGGTACAGGCTTCTTCGATGCAGCTTACAGGTCCACAGGTTTCTGGAGGGACTGGATCACAGGGTACAGGCACATCATCCACAGGTTCAGTGGTTCAGGTGGCTAGTACTTCAGGGACAGTTTCTGGGACAGGTTCAGGTTTGAGTCCTCAGATTACAGGATCGTCAGGCACAGGTTCATCAGTTACTGGTCCTCGGGGTATTGGACATTTAGGTACAGGGACTTCCTCAGATGAGGAGGAGCAACCTTCAAGGAAGAGGAAGCCTAAGTGGCTTCAGGAGACCTTGAAGGAAGCTGAGGCTTTTGGTAGGCCCCAGGAGAGGATCAAGACAGTAGTGGAGCCAGAAAGGCTTGGTGTGGTGTCGGACAGGGGAGATATGGCTCTTGTTGCATGCCTTCGTGACTCTGAGCCATCCACATTTGAGGAGGCTTCCCAGCATCTGGTATGGAGAGATGCCATGATGGGAGAGTACCATTCCATCATGAAGAATGATGCTTGGGAGATAGTGCCGAGACCTGAGGGGAAGTCAGTTGTGACTTCTAGATGGCTTTACAAGATAAAGCATGCTGCGGATGGCAGTGTAGAGAAGTACAAGGCTCGGTTTGTGGCGCGGGGGTTCTCACAGGTTGAGGGAGTTGACTATGATGAGACTTTTGCTCCAGTTGCTCGATATTCTTCTATCAGGGCAGTGATATCTATAGCAGCAGAGACGGGTTGGAAGATCCACCAGATGGATGTGAAGACTACATTTCTTAATGGTCTTCTGCAGGAGGAGGTATACTGAGAGCAGCCACAGGGATTCGAGATCCATGGGAGAGATTCTCATGTGTGGAGGCTGAAGAAAGCCTTGTACGGACTAAAGCAAGCTCCTAGAGCTTGGTACTCCAGGATTGATGCTTATCTGACATCGATGGGATTTCAGAAGAGTGAGGCTGATCCCAACCTTTACTTCATTGTGGTTGGGAGAGATCCGCTCATTCTTCTGCTGTATGTTGATGATCTTTTCATCACAGGTGCTGAGCATCTCATTGCACATTGCAAGAGAGATCTAGCATCGGAGTACGAGATGACCGATATTGGACTGATGCATTACTATTTGGGGATGGAGGTTTGGCAGGAGCTTGGGCATATTTTCCTTGGACAGGGGAAGTATGCAGCTGATATTCTGAGGAGATTTCGGATGGAGGACTGCAGGTCGATGTGTACACCTATGATCACCAACTGGAAGCAACTTCATGCTTTTGAGGGTAAGTTGGTGGATCCCACTATATATCGTCAGCTCATTGGGTCTTTGATGTGATTGGTCAACACCGGGCCAGACTTGTGTTTTGCGGTGAACACTCTTAGTCAGTTCATGGTTGAGCCTAGGAGTGTGCACTGGACTGCTGCAAAGCACATATTGAGATATCTTGCAGGTACAGTGGATTATGGTCTGGACTACAGGGGTTTGGGTGGAGTCAGCTTGGTTGGGTTCACAGATTCAGACTGGGCAGGTTGTGTGCGGGATCGGAAGAGCACTTCCGGTTGTTGTTTCAGTTTGGGCTCGGCAGCAGTGTTGTGGTTCAGTCGGAAACAGAAGTCCGTTGCATTGAGTTCTGCTGAGGCTGAGTATATGGCAGCCAGTCAGGCTACTTGTGAAGCACTTTGGCTTCGCAAGTTATTGGTAGATTTATTTGATCAGCAGCTTAGGCCTACGGTGATCTACTGTGACAATCAGAGTTGCATTCAGCTCTCTGAGAATCCAGTGTTCCATGACAGGTCAAAGCACATAGAGATCAGATACCATTTCACCCGTGACTACGTTCAGAGAGGGGCAGTTGAGCTTCAGTATATATCCACTGATGAGCAGGTTGCTGACATTCTGACGAAGTCTTTGGGGAAGGGAAAGTTTGTCTTCTTCAGAGACAAGTTGGGAGTGGTGCAGAACACCTTCCTCGGTAAGAGGGAGTGTTAGTTTTTGTACCTAGGCAGATGTTCCCTAGGTGACTTTATTGCCTAAGTCACTTAGAAGAGGGAAAAAGGTGACCCTTACATTAAATGTCACTTAATGAGACTTTATAAACATAAAGTCACTTTTTAATAAATTTAAGTGGGTGAGTATTTTTTATTTAAGTGATTTAAATAAAAGGGATTTTTACTCTCACTGAATCTCATCCATTGGATTGGATCTTTTTCCACCGTTGGATTAGAGACCCACTTAGGGTTTAGACAAAAAGGCTGAGGGAGGCAATGAGACTTCACTTTTTCATTTTTCATGAGAAGGAAGAAGAGCTGAGAGAGAAGGAGGACGAGCTAGGGCTTTGGCTCATTTCCCAAGAAAAATTACTGCACAGAAATCGAGGAATACAGGGGCATTAAATATTGGCATAGAAATCGAGGTGTTTATGCACAGGAATCGAGAAGTACGGCTTGTATTTAATCCTGTACGGCTGCATTTATTTGCACAGAAATCGAGAAGTACGGCCTGTTATTTTTGCTGTACGGTTGCATTAATTACATCACAGTTTTCGAGGGTACGGACAACATTTATTTGGCACAGATTTCGAGGGAGTACGGCCTGCATTTATTGCTGGCATGAAAATCGAGACAAGGTACGGCTGCATTAAATTGCTGGTACAGAAATCGAGACAGTGTACGGTCTGCATTTATTAGGCACAGAAATCAAGGGTGTACGGCTGCTGTTTTTGCTGGGCACGTTTTTCCAGATTTTGAGATAAAATCTGGGGTGAAGATAAGTTGTATTTTCACTGTATTTCTGTCCTGAATTTTGCTGAAAGAAATAATAATCTCTCTCCTCTCTCGGACTGGTTTTTCCAGGTCTTATTTGGCCAAAAATCTCTGAGTTAAAATTTATGGTGTGACTGTCCAAATGTGTTTTTCAGCCTGTTAGTATTTTACTGTGTGTTTATATTGCTCAGTATATTTTTCTTAAGTAACTTACAGCCTATGCCAAACCGGCTGTAAGTGAAAACCACAAAATGTTCATATAAACCAGCATGCAGTAAAACTCAGAATTTCTACAGGTGATAATTTATTTGCAGATTAACTGTTTTGCGTACATAGATTAAACAACCTTAGATTACTTTTACTAGGGACCACCCCCCTTGGATTCACTAGGAGAGAGCCTAGACGGAGGAGTCAAGATCAAGTGACAACACTTGACTCTTGCTTTCCCCCAAGGTCGCATCCAGTGGCTTGAAGATTTCTGTCATGTGACCCGACGTGTGAATTAGGCGGAAACACCTTTATTGGGGCAACTATAAGTTGTGTGATAACAAAATCATTGTAAAAAGTATTTTCAACATCCTAGGAAAGCTCATACTTGTTGCTATGAATCTTTACATACGCTACTTCACCTTTCTTCAAACCATGCTTCTATTCTGGATCTTTTCTCAACAATCTTCCTCATCCGATGATATTACTGGCCTTGCAACTTTCTCTTCAACAGAATCATCCCAATCTGCTACCAATTGACGCAGGATAGCCATAGGTCCCTGCGAAATAGAGAAACATTGTAAGCTCAAAAGAACTGACAAATTATCAACTATGTCAGATAACCATAAACTTCCAAAATAATTCTAATATTAAACACTGTAATAACCAGTCAATAAAGGCATTCATGCATTATCATAGTGATTACAGTGGGTTCCCTTGGGAAAAAAACACTCTAATCTATTGATTCCACATTTATTCAAATTTGCAGAATGCACTCTTACAACAGTGCCTTGGCCTCTTCATTCTCTCATCTCTCTTACATTACAGATTATATTGGGCTGCCAGGCTGAAGGTGATGGAAACCTTCAGTGATTTCTTGTCTGGAGTGCTCTGCCAATTTGTCTGAGCCTCCTCCGAGGTTCCATTTTCTGCCACCTAGTTTCTGATACAAATATTACCTAAACCATTGTGCATGGATAAGATTCAAGTCTTCATGGGACATGGCCCTTCAAGGGCTTGCAAAACTGCTAATTTGTAAGTGTTTGGAGATTCCAATAACATGGATTTGAAGAGAGCGCATGTCCTTAATATTGTGGGTTTTCAAATTCAAAAGGGTGGCAAAAGATATTGCATCAGCCGTGCCCAACTATCAGGCATGTATGACCTTGATGAGTACAAAAGGCCCATTTTTGTCAATTTGAATTAGCATCATGCGTGGAGTCACCATTGCTAGTATTGTGCTTATTAATTAAACTATGCCATTCTTTATACTCTATTATTGCTCCAGGCCCTCTCCTATTTATTTAGGCATGTGAGTACTTGGTTCACTTGTTTTATTATTGTTACCCTGAATTGTAGTCGAACTCAGAATTCAACCACATTCTTGTGTATGTTCCATCCATACATGGGAGATTGACCACCTTGAAATAATGATATTGTCGTTTTGCTCATTGATCATAAATTTTCATAGACCATAGATTTAACGCTATTGTACAATAAATTATAAACCTTTATATATTGTACATTATTTTGTGACTAGATTTATGAGGCAAGCCCTATTCTTGGTCAAGAATGGAAAAGTCACCTTCAAATTATAAATTTCAATCGTGGTAGTACTATGAAGGGGGCTCACTTAAAGTGTCTATTGGGTTGGTTCTAGTTCATCCTCTTTAGTTTGGACCGAGAATGGTTCTCTTTTCACTTTCTTTTATCTTGTAAAAATGATTTCATTATAAAGACTAGTAGGCCTACTAGCTTGTTGGATTTTTAGTAACTCTCCACCTATAGAGATTTAATCTTGTACCAATTATTATTTTTCAAGTTTTTGTTGCATATAATTAAAGCAAAGAGCCAATGAGAGATGGTTTCCTTCCTTAATTATTACTGGTCCATCACCATTCCCACCGTTGGGTTGGTAGATACTCATTCCATTCCTATTCTTGTTTCATGTCTTGTACATTGCTAATTTGCTATTTCCCACAAATAATTTAGTATTCCCTCTCAAACATTTTTGTTAATAACTGCCTTCTCATGGCATTGTTAAGTTAAAAATGGCAAGCTTTTAAATTCAGATCAGCTTTATAATTATAATTCTCAAGGACTGAACTTCTCAAAGAAAATCTATTTAACTGCACAAAGTCCACTTCCGCAACAGTGGGCACTGTCCTGAACTTTCTAATGCATCATGGAATGAATTTGTTGATTAGGTGTATAATGTTGTGTTGACAGGTTTTCCACAGTGGTCATTACATAGGTGACAACTCTTGCAAATTTCGGAATGGGGACCCATGGCAGAAGGTTTTTGGTCCATTTTATGTACACTTGAACTACTCAAAAGAATTAATAGATCCATTCCTACTCTGGGAAGATGCAAAGCAGCAGGTGAAACTAGCCTAATTTTAGGAAATCAGTATATATAAAAATTCTAGTTGTATCATAATTAATTGACAAGGCAACATACTTTAGCAATCAGTCTAAAGGATACAATTTCTGGGTCTAAGGATGTTCAGGTCATTCAGTTACATACAAACTACTGATTATTTCCTCTTATATATTTATTTATGATTTTATAAACCCATGACCAGAGGCTTGTTCAGGAACAAAGTTGGCCATACACTTTTCCTGCTTCTGAATATTTTCTAAAGAAAGAAGATCGGTGCTCCATCTTTGGAAGAATGCTAGTCTATAACAGGTAAAAAAGTTATGTAATGATTTATATCATGACTTGGTTTCACTATAGATTGAGAGGAAAGAGGGTGGAATGGTGTAGTAAACGCTAAAAGCCTGATTTCATGTAACTGGATTCTGAGGGACTCGTAAGATCATCTATGTTATGTTATTGCATCTTGGTTGTACAGGCTGCCCATTTGTTTGCGGAAGTTTTGTTTCCTTACCCTCCATCCTTGATCTGTTCATGTTAAAAACATTCAACTTTACTCCGGACTGCTCGTCTTTATAGCTATGCTTGAAACAAGGATCACAATTGTAGTCTTGTAAGAATGTGGAAGTTTCATGTGAAAATATTCAATTTTTTACTGTGACATCACTTTGATTATTTTCATTCTGCACAGGGTAGCTACTGTAGCTTTTTAAAATGGAACTGCTATTAAGAATATGATCCATAAGATCCGTTGGTACTGTTTTGTTATCAAGGGGTGTCTGTTTCCGAACAATATTCATCTTCTCAAATCATACGTTTATATTTTGGCATAGACAACCAAAACTCTATTGCATAAGCATGTGTACATTGCAACAAGAAGCTTGGGTTTCGATAACCTCATCAAGTTGAAGCTTACTATGGCTCCATCGTCTTTTTTGATTTGTTCCACATTTGCTTTCTTTATGCTTGTGTACCCTCATTTGCTCTTTCTACTTTAGTTTGAATTTTGTCGAAGTGTCTTGAAAGGATAGCGCTTCTATTTCATATTACTATGAATCAGTTATATTCCATAAACAATACCACCTGCTGCAAATACAAGGGATTTAAGTAATACGTCAGTCCTTAAGAAAACAGCAACTGCAAAGGTTTGGCATCCAGCAGCCGTGTGGGAAACATACTAACACTGATGTTTACAAACAAAAATTAGTTCATAAGGTCTTATTGGGTGCTTGCTTTGTACACCAAGTACATGAGAAAAACAGAAAAATCATTGCTAGAAAAATGAAAAAAAAAGTTTCCATTGCATTGTCTATTTCTACACTTCAATGTTATCCCCAAGTTATCGGAAATGCTCCCGTTCCCCTGAAAGGCCGTTTGGCGAGTCCAATATGGAAACCTGCACAAAACGTACTTGTTAAAAAGGCCTCGAATACATTTTTTATTTTGAAAATGGCTTTTCCAGATCTGGGAACGTGAAACTTGCATTTCATTACCCACAAGAAACCTTTCCCTCATTTTCAGATACGTATCTGGCACATAGTCTAGTGTTTCCGATTTGAAACATAAAATACGTAAAGCGCAGCAGAAATCTTCATGTTGCTCAGTGTGTCTTTGGGGGCAAGTCTTGAGTCATGTGCTGTCACCTGATCCTGACTCCTCCGTGTAGGAAAAATCCTAACGAAGCCAAGCGGGGTGGTCCCTACAAAGAGTTACCAAGGCTCTTAAGCTTTTATTAAGTGTTAATGATAGACATGATTGTTTTTACGAGTTTTTCGAAGTGAATTACTGCATCAAGATGTTTGCAAATATGAAAAGTACTTTAGCAACGTATAAACATAACATCAACAGATAAGGTTTAAGCAACGACAATACACTGATAATTAGCAAATGAAGAGTATTTTTGTAAATGTAGATCAGTGCAATTGGAGTCAAATAAAATAGTGTTGCTGAAAATTTAAAGTATTTTGCAAATGTGTCTTGGTCCATTTTGAAATTAATGTGGATTAATGAGTGGATTAAACATGGGGGAAGGGGACTCCAGCTATACTTGATTGTACGAGGACTATGTCCAAAACCCTTACCCGATGTGGTTCCACGCGAAGAATATGTGGGCTGGATCGGAGTCTTTGGGACGTGTCCAACACTACACCAACGAGGGTGTATCCTAACGGTATCTTGAGGTCACTATCCAGTGGTTCCCGCTTCCTCTGTGAACTTTCCCCACAATGGATTAAATCAAGGCGTTGGATTTTCTCCTTGGGAGATTTATTGAGATGTGAATTGAATTAAACTAGTTACCTGACTTTCGTTCTGATACAACCACTTTGGATCAGACGAACTGCAGATGGTGTAGAGCATACGAGAAGGGAGGACTTGGTTAATTTTAAGGATTTTAGTCCAATAATTGTCTTGATTATTAGATCCAAGAATCTCTTTCCAGGTTTTAAGACCGTACTCGGGAGAGCAAGGATGTTAGTTTCAAAAAACAAACATTAAACTTGAAAAAGAAAAGCAAAACGGAATTAAATCGTGAGACTAATTACTATGGAAAGGAATATCTTTTCCCCAAATGAGCAAGCTGTTTTGGGTAATTCGGTAGATCAATGTCGTGTTAGTGTTACTTTCCAAAACCAAATAGAATAAAGATTCTTCAAAGAAAAAGAACAAAAGGATTATGCTATTTTGTACGGAAAAGAGTATCTTTTCCCCGATCGAGAGGACTCTCTTGGGTAATTCGGTAAAGCAATGTCGAATTAGTTCTAAAATGAAGTAAAGCAAATAAAGATTGATTGCGTTATTGTGAAGTAAATCAAGCAAAAACTAAAATTAATCTACAGACTTGCAAAAAGTAAACAATCACACAAGGGACGATGCAGGTTTCCCTCAAATGGGGAAAGGAGGGTGTGGGAGCCATAATCCCTCTTTCTCTTTTATTATGATTTATTACAATGCTATTAAGAAAAAAAATACCCTTTTTTGACCCGTAACAAATGGATAAAAAAGGGTTTTACAAGTGTCGGGGGAGAAAAGGAATGAAGGAGGTGGAACATGGATGAACTGTGGGTGCTCTGGATGGCCAAAAGCATGATTTTTCGGCAGCACCTCCCTTTCTTTTTCCTTCGACCTGCTAAAAACTAGCAAGCTAAATGATCACGGATTAGTGGATTAGTACAAAAATACAATAAAAATTACACTACTTAATACTTGCAAAAAAAGGGAAAATTATGCTGCTTCAAGTATTAAGTAAATAACGTTAGATCTAGGTTTATAATTGCGATTTAGAGGAACTTTAGATATAGAAAGTGAACAAGCTAAGGAATGTATAATAAACTTTTTAAATAGATCTAAGCTTGATTCAAATGTAACCAAGAGAGAAAGATTTAAACTTTGAAGAAAAAAAAAGAAAAACTGCTCAAGTCTTGAATATTTCTTGCAAGATTGGAAGGATCTTTGATGCGGGAAAGGAATGCTTATGTGTTCGTTTCAACCTATAATCCAAAGCAAAGGAGATGTGACCGAGCTCAACCTTTCACTCGGGATGGTAATCTGAACACTTACCAGGCTTGCACAAAACGAATTAGATCTGGTACACCCCACAGTTAGAAAACCAAAAGATCATGAAATATAACCGACTAAAGTATGAACTCTTAGATCACTAATAGCAAGAAAGAAAATAAGCAAAATGACAGATGCAAATGCTCATTAGAGGAAATTTGGAGTCTAAAATGTGCCTTATAAGAAAACACGCCAACAATAAATTTTGTGAGTTGGAATTCAAGAACCATTTGAATTTCAATAAAATGAGTCAACCATAATGGTTGAATTGACATATTTGTCATAAAAGAAAACTATTTTTTTTGTTTGTATTTTCGACATATCTCTCTGTGTTTTTACCCAAATTTCAAGCAGGAGAGCTCGTTGGATGTGGAATTTAATTCCGCATCCAACACGTATCCACACTGCATACTTTTGACGGACCCTGCTACCCCAAAAACAAGAAATACCTGAAAAAAAGTGATGATAAAAACAAGAAATACCTGAAAAAACGTGATGATGATGTCATCATCACGTTTTTTCATGTATTTCTTGTTTTTGGGGTAGCGGGGTCCGTCAAAATACATCATCATCACGTTTTTTCAGGTATTTCTTGTTTTTGGGGTAGCGGGGTTCGTCAAAAGTATGCAGTGTGGGTACTCCTTGGGTGCGGAATTAAATTCTGCATCCAACGAGCTCTCCCGCTCAGAATTTGAGTAAAAACACAGGGAGATATGTCTAAAATACGAACACAAAAAGTAGTCTTTTTTCATTCTTCCTCCAAAATTAATAACTATTATTTTATTATTTTAACTATTATTTTATTATTTTCCTTAGGAGGCCCATTTTAGACCTCAAATTTCCTTTAATGTACCCTACGTGCTATAGAGAGCCCTCTAAGCTAGACTATTAGTTATGTAAAGCAAAATAATTGAATAATATTACCTCTCAAAGAAATCACCATATGCACAACTTGCCACAGATCATGTGCCTCCAAAGCCTTTCAAATTTTATTCATAAACAACAATAACAATGATATAAGAGAAGAGGTTCCTTGCTTTTGTCCAGAATGAGGAAGAATTCGTTGCTTAAATAGCAAAACCCAACACCAAGGGGGCAATCAACACTAGCATAAGAGCTCACGTTAACTTGAGTGAAGGTGAGATAATTGTGGAAGCGTTGGAGTTTAAGTGGAGTGTAATTCCAAGGGATGCGCCACCTCTCAAAAGAGAGATGCACTCCCATCCGTATGCCTCACCAACCCAAACACTATGTGCCACCTCTACCATGACATGAGGAATGACGCACTTCAAGCTTTGAGATAAGTGCTAGTTGATGGGGATGCGATTGGAGTTCATTCGAGTCTTAAGTTTAATGGAGAGGCGCCCCCACCAAAACTTTACCAAGCCACTTCCAATTCTCCACATGCATGATTCACCATCCTCATGAAATATTCACACGTGAGTTTGAAGAGGGGCCGAATACTTGGTTTATAAATAATTTGTTTGGTACCCAAACCCACTCAAATGCAATGCGTTTTACCTTTGATGATGAAATCTACCACATGAAACAATTCGCCACCCTCTCCATGTCATCAAATTTGACTTTTGACTTTTGAGTGTCACTTTGTCACTTTTTAGCATTTTTTGGGCATTTTGTTGCATGGATAGAGAAATAATGCCATACAGGACAATTTAGTCACTTGAAGCATGGGAAAAGTGGGTATTGGAGTAAAGGAGGTGCTCTGAGCTTGAAAACAAGCCCATCCACGCCAAAAACGGACTCTGTACCCCACTTTTATTACAATTTGAATTTTTTCATTTAAACCATTAAAAAATGACCTAAAATTGCGGAATTTTGTTTTTCAGAAATTAAAGAAAAACTAAGGAGGAAGTAGTACATGTTCATAATGAATCAAAACCATGTGTATCATGTTTATATACATCGACACGTGGAATTTAATAGCCTCCCAGGGTTTAACCACCGAGACGAAAATTCCAGCTTTGGAGGAGCGGTGAAAAAATCGAAAATTATACATTGCTTATTCAACATTGCATAATTGACAAGGGAAAAAACATGTTGGAATGATCAGATTGAAATCTAAGTCCTAGGAAGCCAAGTCCTTCACAAAATGTTTTTCATGCTGGCACATTTATTACAAAAATCCGCGCAGGGTATGGACATGTATTTATTAAAAAAGAGGCCCAAACATGGTCTTGATGATTCGTGGACCCTTCTGAGCATTATCAATGAACAACTGACTTGTTCATGACTTCGGCGGCTCACAGGAAATCCACTAAGTGCAAAATTAGTGGATAACATCTGGCTCCAACTATGGGATGTGTGCTTGATCTAGTCTTTTAGGAAAGGATAGCATATAAGAACACCAAAATATCCAGTTTCTATAAGCTCTAAAAACATCTCAACTTGACAAAAGAAACCTTTAGTAGTGTTACCAACTAAGTTGGATTTCTAAACGAGCCGCCAAAGATGAATAATCACTTGTTCAAAATTTAAAGTTCAGAAGTCCTTGCAAGCCTCCCTAGGCCCTTTTTAAATTTTTTTTTTAACAGGTTCATACCCCATGGGGAATTGTAATAAAATGAGTTAGCATGATGACCTTATGTAAAAGGTCTGAATTCTTAGGACTTGTTTATTAATGCATTATTCTAGGGTTTTTTTCCTTTTTAATTATTTATTGTTTGTGAGCGATAAATAATTTTCGAGTTTTTCATCCAAACCTCCAAAGCTGGAATAATAACATTATTAATTAAGCCTTAGGAGGTTATTAAAACCTATGCGTCGATATATATTACCATGCTAATCATTATTTTGAGTCATTATGAACATGCCCCAAGTCCCCCATAGTTTTTTTTTAATTTCCGGAAAATATATATATATATATATTTTTTTTTTCTTTTCCGTTTTTACAGGTTTATTTTTAATAAGTTAATTGTAAAAGTGTAAAAGGTCATAAAAGTGTGGCTAGAAGGTTGTTTTTTCCATGGGGGTGCTCATTTTCTAACTCAGAGCACCCACTTAACCCCTGGACCCACTTTCCTAAGTTTTCGAGTAATTATTCAACCCCAAAATTAATAATTACTCGAAAAAACCAAAAACCCAAGAAAAACTGAAATATTAAAAAATTCAGCAATTAAAAATATAAAGGTTAATTGCTGAAAAGGAGTTGGGTGACTTGTCAAATCAATTTGGCAAGTACCGGAGCAAGTGAGACAAGCCGGATGTTGCCATTTCGGTGAAATCTCATGAGTTGTGAGTTTCCTCATCAAGTGAGGGCGCAAATCTCCATGAGGGGCACATGCATAGGTGGAAAGGCTTGGTTTTTTAGAAACAACTTTGAGTTTGGGAAGCCTCCATCTCAGTCACATGGTGTTGCTGCTTTTGAGATACAGTTTCAACCCCTATCCCACCCATAGCCAACTCACTGGGAGCTAGCGCATCCTAGAGGAGACGCGCCCCCCTCTCTTTGCCAGTTTTCTATTTAAGCAAGGAAACCCCTCTTCATTCTTCACGGGTGATTTGGGCATTGAACCTCTGCTCCTGTATGTTATAATTTTGTCATTGTGGAATAAAAGTGAAGGATTTGGAGGCATATTTGTGTTGGGCATTAGTGTGTGGTGATTTCTTGTGTTATATGAGGTATAACTGTATAGGTTTCTTGCTTCATTCTTAGTTGTTGTAACCAGTTTTTTGAAGGATAAATAAGTAGTTTCTTATTTGCTTCTTGAGTTATTTATGTGAGTAGATCTTAGATTTGTATGTTTTATTTGTTTGTATGCATACTATCTAGTCTTTTGCTTAAATACTCCCAGATATAACGCTTTGGTGTAGTATTATTCAAATTGTGCAGGGATATCTAGCGTGGAGGATTGATGGTTCTTGTTTGATTCCATCTTACCTCTGCGATTTGTTTAAGAAGATCTAAATCCCTCTGCTCTCCACTTGAGTACTCCATTTCCCAAGCTTCAAAGCTTTGGGGTATTTTTCTTTTCCTTCTTCTGTCATATAAAAACTTCAAATTTTTAGTTACTAGTTTTTATTTTACATATTTGTATCTCACTAAAGTATAGGAATATTTTAGCTTTTTCATTTACATATGCAAATTTAAAGATTCATATATGATTATTAAAGTGACATTTTACAAGATCGAGTCACAAGCAAGTACTAGTTTAATATCTAGAATTTTCCTATCTTTGAAGTATTTGAATTTTTTGATCAATTTTTTATGTTTTAATTTGATTATCTAACGTATTTGATCAAAGTTTGTTCGCTGTTTTGCAACAGAGATTGATCAAACAAAGAGGGACTCTGGTGAAATTTTGAAGATCCAAGTCAAACCGGAGATCCCTTTTCTCATACTTCTCTCATTGGCCATTTATTCAAGGCCCTAAATTGTAAAAACTTGTGTTTCCTATTCTACAAAGGAGTACAAGTATTATTTATTTCTAAATCATTGTAAAAAAGAGAAGCAAGTGGGTAGCCAAGTGACCACACCTCATCCCCCAAGGGGGGATTCGCATTGTTTTACTTTTTCACTTTTTTTAGCTTTCTTTAATTTTTTAGTATATTTAAGTTCTTAAAGTAAAATTAATCAATCTGGCTGTGTTCTCGGTAATGAGAGCATCGGCATTGAGATTTTAAAAACTCACACTTAGTTCCTAAAAAGACTTAAAATTTACAAGACTTCAAGACCCTGTATGCTCTTGTGACCACTGCAGGCCTTTGGCTGGATCAGTGGGACAATCAGAAAGGGATTGAAGTGACTAGTAATTAGTAAAACACATGAATTAATCCTTACAAGTGAAAATCCGACACTTCATGGGATTTTATCAGGTTGTGGGGAAATTCTGCAAATGAAGCGGGAACCACTAGAAAGTGACCACACGGTACCGTTAGGCTACATCCCCATTTGGTGTAGTGTTGAACACAACCCCGCGACTCCATCTAGCCCACATGTTACTGTGAGAGCCACTCCTTGATAAATCCGAACATATTCCATGTACCCCCGGGTATATTTGGAATACCATCTCCCCGTAATAATAAAGATCATTACCACATCATAATAAAATTTACCAAGAATTGACCCTCTCCCTAATTACTCATTTAATAACTTTAAAACTGACCAACTGAGACAAGTGCAATACTTCTCTAGACTTCACTAGCAACCATTTACACAAGCACTCCATTGGCACTGGTCTATTTGACAATCTTGCTTATTTTATGATTAAGATAATCACTGTGTTGTGTGGAATGTTATTTATGCTAGTGATTTAAATTATTTGCAGTTATCTTTGTTTCAAAGTTTATTTTATCTCATCTCCTAGACTAATTGTTATCATAGATTAAACACAATAGTTTATTTTACTAGGGACCAACCCCTTGGCTTCGCTAGGAGAGAGCCTAGACGAAGGAGTCAAGATCAAGTGATAACACTTGACTCTTGCTTGCCCCCAAGGTCGCATCCAGTGGCTTGAATATTTCTGCCACGTGAACTGAGGTGCGAATTAGGCGACAACATTTTGGTGCCGTTCCCGAAGATAAGTATTTTTATTCCTGGAATACGACTTTGAATTTTCCTTTTGTTTTTATGCTTTGTTTGATGAATGTTAAAATTTGAATAATTTTACTAAGATCATCTGTCGACTCCACTATTTTTAAATTTACAAAGGAATTCAACAAGAAGGAACTCCGAAGCCTTGCTTCAGTTCTTCCCTGAGCCTAAACAGGTCTATCATAGGAGGAAACACAAGCTAGCTTCTTTTAGGATCCTTGAAAATCTTAGGTTTGAGTCAATCCTTGACATTCACCTTTTATTTGTTGATCCTCAATCAGGTAATTCACCTACCATCATGGGCAATCTTTTTAAACCCTTGGACTTTACTGCCATTGCTGGTTATCCTCATTAAATCCCTGATAAAGCCATTGAAAAGGTTCCCTCTTTTCATGGTAATGATGCCATCACTGCTAAGTCTTATCTATTATTTTTTGCGCAGTGTTATGCCAAGTGGTGCCATAATGTGAATTTTGAAGATGTAAAGATGAGGCTCTTTGCCCTATCCTTAGAAGTTGATGCATTTAAATGGTTCTCCAATCTAGCCGATGATAGCATCAAAACCTTTGCAGAGCTTGAGATAGCCTTCAATTCAAGATGGGGTGACAAGAAAAAGAATCGACACCTGTTACTTGCCTTGACTGAAACTAAGAAGAAAGAAAATGAGACAATCAAGGAGTTTAATAAAAAGTTCAATGATTTGGTGTCAAGATTACACAAGGACATTAAACCTCCCTGTTGCCGCCTAATACACACTTTATGACACATGAAAGTCAATAACCTGCTATGTGTGTCCTTGGGGGAAAGTGAGAGTTGGGGACCACTGTCACCACAGTCCACAACTCCTCCATTTAGGCAAGATCCTAACAGAGCCAAGGGGGGTAGTCCCTACAGAATACTAAGTTCCTAAGTTTATTAACAAATTAGTTAATGGGATTTTTATTAAGGTGTGTAGGCTAAGGTCTTGCACTATCTAAAGGATGACAAGCAGCCAATGCAATGCAAATTTTCACTTTCAATGACAGTCAAACCTTTTAGATTAACAAAACCAGTGCCTATAAATGAAATGGAGTCAAGACAAATGCAACTTTCAGATAAAATGCAAATTTAGGTTAATTAATCACAGTTTAAGTGTTTTCTAACCAAATTAAACTACAAATGAAATAAGTTGAATACTATGGACAATATGCACAGAAATGAATGATTAGCTTAACGGTTAAAGCAATGATAGTCAGTTTAGCAATATAAACAAATGAACATATGAATAGTATTAATCAATTGTACAACATTAACAATATCCGCAAATTATGAACAGGTTATTAGTGAGATAAACAAATGTTGTGAAAGAATTACAGTTGTTAAATCATTCAACACATGAGATTGCAAAAGCTAAAACAATTACTTGAAATATAAAATGAAATCCCTGCTGTGAAATGAAGTCAAATGCTTTGTAGTAACCTGTTTATAGGACGTTTTGCAGTGTCTCTTGTTTTATTTAAATAAATTTTAAGGGTGTCTTAATCTTGATTTAAGTCTTAGAACCAGGGATGTCACTACCCCTACCACATATCCTCCAAAGCCAAAGAGGGAATGCTGCTGTGCTCAAAACAGTGGAAACAAGTCCACCTGTAGCTCGCAGGTCAAACCCCGATGCCTCGGCGCTCAACAAGAGGGACGTAAAAACGCCTAGAGACCCCCCACAGCCTTCTACCGCTTCTATCCTCTGAGGTCATCGTCTTTAGTCAGCGACAGACAATTTATGGTGGATGCCTATTACTAAGAGCTTATCCAACCCCCCGTCGTTTCTCAGAATACTCCAAAGAGTGATGACCAAGTAGAGGAGGAGGGGCTAAACCGTTGTGGGTTTATTTTAGGGGGGTTGTTTTAAATCCTGTTAATGTTGATTGATAATGTGCAAAGTTTATTTTAAAACAATCAACAGGGTCAACCAAGTGGTATCCCTTCTGGGAGGTGCTGGTACTTGAACCCTGGACTTTTAAAGTAAATGTGTATAAACTGTGAATGCAAAAGATTATAGTAGAAATAGCAGTTATCTAATTAACTGTTAGGATATTTAGACACTTAGGAGTTAGTTAAGATCAACTTGTGTAATATATCCGTTAGGTAAAAGTGTGTTTCTTTAGTATGCATTAGTATGCATTTGTAAATATTCTAATCCGACGCTCACGATATGTTCTAGACATAGAGTGATCCGACGGTTCAACTTCTCTTAGATCATACCTACCATTGATCCGTGGCTTAACACCCGATTGGTCTATGATCTCTATTTAAAGAGCATAGAGGGTCCTTGGCTAGTTGATCGATTATGAGAAGCTCATGTAACTTTCTTTCTTTTGCATAATAAATTGCTCCGAGTAGCTATTTGGCTGGGGCCGTGGATTGTTTCCCTCTCGACAGTTTTAACCACGTGACAAACATTGGTGTATTGATCTGTGATCTGTTTGTGTGAAGCAGTTGTTCTTGGTGTTCGGTCCTTTGGGAGTACCCTGTGTACCCTAACATGGTATCAGAGTTTTATGAAGAGCCGCTTTCGGTTTTGATCAAGATCTGGAACCGATGTTGCTGAAACTTTGAAAGGGTTTCTGGTTTTTGGATTTTCTGTGCATTTGTGGCTTGTGGGAGCTATTCCATTGCGTCCGGAGCTCCGTTTCCATTTGGAAACAGTTTTCGTTTCACCGAAAACCGTTTCCGTTTGCTCCAGAAACACCCATTTCGGCAAATCTGAAGGTATAATGTTACAGTGACGAATTTGTTTTTTTTTTTTAAATCTCTCTCATATTTTATCAGTATTATTATTAGATCTTTTTGTTTTAGTCTCGGACTGTTCCCTTCCCTGGCTGCGTATGCTCTTTGCCGTGCACTTTGCGCGATCGCGGCGAATCAGAAACAGCGAGGGAAAGTTTTTTTTCTTGTCTTCTCGGCTATGTATGCTCTTTGCTGTGCACCTTGTGCGATCACGGCAAATCAGAAACAGCGAGAAAACTTGAAAACGTAGACTTTCCGGGTAAGCTAACCAAGATCTAACCCCATTGTGTGGAAAAAGTTTTTTTTTGTTTTTGTTTTTCATTTTTTTTGTGATTTGCAGGAAAATAAAGCAAGCACAGAAAACGAGAGAGAAGAGTTAAAAAAAAAAAAAAACCCCTTCCTTTTTCCATAGTTTTACTTACCTTTTAAACTTAGCTCACTTGGTCCAAAGTTGCTTTACACCTTGATAAGTCTTGAGTTCAAATCTTATCAAGCTACTTTTTAGTGCATGCAATTTCTATTTTCAAGTTATTTTATTGTAAAAGTGCATCTCACAATAATAAAATAAAATAAAAGTGAGTCACTTAAGTCTTTTAATTTATTGCCGCACTACTTAAAAGTCATTATTGTAAAAGTGAACATCACTTATTCTATAAAAGTGATTCACTTCAAAGCAACTTCATTGTAAAGTGATTGTCAAAGGTAGATCTTTGGAAGAGGGGTTCTTTTTTTTAACTGGTCAAGTTAATATCTGCCACGTCACTATTGGGGACATCTTCAACATTTCCTTTGATCAAGCATAACTTCATCATCTGGAATCTGTTTTAAGTGCCGTTTTTTTTAAAACCGCATATTTTTTCGAGCTCCTTGCATCCAGACAGTTAGTTTCTGTTTTTTCAGCCATTATTTTACAGTATGGCCACCTTTTGTGATATTATACTTACAAGTTCAAACTATTTCTCATGGAAATCTCGTATGGAGGATGTTCTGCGAAGTAGGGGACTTTTCAGGATAACCTCAGGGAAAGAAACAAAATCCACTGATGATGATAAGAAAATTAAATGG
The DNA here is from genome assembly GCA_001517045.1 of Pseudotsuga menziesii. NCBI lineage: Eukaryota > Viridiplantae > Streptophyta > Pinopsida > Pinales > Pinaceae > Pseudotsuga > Pseudotsuga menziesii. Next base: position 57,432 of record LPNX010306248.1, read on the forward strand.
GCAAATAGATGTGATGAAGCTCGTGGATTGATTGGGATGTCAATCTCTACTGATTTGCGATTCCACATATCTGGAATTGATGAATCTAATGTTGCTTGGGACAAGTTGGAATCTGTGTTTGGTAAACACAATGAAATTCGGGGTCATTAACTTGAGAATGAGTTGCTTTCCTTGAATCCCAATGATTTTTCTTGCATTCAAGAC
>LPNX010306250.1:0-52136 GCA_001517045.1 Pseudotsuga menziesii
ATTTTTATAAGCATCTTGTAAACTATGTTGCCCATCTGCGCCAAAAGTGTGATTCAGTTATATCCAAGTTTAATAAAACCTAAATGAAAGCACTTTTTGAAAAATGAATAAAATCTAAATGAAAGCAATTTTTGAAAAATGAAAAAAATGTGTGGTCATATTTTGTTTTCCCTTGGGAATTAGAAATTTCCGGTACTTCTCTTCAAAATCAAAGTGAGGATGGTACCCACTTAAGTATAAAGTTGATAGTTTTTAAGTTTTAGTCACTTTATTACCAGGGTAGAACAAGCAACATTGTAGTATAATTCGACTATAAATAAGGATTTAAATATAATTTGATACTGAAAAAATAAGATAGTAGATTGCTTATAGATTTAAAAAAATATTTTTCAAAGTTATTTTTTTAAATATTCATGAGTCTTTTTGGAATTTGACTCATAAGCCATTTTTCTCTTCAAATAGAGTCTATATTTTATACCTCTTGTCACAAAAAATCTAAGAAAACATTAAGGCTTCTATATATAGTCTCCAAGAAAGAAGAAAATTTATCTAAAAATGTATTTATAAAAATATTAAATAATTAAAATGCTAAAATTGTAAAACAATAAAACAAATTTCTAATAATATATTTCAAAAAATATTACCCTAATTAAAATCTAATATTATAACAAGTTACTAAACATAATAAACATAATTTAAATCTAATCTAATATTTCATATAAATATAATTGAAGTATAAAACAAATTATATATTTCAAATCTTTTAACTTTTAAAACCTAAAACTAATTTTGAACTAATTATATACAAAATTAAAAATAAAACAATAAAATTTAAATAATTCTTATGTGCTAAAAATTAGGAAAATTTACCATTTAGTGATTTTCAAAGTGTCTCCAAATTTCTGTAGAAAAGTCTAATGGGACCCAATTATGCTACTGTGCCAACAACTTACTCTAGAGCAATTTCAGATTACTACTTTACATAGTTATATTAGGAAGAGGTCTACTAGCATAGATCCATTTTAGAAAGGATCTACCAAGATTTCAAAGGAATTAAATCTCTGAAAACCTCTTTTTGAGATGAGGAAATTTGAATGGAAATGTTTATGGATATGTGGTTCTAAAAAATATAAATTTAAATTGAGCTTACATGTTATTTTTTATAACAATTTTTTTTTATAAAGACATGTGTCAGCTCTAGGATGAAGCTTTAGGATGAGCTTTTTATAACATTTTTTTTTAGAAAGACATGTGTTAGCTCTAAGATGAGTACAGAAGGATTTACACATCTCCCCCGACTAGGCTGTAGAATGGGCCTCTTATAGCTCATTACCATTTAAAGTAACCTTAAGAGCTAAATTAGATACACTTGACAAAACATATTAACAAAAATTCATGAAATTTTATTCAGGAGTAATTTCAAGTTGAAGTTACAAGTGACATTTAAAAAATTATAACATTAATAAAATAACATTTTGTAATGAAATTAGACAACTCTTGTTAAATCATGAAGGATCCATCTTAAACCAGAATCTGTCAAGGAGAGAGATCTTCATGAGGTAATATTTTTCTTAATTTAATTTTTTTTTACAAATCCAAAAAATCTTACAAATAGACAAATTTGGTTCCTCTTATTTCTTGATATAAATTACTTTTCATTTGGTCATGCTTTGAACCTTCATTAAATCAGTGATTTACATATTAAATTAATATAGATCTATCTTAACTTTATATTTATCTAACAAAATATCAAATATTTTAACCTACCTCAATTAATTTGGTTAAATAAAATTTAAATTTACTAAATCAATTTTAAGAAAATCAAAATTTACATTTTCAAAAGTTCATCCTTTTCCAAATTTAATAACTCTACAATTAGCGTACATCTAAACCCATTGTTATAATAAAACTAAATATAAAAAAGTCAAATTGTTTTTGCTAATACCATGATTCAATTACCATCTTCTTAATTTGAAATTCGGTGATTCAACCATCTCCTTAATTTGAAATTCGAGATGAAAATAGATTTATACTAATAACAAAATGAGTGTCATATAGTTAAATCATGTGTTTAACTTGAATACTGTGTTTGAAAAAGCAAGGCAAATGCCATGAGAAAGAGCGAAGTTAAACTCTGAAGCAATAAAGAATGAATGCAGTAGTTATAATCGATGGGCTTGGGTAGCATACCAACTGAGAGGCTAATCTGCAAGTAGCGTTGCATGCCTGAGAAAATTATTCCAGTTATCACATCATTGACTGTCTGTAGAGCAAATTAAAACTATGTAAGTAATTAATATGCATATGAATTAGAATTAAAATTAGAATTTTGAAATTATATGAATAACTGATGCGAGATCACATACTCCTCCTACAGAATTCTTAATTCGTTTGATATCCTCCAACGGAAAGGTAGCAGAAAGTAGAGCAACGTCGGGCCTCTTTTCGACTCCGGAAGGTCCCCGAATCGGAAGCTGACTATCCTCAGCCCATCTGGTCATTCTCAGTAGACAGCTTACAACATCAAACAGAGTGTACCATATTACGAGCATCATATACCAAAGTACATGAAAAAATTTAGCTACTGTAATGGCCGAGCTAGGACTGGATTTAATAGTACTCTTAGCAGTAGGAAAGGTGGGTGGCAGATGAGGCTTGTCGACTCTCCTGAAAATAGAAAACAACGTGGACATTAAAGAAATCCCGTCTCCCAGGGAATGATGGATCCTGACAACCATGGTAGCTTCTGCCCTGCTCGTTTTGTAATTCAGGAAGTGGAGCTCCCACAGAGGACGTGACTGATCGAAAGGACTGAGTGTCAAGTTACAGATATACTCATCCACGATGGCATCGTATAAAGATTCTTCCACAGGCGGGAACTCTACAATAAATGTGTGCTCATCTGTGTTCACTGTTGTTTTCTGCCATCGCAATACTCCCTGATCATCTTCCTGCAAAATAAAATTACATTAACGTCACAGAAATGCAGCACTTAATTTCAAACACAAGAAATACAGACGAGGACTGTTTAGATGTAAACCAATAGCACATTCGCAAGATTATAAGATTATAATGTTCTATTTTTTCACAATTTTTACTTATATTTATGTTGATAGACGTTTTTATTTGAGATTTGGGGTGGATTACCATCTATGCTTTTTCATCTACAGAGGAGGATGACACAAGTGTACAGTCTAGATTGAGATTTGGGGTGGATTAAGATCTATGCTTTTTCATCTACAGAGGAGGATGACATAAGTGTACTGTCTAGATTGAGATTTGGGGTGGCTTCCCAACTATGCTTTTTCATCTACAGAGGAGGATGACACAAGTGTACTGTCCAGATTGAGATTTGGGAGGGATTACCATCTATGTTTTTTCATCTACAGAGTAGGATGCCACAAGTGTCTTGTCCAGATTGATTCTATGGCAGTCCTTCAAGATTCCAAATAAACAATTATAAAAAAATGAATATAAAAAATAAGTGGTAGCTAGTTGATGAATGGATAACCAAATAAATAAAACAATGTGAGATAAAAAGAAAAAGGATATAAAAAATAAGTCACAGATAAATGGATAACATAAAGAATGTCATGGCAGATAACTAGAACAATGCGGGATAAAATTATAAAAAATTTAAAAAATATCTGAAAGTTGATAAATCTAGATACCATGAAGAATGTTAGTGGTGATAACATGTAAGTAGGCATTTATAACTCACAATTGAACTTGTTTAATTATAAGAATAATTAGAAAAAAACAATCTAAATTGTCTTTCATTTCATAACTATCTCTTAATCATTTGATCCTATAAACTTAATCCACCCACAAAATATGTGCATGTGCTACTATTTAATCATGTAAAACTTAATACATGTGAAAGTTAATAAAATCTAAACAGAATTAAGGAAGAGAGGAGCACAATCACCATTACACAAGAGAAAAGCAGATTGCTTGACATGAGGGCGTTGGCGCACGCTTTCTTGTAATGAGATATATCTGTAATGCCTTCTTGAAATTCGAAGATGCCCTGCACACACAAAGACAAAAGCGAGCTGTTGAAAGACCGACTCACCAGGTCTACTGGCTGCCCTAATCGCCCTTCTATTTCTTGGTCGCCTTTGCACAGACTCTGGATACGCAACTTGAGGCCCATGTTATTATCTGCTAACAAACAACAGCAGAAACACGCAATGAAATTTCTAATGACAATCTTAGCCACTGCCGATTGTCTTTGGACATATATATTTGGCAAGACTGCTGTTTCTGCTTACCTCGATTGGCGGACCATTAGATCTTAACTTTGGTTGTCAGGTTGTCTTTGGACATATATATTTGGCAAGACTGCTGTTTCTGCTTACCTCGATTGGCGGACCATTAGATCTTAACTTTGGTTGTCAGGTTTATTGTTGACCATTAGATCTTAGCACTTTGCAGAAATCCAATAACTATTAGAAATGAGCCAGTTTATTATTATTTTAAAGTGATTATTATTTTGTTAGTCTTATTATTGACCATTAGATCTTATCATTTTGAAATCCAATAACATTTAGCAATGAGTCTGTTACAGCAATCATTACTCTACCTCAAGCTAATTAATTGTATGTATGTTAAACCTCCTTCATCCATCACATAATTTACAGAAGTTGGTTTCTGTCAGTTTGAGTTATGATACTTAGCCTCTGTAAATGGAGCACAAGGAGCTCAGAAGGCACCCTTGTGGTTGGGCTTAAACTGACGTTTACACCCAAGTTTGAGTTATGATACTTAGCCTCTGTAGATGGAGCTCAGAAGGCACCCTTGTGGTTAGGCTTAGACTGACTTCTAGACCCAGGTTTTTTACATGGGTTGAAGTCACTTGTATTACTAAGTTTGATAGGATGATTTTTTTTCTGGGCTTGAAGGGAATAAGTTGCATATGGGAAGGAGCTCTGCCAAAAAGGGAATTTGATTTGTTAGTACAAAATAGATATGGAAGGAGTTCTTTAAAAAAGCTGATTTGATTTGTCAGTACAAAGAGCTCAGTAAGAAAGTGTATTTAATTTGTAAATATCAAATAGTTGTAAACTGAGTTAAGGTTGTATCAAGTTTTGTTGGAAAGTCATTATCATTGCATTAAAGTAATTTCAGAACTAACTCAAGACTAACATATTTTCAACTTAATATACTTAACTCAACTAATTTAACCTAATTTTATTCATTAAAAAAAATTCCTCAATTAGAAAAGCTTTGGCAAATAGTAAAGTGATGGAAAAGTGAATACTTCTAAGTCTTAAAGGTTATTGAAATATATATATTTTTAATCTTATTATTTTAAATCAATATCAATTTTTACTTTTCACTTCCTCTTCTATATTTTAAATAAATTTTATCCTCTAAAATAAATATACATAGCCGCGCATTATCAAAGTCGCCATGTGAAATTGAAATATGCGTGGACGCATTGCAGATTACCACGGGCGAAAATCAACGGCGAGCTCTTGAAAATTCTATGGAATCTTTAAAACCATTAAATCCATATCACAAATTTAGTCTTTCTCAACAACTTTGTTGTTTTGGAAAAGCTCATTATGATTTTATTATTTATATATATAAATTTAGTGAGAACTTTTCAATAATATATCAGGTGCTTTTTCTTTTTCCTGTAGAATGTCAACAGTGGGTTGCCAGGAATTAAAATGACGAGTTCTTTTATTAAATTGTGAAAATTAAACCACTTATAAACACTTAACCTTTATAAATACCAATTACCATGCGACTGCAGGCCTAATATATAATTTGCTTAAATATTCATTTGTGAAAGCTATAAATAATCCAAGTATAAATTTTTTTACTAGAACATAATCCGACTTCATGTATGCTACTGCGTAAACAATAATAAAATTTGTATGAATTTATACACCATCCCAAACACTAATTACTACCCTGCTCACTCATTAATATTCCAGTTGTCCATAGAGGTAGTTGGGCGGGCCCGCTATGTGTTTAAAGCTGTGGTGATCAATATTCAGTTTGCCGTATATCAATTAATGTAATTAATGTAGCTGCAGTAGGCATAGTGTCCTATTTCAAGGTATTATGTTTTCTTATCTACATTAATTGGGTTGCAGGTTAAATAATTTTTGTTGTATTTTATTAAATCATAATAAATTAACTTCAACAAATTTAGCACATCTATATAGTTTGTGTCTAGATTAAGTGAATAACTATCAAATAGTTGAGAGATAGTTATGGAATTGAAGACTTTTTAGAAATTTTTTTTCTTCGTATTCTACTAGTTAAAGTATGAGTTATCCATGCTTAGTTACAAGTTATCACTGGTGTTATCCATTTATCAACTATCAATTTTTATTTTTTTTTATTTTTTTCCTTTTATCTCACATACAACAGTAGAAACACAATGAAATTCGGTAATGACAAAATTATCTTTGGATATATATATTTATATATGTGGCCAAGACTGCTGTCTTTGCTGACTTTGATTGGTTGGTTGCCACGCTTATTTGCTGATCAGTAGATCTGATGCTTACTTCGATTGGTTGGTTGCCAGGCTTATTTGCTGATCAGTAGATCTGATCTTAGCATTTTAAGATTCAACAACCACTAGCTACAGCAATCATTATTTTGTTGAGATTCAACAACTCTCAGTAATGGCCAGCTATAGCAATCATTACTTTACGACGATAGGTTAATTCATGTGAAATTAAAATATGTCTCAGTAATGGCCAGCTATAGCAATCATTACTTTACGACGATAGGTCAATTCATGTGAAATTAAAATATGCGTGGACACATCAATCCACTTCTGACAAATGAAACAGTGGCACATTAATCCACTTCTGACAAAATAAATGAAACAGTGGCACATTAATCCACTTCTGGCACATTAATCCACTTCTGGTGTTAACAGAACTCAGTTGGCAAAACTTGAATTATTTGAGTTACAGCTTATTTATAAAAAAATTATGTCAGATTTTAACTTTTTTTTGTTGGTAAAACTTGTCTAAAGTGTACTACACAAGTCTACCAAAAATATTTCCACAAAAATTTGAAGGACTAAATTTGGTTGGACTTTTTGAACCTTCGACAAGTTCTTACTTGTAGGTTTTTACTGACAATCGGTTTTCTTTTGGTCCAATTTTACAAGGGATATTTCTTAGCCTAAGAACTTAAGAAATTACAAATATTTTTCACACACCCTTAACATGAAGTAAAACTCAACACAACAACAATTCTTCATAATTATAAAATCATATAACCAATCATTAAGAAGAATTGTGTGGACCACTATGTGGTAAGACCTTGAAGTTTTAATGGGTGAAATGTTTATGGATCCTTTGATCTTTCACTCAAACTGTAAATGTAAACAACATTTACCACATAATGTGCCGCTAAACAAACATGTATTCAACCATAAACTATTTGATTTATATAACATGTCCGGACATAACAGAGAACTATTTGCGGTAAATGCAAACTTGAAAAGAGCTTCAGATCTTGACATTTTCAAACACACAGAAACTTGATCTCTACTCATAATTCTCTCTTTGATTTACAACTTTCTTCTTCTATTTGTAACACCCGGGTTGCATTAAAATATATATGATATATATATGGTAATTAATCGTGATGTGGAGCTAAAGGCAAAAGCCCCACCATCGATTTAATTGTTTTATGTTTCGGCCATTAAAATCGTTGCCGATGGTATATCATGCTATTCGGCACATATTAATTTTGGCATCATGTAAACATGCATTTTAATTCAAAATATCCACAACAAGCTACGTCAATGCAACCATAATGAAAATGGCATAATTTTCCTAAGGATAAGGAGGGGGAATTATTTAACATTTGGGGCCAATGGGGAAAAGCCAAATGTCAATTGATAAACCCATTTAGTTGTCACCCATCTTTTGTCTTACTCACCTTTCCTTGTCTCACTCAACTACCAAATTAATTACTATGGAGTTAGTTGGGGACATTTATTGCATGGGCAGTGGTGTGTGGCAGGACTGTCAGTCCTTGCCCACACACACACTCCTCCAGGGAGTCATTCCTCCTCACATGGGCAGGAGAAGAGGAGACCCAAATTTTTCCATTTTTCCCATCTTCACGCATAGACGGGGGTTGTCCCCTCATGCACAGGTTTGGGGTTTCTCCTCATGCGGGCAAAGAGAAAGTTTCCCATCCTCACGCGGTCACTCAGTCCTCACACATGCATACCATGATTGGTTCAGTCTTCCTCTCCCGATTTTGATGTGTGCAACTTCCTTCACATTGTGGGTCTGGGCATGTGAATTCATCTTCACGCAGGTTGCATTTCTTTCCTCACGCAGCTAAGAAATCGCTACTAGTTTCCCCGTGATTTGGTTTGTTGTAGGTTGTTGTTGAGTCGTTTTGGCCATGATAGTGCCAAGAACGAATCTGGAGTCGAATTGCTCAGTCTGAGCTGTGTATTACCCAAATTTCCATTCTAGTTTTTCTCTGTGGAGTGGTGTTCCTCCTTCAAACCTTAGGCTAGTTGTTTTGCTGTGTGCACACAATGGATTGGTCTTTGGACTGTGTAGGAGTGGAAAGGGGTCTGCTTAACAAACCTAGTGTTTTGCAGGAGCCTCATAGACAAAACTAAAGGACTGGCTCTCTTCTCTACACCCCCTGAATAACATTAGAAGGGAAGTCATGGCCTGAGGGACTGTGCAACAGAGAAGGGAGTGATTCCTTGTATTGGATGTGTGTGGATGTCTTAGGAGTCAAGATAATTCTAGTGTAGGCATCCTTAGCTCTTCAGTGAGCCTACTAGCTTAGCAGATAGTGCTTCCATTTCTTGATAACTTGATAAACCCAACTTGTTGGCTTGGTTATGTGTAGTTGTGTACTCTTAGCCTGATAAACCCAACTATGTTGGCTTGGCTGAATTTTGTGGTATCCTTGGCTATGTGTGAGCCTGCTTAATTTCCTTATTCCTTGTGGGAATCATGCCCAGCTCGGGGGTGGCAGTGTTGCTGAGAGATTAAGGAGCACACTGGCTTATGGTTGGGTGGAACGTTGTAGCGACGTAGCTGGTTGCGGGATGAATTCAAGTATTCTTATCTATTTCATCTCTGTAATTGTAATTGATGTTTAATGAAAATGATGAACATGCTAAATTCTTGAATGGAATGTAGTTTGCTTCCATTGAATGATGAATAATTATGCATCTATGTATGTTTTACTTCAATGCATTTCAATTTTTATTATTGTATGTTCATGGGGCTAGTTGCCCGGGTTAGATCGTATTATGGTAGCATCCTCTTCGTTGGTCGGAGTGTCGGGGACGTTACAGTGTGGTATCCGAGCACACGTTGCAGCATGGGCCTCAATGGGCCATGAATAAGTAGGGACAGAGGCAAATTACCATCTGCCCGGCAGAGGAAAAATGTGAAAGACAGGAAAATTTCAAAAAAAAAAATCTAAGTATGGAAATTATTGAATGACTTAGGCAGAAGTCCATCCGATTACATCGAATGACTTAAGCGGAAGTCCATCCGATACGTCGGATGACTTAAGTTGAGTCCATCCAGTAAAGAAACCCAACAGAGAGAAATTTTTGAAATTTTACCAAAGGTTTCGGCTGGGAGGAGCCGAAGGTGTTGGCTAGGTGGAGCTGAAGGTTTTCACTGGGAGGAGTCGAAGGTCTCGGCTGGGAGGAGCTAAAGGTATCGGCTAGGTGGAGCCGAGGGGTTGGCAAGGCTCGCTAGAAGGAAGCCGACACGGCGGCGGAAAACAGAGGAAGATCGACCCGATGTGCATCAAAAGACAGAGGAAGATCAACCCGATGTGCATCAGAAGACAAAGGAAGATCGATCCGATGTGCATCGAAAGATAGGGAAAGATCGACCCGATATGGCATTGGAAGACAAATGAAGATCGATCCGATGTGCGTTGAAAGACAAATGAAGATCAATCCGATGTGCGTCAGAAGAAAAATGAAGATCGGTCCGCCGAGGTGTCAACAAGTGACCCGATACATCGGATGACTAGTTGGGGAGGGATCCAATCGGATGGAAAAATCTGAGTTTTTTAGTGGGATTTTTCAGTAGGAAAGCAGGTTTTCAGGGAAGCCACAAGGGGGCAAGACCTCTTGACCCCCATCGTCCCACTGAGATTGTCATTCTTTGAGAAAGAAAAATTATGTATTTTGGGAAAAGTTGTCATTGTATGATTTTTCCAAAGAAGGAAAGTAATTATGATTTGTATAAATGTTATGCAACTAACAGTTGTGTTACTAACACATTTTGCAGAATCATAGTCACCTTCAAGGGCAGTATTCCAAGTAGTGCGGTTCGATAAAGTAAGTTGTGATTCAGCCATGAGAACCCATGATGGATATGATGCTCGGGACTCCTACAAGCGTGCACGAGATGCCATGGGGGGAAATGTCTGAGTTGGAAATGATGACATAGAGTCTAATGGAAGGAGATTCCAAGAGACACTGCCAGGTATTGCAGCCACCATGAGAATCTTGATTAAATCCCAGGAAGAGCAGCATCAGTGGAATGCTGCTACATTGCAGAGTTTGACAGACTTGCAAAGAAAGATAGACTCTGAACAGGGTACAGTAAAACCAGAAGGCAATAAGAGCAGTACCAAGAGAAGAAGAAGGGCTTCTAGTAGAGCATCTGACTCAAAAGAATCTAGTGGGGACTCAAGCTCTTCTTCTCGCAAGGGAAAGCAAAAGACGCACCATAGGGATCGCTCTTAGGATGAATTTAAGAAGGCTAAACCTCCTATATTTTTCGGTGACGTAAAGACTGGACAAGAGGCTGAAGCTTGGCTTCTTGGGATAAAGAAGTAATTCCAAGTTCAGGGTTATTCGAGAAACATGAAGGCAAGGGTTTCCATATTGAATCTGAATGGAAGGGCATCCATTTGGTGGGAGCACTTCAAGCAAGTAAAGAGGATCAGTGAAAGGAGACTTAAGTGGAAACAATTCAAGAAATACTTCAAGCAGAAATACCTCTCTGACAGGTATTATGAGACAAAATTAAGGATTTCCATGAGTTGAGATTGGGACAACAGACTATGGAAGAGTATGCAAATAAGTTATTGGAATTGTTAAGGTATGCCAGGTACATCAAAGATGAAAAAGTGAAGATCCAACATTTCTTGAGTGGATTGCCTCAGTCTTACAAAGACAGAATTGAGTTTTATGAACCTAAAACTCTGTAATAAGCAATAAGAAAAGCTAAGTATTGCTATGAGCAAAGCAAAGGAAAACCTGATTACCATAAGACAAGGAAGGACAAGAAGAACGAGAAGTCTAACCAAAGGAAGAAAGGTTTCAAACCTTCTAACTTCAGGAATTGATAGAAGCAACCATCACAAGCTGAGAAGCAGTCGACCAAAGTGATGGGAGAAAGGCCTAAAGAGACACAACAGAACAGGGGACCACTCCAATGTTGGAAATGTGGGGGACCCCACATGTGCAGGAATTGACCACTTGAGAATGAGAATGCAAGGCCAGCTTACAACATTCAAGAGGCAGAAATAGTGGGTCAGGTAGCAAGGGTCGTCCCTAGGATTTATGCAACACTGGAGGACCGCTAGGCAGATCACCAGTCAATTGTGGTTGAAGTTGCAGGTAAGATTGTTGAGCAATCTGTTTCTATTGTTGAGAAGATGTAAGGTCTTTTATGGGACTTGCAAGATACTACAGGAGATTCATTGAAAGATTCTCCAAAGTTGCACATGCCATCACTTCTTTGCAAAAGAAGGGGATAAAGTTTGAATGGACATCAAGGTGTGAAGAAAGCTTCCAGCAGTTGAAGAATCTTCTCACCAGTGCACCAGTATTGAAAGTTGCATACCTAGAGAAATATTTTCTGGTGTGTACCAATGCATGCGGACAAGGGCTTGGAGGAGTCCTTATGCAAGGCAACCACGTGATATGTTACGAGTCAAGATAGTTGAAGGAGCATGAAAAGAACTATGCCACTCATGATCTAGAACTTGCAGCCATAGTACATGCTCTCAAGATGTGGAGGCATTACTTGCTGGGAAGAAGATTTGATTTAAGGACAGACCATTGTGGTCTGAAGTATTTGTTTGATCAGCCTACTCTAAATGCTAGGCAAGTGAGATCGCTAGAGTTTTTATGTGAATTTGACTTTGAAATCAAACACATAAAAGCAAAAGAGAATAAGGTAGCAGATGCGCTCAACATGAAGGTGCAGGAAATACATGTGGCATCTCTTAGTATTTGCGAATCAAATTTGAAGCAGCAGATTGTTAATCATACCGTTGGAGATGAATTATATGAGCAGGAAAAATAAAAATTGCAGCAGCAAAGTCCTGAGAAGAGGTATGAGGGATATAAATTGGAAGAAGATGGACTTCTTACTTATAAAGGCGGAATTTATATTCCAAGTGTAATAGAGTTGAGGAGAGTTGTTATGGATGAAATCCATCAAGCTCCATATTCTGGTCACCCAGGATATCAGAAGACAATTGCTACAGCCAGAAAGCAGTACTTTTTTCTAGGAATGAAAAAGGACACGGATGAATATATTTCGAGGTGCATGAAATTTCAGCAGGTAAAGGTTGAGCATCAACACCCAGCAGGTTTGTTGCAGCCTTTTTCAGTTCTAGAATGGAAATGGGAAGTTATTTCCATGGATTTTATTACAGGATTTCCAATGACTTGGAGACAACATGATTCCATCATGGTTGTGGTGGACAAGTTGCAAAGGTAGCACATTTTATACCGGTTAAGTCTACACATAAGACTGATGACATTGCAAAGATATTCATGAAGGATATTTTCAAATTGCATGGATTTCCTAAGGCAATAGTCTCTGACAGAGATGTCAAGTTCACTTCCAATTTTTGGAAGGGGTTGTTTGCAGATTTGGGTACAAAGTTGAACGTCAGCACTGCCTACCATCCTCAAATGGATGGGCAGATAGAGAGAATTAACCAGGTGCTTGAAGACATGCTACGCATGTATGTGATGGATAAACCAACCAAGTGGGAAGATTACTTACACTTAGTAGAGTTTGCTTATAATAATGGACAGCAAGCATCCTTGGGGATGAGTCCATATGAAGCTTTGTATGGTAGAAGGTGTAGGTCACCAGTGATTTGGGATAATCCAGTGAACAGGGTTGGGCTTGGTCCCAAATTGCTCAAGGAGATGGAGGAAGAGGTTGTACAGATCAGGCAAAATTTGAAAACAACTCAGGACAGACAGAAAAGATATGCACTATAAGCATAGGGTGAACAAAGAGTTTAGTGTTGGGGATCATGTTTACTTCAGAGTGAGGGAAAAGAAGAGTTCCTTGAAGCTTGGGAGTTGTACCAAGCTGTCACCAAGATATTGTGGGCTGTTTGAAGTGCTTGAAAGAATAGGGCCAGTTGCATATAGACTTGCATTACCTGCTAGCACTAGAACTCATAATTTTTTTCATGTTTCTTTGCTTAAGAAATATGTACATGATCCTAACCATGTGATAAATTGGGATGTGATTCAGGTGGAACTTGAGGGAGAGTTCCAAATCGAGCCAATGCGCATCCTCGACAAGAAGGTCACAATGCTCCGGAACCGAGCCATAGGGAAAGTAAAGGTGCAATGGGAGCACTATGGTCCTGAAGAGGCTACGAGGGAGCTGGAGGATGCCATGTGATTGGCACATCCATTTTTGTTCAATTCTACGGAGCACTGAGGCGGTACTAGTGTAGCATTTTGTTCAATTTTGTAAAGCACTAAGGACAGTGCTATTAAAGGGGGAGAGGAATGTAACACCCCGGTTTTGACCTCGTTTGCATTAAAATGTATATGATGCATATATGGTAATTAATCATGGTGTGGAGCTAAAGGCAAAATCCCCACCATCGATTTAATTGTTTTATGTTCCAGTGATTAAAATTGTTGTCGATGGTATATCGTGCTATCCGACACATATTAATTTTGGCATCATGTAAATATGCATGTTAATTAAAAATACTCACAACCATCTACGTCAATGCAACCATAATGAAAAGGGCATGATTTTCCTAAGGATAAGGAGGGGGAATTATTTAACCTTTGGGGCTAATGGGGAAAAGCCAAATGTCAATTGATAAACCCATTTAGCTGTCACCCATCTTTTGTCTTACTCACCTTTCCTTGTCTCATTCAACTACCAAATTAAATACTATGGAGTTAGATGGGGACAGTTATTGCATGGGCAGTGGTGTGTGGCAGGACTGTCAGTCCTTGCCCACATGCACACTCCTCCGGGGAGTTGTTCCTCCTCACGTGGGTAGGAGAAGATGATACCCCATTCTTCCATTTTTCCCATCTTCACTCATAGATGGGGGTTGTCTCCTCATGCGCAGGTTTGGGGTTTCTCGTCATGCGGGCAAAGAGAAATTTTCCCATCCTCACGCTATCAATCAGTCTTCACGCATACATACCACAACTGGTTCAGTCTTCCTCTCGTGATTTTGATGTGTGCAACTTCCTTCACGTTGTGGGTCTGGGCATGTGAATTCACCTTCACGTAGGTTGCATTCCTTTCCTCACATAGCTGAGAAATCGCTGCTGGTTTCCCCACGATTTGGTTTGTTGTAGGTTGTTGTTCAGTCATTTTGGCCACGATAGGGCCAAGAATGACCTCAGAGTCGAATTGCTCAGTCTGAGTTGTGTATTACCCAAATTGCCATTCCAGTTTTGCTCTGTGGAGTGGTGTTCCTCCTTCAAACCCCAGGCTGGTTGTTTTTTTGTGTGCGCACAGTGAATTGGTCTTTGGACTATGTAGGAGTGGAAAGGGGTCTGCTTGACAAACCTAATGTTTTGCAGGAGCCTCATAGACAAAACTAGAGGATTAGCTCTATTCTCTACACCCCCTGAATAGCACTGGAAGGGAAGTCATGGCCTGAGGGACTGTGCAGTAGAGAACTGAATGATTCCTTATGTTGGGTGTGTGTGGATGTCTTAGGAGTCAAGATAGTTCTAGTGTAGGCATCCTTAGCTCTTCAGTGAGCCTACTAGCTTAGAAAACAGTGCTTCCATTTCTTGATAACCTAATAAACCCAACTTGTTGTCTTGGTTATGTGTAGTTGTGTACTCTTAGCCTGACAAACCCAACTGTGTTGGCTTGGATGAATTTTGTGGTATATTTGGCTATGTGTGAGCCTGCTTAGTTTCCTTATTCCTATTAATTTGTCATAGTGGTCTAGGAACTGAAAACATAGTATCACAAAGAATACAGACAGATAATCATAAAATTGGCAAAATGGTGCTGCAATGGAAGTAGCAGCTCTGTATAATCAAATGAATAATGAATAATACAATACAATGATCATGTTGGAAGCATGAATGCCAAGACAATTCGAATTCCCAAGGAGGTCATTCGAATTGAATGAGTGAGTCTAGCTTAATTGAATGTAAGCCATAGTAAACACTCAAGTTAACCACTGATCAAAACCCTAATTGACTCAACTGAGCCCTAACTGAAGTTAGAGTGCAATAAATGACTGAGTCTAACTGAAAGTAGCTGTCAAAACCCCAAATTTTCATAAAAATTTAAAATTTTGATAATACATAAAATGCTGAGAATGTGGTTTGCTAACAGCTAACAGTTATCTATAAAAGAATTGGTTACCAGATTAGTTAATACATAATCTCAATTAAGTAACTTAGCATTCTACTTTTGATGCAAGGTTAGGTTTATTTCGCGCAATAATTTTAACTTTCAGTTTGCTGATGAGTTTTTAAATTTGCAACAAGTAGGTGGAACTGTCTTGGATTCTGGGGCTTACTTAGCTTTTAATATAACACATAAAGCTTACTTGTCCTTACAGGTTTACAGGTATGAATGATCGAGTAACGCCTTTTAATTCCATAAAGCATTCAGCTGTATTTCAATTTGCAAAATAGAAAGCTCGATAAATAAACTATTACATATCACTCTACTTCTACGAGGTAAAACAATTAGTTTGTTTCTTCAATTATTTTTGTCAATGATATATATATAGAAGAGTTTCTTTCTTATATGTAAATAGCGACAAGATTTATTCTCCTGGTTCACCACTTGTGATCTTTGTCGTAAGTTAATTTCACCTAGAGTGTATAACCTATAAATCTATAATGATTGTTCTAACAGTAAAATACATTATCAACTTATAATATTAGTATAAGCAACTGCTGGTTATTCATCTTCTGTAATGAAGATTGCTGCCTATAAGGTTCTAAACATTACAGTGCAATACCAAGTCCTAAGGACTTAGAGTTTAGTGGGATGGTTCCACTCCAGTTTCTTATTTTATTTTATAATACTTCTTTTGGATTAAGCCTCTGACCACATTACTTAACTTATGTTAATTCTTCAGGAGAGATTGATTTATTAACTCATGCAAGTACTAGACAGTTCTAAAAGATTATGCTACTAATCAAAAACATGGAGAAGCTAAAAGTACTTGTCATGGTTAGTAAATAGCCAAAAATTATTAAACTTTGTTGATCTGAGCTATGTATAGGATTCATAGCCATCATCCAAGTATTTGCCTCCCACTGATCTATAATTTCTATGATATTCAAAGATACACACATAAATTATCTTGTTTATAATGCATTCAAGTTTACCAGTAGTTCTGGTTAAAACAGATAAGGTTTATAAAGTTCATGATCCTAATTAAAACTATGCTCTATAACATTATCAAGTCACAACATAAATGTTGGTGACAATATGATTATCTTATGCAAAGTCTGTTAGAAATACTTTATTATCATAGTTTGGCTAGGTGACGTAATAGCCTTTTAATTTGTATCTTCC
Organism: Pseudotsuga menziesii; assembly: GCA_001517045.1. Classification (NCBI taxonomy): domain Eukaryota; kingdom Viridiplantae; phylum Streptophyta; class Pinopsida; order Pinales; family Pinaceae; genus Pseudotsuga; species Pseudotsuga menziesii. The sequence continues at coordinate 16,794 of LPNX010306250.1, forward strand.
AAGTATTATGAGATTTACTTTATAAACTCAAATACGATAGCACAAGGCTTATCGACGTTTGTAACTATACTATTTATGCTATGACTAAATGGATTTTCCATTAGTGAAGAACTAAATCTTTTATGCATAAATATGCTTTGGGAAAAAATATCGATTATGATATTGCGTCAATTTAATGATTAACAAAAAGCTTAATGTGAATAAATATATAGCGATGAAGTTCATAAACTAAGGTTCCAAGCCTAAATATTTTGGGCAAGTATAAACATAACATACTTTGGGTATGTATCAACATAAAAATATTTTGGCATGAATATGGTATATGAGATTCGTTGATTTCATGGTCAACCAAAATCTTGATATCAATAAATATTTAGTTACAAAGTTTATAATGTAACATGCAATGGGTAAAGGATGTGGCGTTAGACCACTCCCTCGATTGGATCATATATAGGGTTGTGTAATTAAAAGGCTTGAAATTTCCTCGTCCCAAACTATGCGACGACTATAATAAGCTTGGCAATGATTTGAGAGTTTATAGATTATGCATTCATAGTTTATACCATGCAATCGTTGGTTGACTCCAGTATAACGTGGAACCTTTATAAAATGATTGCCACACTATATGATTGCGCTTAAATCATGTTTGAATAATTGGTAATCGATTTGCATGCAGGAACTATATGAATTACCCACTGCATGGTTTATTTATTTGCGTGAACACGTGGTTCTTTCTCGGCCAAATGTTGGGAGTATAAGGGTTTACGAACTCTACTCTTTGTGTTCCTCCTTCAAACCTTAGGCTAGTTGTTTTGTTGTGTGCGCATAGTGGATTGGTCTTTGGACTGTGTAGGAATGGAAAGGGGTCTGCTTAACAAACCTAGTGTTTTGTAGGAGCCTCATAGACAAAACTAGAGGACTGGATCTCTTCTCTACACCCCCTGAATAGCACTGGAAAGGAATTCATGGCCTAAGGGACTGTGCAACAGAGAAGGGAGTGATTCCTTGTGTTGGGTGTGTGTGGATGTCTTAGGAGCCAAGATAGTTCTGGTGTAGGCATCCTTAGCTCTTCAGTGAGCCTACTAGCTTAGCAGACAGTGCTTCCATTTCCTGATAACTTGATAAACCCAACTTGTTGGCTTGGTTATGTATAGTTGTGTACTCTTAGCCTGATAAACCCAACTGTGTTGGCTTGGCTGAATTTTGTGGTATCCTTGGCTATGTGTGAGCCTGCTTAATTTCCTTATTCCTTGTGGGAATCATGCCCAAATCAGGGGTGGCAATGTTGCTGAGAGATTAAGGAGCACACTTGCCTGTGGTTTGGTGGAATGTTGCAGCAACGTAGCTGGTTGCGGGACGAATTCTCCATAAGATAAGTATTCTTATATATTTCATCTCTGTAATTGTAATTTATGTTTAATGAAAATGATGAACATGCTAAATGCTTGAATGTAATGTAGTTTGCTTCCGTTGAATAATGAATAATTATGCATCTATGCATGTTTTACTTCAATGCATTTCAATTTTTATTATTGTATGTTCATGGGGCTAGTTGCCTAGGTTAGATCATATTATGGTAGCGTCCTCTTCGTTGGTCGAAGGGTTGGGGACGTTATGTACAGTGTGGTATCAGAGAACACATTGTAGCATGGGCCCCAATGGGCCATGAAGAAGCAGGGACAGAGGCAAATTACCCTCAGCCCGGCAGAGGAAAAATGTGAAAGACAGGAAAATTTCAAAAAAAAAATCGAAGTATTGAAAATATCGAATGACTTAGGAAGAAGTCCATCCGATTAGGTCGAATGACTTAGGCAGAAGTCCATCTGATACGTAGGATGACATAAGTTGAGTCCATCCGGTAAAGAAACCCAGCAGAGAGAAATTTTTGAAATTTTACTGAAGGTTTCAGCTATGAGGAGCCGAAGGTCTCAGCTAGGCGGTGCTGAAGGTTTTGACTGGGAGGAGCCGAAGGTCTCGGCTGGGAGGAGCTGAAGGTCTCGGCTAGGCGGAGCCGAGGTGTCGACAAGGCTCGCTAGAAGGGAGCCGAAATGGCGATGGAAAACAGAGGAAGATCGACCTGATGTGCATCGGAAGACAGAGGAAGATCGACCCGATGTGCATCAGAAGACAAAGGAAGATCGGTCCGATGTGCATCAAAAGACGGAGAAAGATCAACTAGATATGGCATCAGAAGACAAATGAAGATCGATCCGATATGCATCGGAAGACAAATGAATATCGATCTAATGTGCGTCGGAAGAAAATTGAAGGTCAGTCCACCGAGGTGTCGGAAGAGTTGTCAACAAGTGACCCGATAGATCGAATGACTAGTTGGGGAGGGATCCGATCGGATGGAAAAATCTGAGTTTTTCAGTGGGATTTTTTAGTAGGAAAGCAGGTTTTCAGGGAAGCCACAAGGGGGCAAGACCTCTTGACCCCCGTCGTCCCACTGAGATAGTCGTTCTTTGAGAAAGAAAAATTATGTATTTTGGGAAAAGTTATCATTGTATGATTTTCCCAGAGAAGGAAAGTAATTATGATTTGTATAAATGTTATGCAGCTAACAGTTGTGTTACTAACACGTTTTGCAGAATCATAGTCACCTTCAAGGGCAGTATTCCAGGTAGTGCGGTTCGGTAAAGTAAGTTGTGGTTCAACCATGAGAACCGATGACGGATATGATACTCGGGACTCCTACAAGCGTGCGCGAGATGCCATGGGGGGAAATGTTCGAGTTGGATATGATGACATAGAGTCTAATGGAAGGAGATTCCAAGAGACACTGCTATTGTAGCCACCATGAGAAGCTTGATTAAATCCTAGGAAAAGCAGCATCAGTTGAATGCTGCTATGTTGCAGAGTTTGACAGACTTGCAAAGGAAGATAGACTCTGGACAGGGTACAGTAAAACCAGAAGGCAGTAAGAGCAGTACCAAGAGAAGAATAAGGGCTTCTAGTAGAGCATCTAACTCAAAAGAATCTAGTGGGGACTCAAGCTCTTCTTCTCGCAAGGGAAAGTGAAAGAGGCACCATAGGGATCACTCTTAGGATGAATTTAAGAAGGATAAACCTCCTACATTTGACGGTGAGGTAAAGACTAGACAAGAGGCTAAATCTTGGCTTCTTGGGATAAAAAAGTAATTCCAAGTTCATGATTATTCAGGAAACATGAAGCAAGGGTTGCCATATTCAATCTGAATGGAAGGGCATCCATTTGGTGGGAGCACATCAAACAAGTAAAGAGGATCAGTGAAAGGAGACTTAAGTGGAAACAATTCAAGAAATACTTCAAGCAGAAGTACCTCTCTGACAGGTATTATGATGACAAAATTAAGGAGTTCCATGAGTTGATATTGGGACAAAAGACTATGGAAGAGTATGCAAATAAGTTCTTGGAATTGTTAAGGTATGCCAGGTACATCAAAGATGAAAAAGTGAAGATCCAGCATTTCCTAAGTGGATTTCCTCAGTCTTACAAAGACATAATTGAGTTTTATGAACCTAAAACTCTTGAAGAAGCAATAAGGAAAGCTAAGTATTGCTATGAGAAAAGCAAAGGAAAACTTGATTACCATAAGACATGGAAGGACAAGAAGAATGAGAATTCTGACCAAAGGAAGAAAGGTTTCAAACCTTCTAACTTCAGGAATCGGTAGAAGCAATCGTCACAAGTTGAGAAGCAGTCGACCAAAGTGATGGGAGAAAGGCCTAAAGAGCCACAACAGAACAGGGGACCACTCCAATGTTGGAAATGTGGGGGACCCCACATGTGCAGGAATTGACCACTTGAGAATGAGAATGAAAGGCCAGCTTACAACATTCAAGAGGCAGAAACAGTGGGTCAAGTAGCAAGGTTCGTCCCTAGTATTTATGTAGCACTGGAGGACCACCAGGTAGATCACCAGTTAATTGTGGTTGAAGTTGCAGGTAAGATTGTTGAGCAATCTGTTTCTATTTTGATTGACCCTAGTTCTACTCACATTTACATTACCCCTAAAGTATTGGAGATTTTTGCTTTTAAGAAGGTAAAGCATAGCAAATCTTGGTTAGTCCAGCTAGCCACTGGAACTAAGAGAAAGGTTATTGAAGTGGTAGAGAAATGCCCATTGGTCATGAATGGATTGGTCACTTGTGTAGAAATGAATGTTCTACCACTTGGTTCCTATGATGTTCTCATCGGAATGGATTGGTTAGAAGCTCACAGGGTAAATATTGACTGTTATAATAAGGCTTTTGAGTGCTTGGATAGAGAAGGCAACTCAAGGACTGTGAAAGGCATTCCAAAGGTGATTTCTGTGAGACATATTTCAGCAATATAGTTGAAGAAGTTCTGTAGGAAAGGTTTCTAGTTGTATGCAACTCATATTTTGGAGGAAACAAAGAATGAAACTCCTAGGTTGGAGGACTTTCATGTGTTGCAGGAATTTAGGGATGTGTTCCCTGATGAGATTCCAGAGCTTTCCCCAAAGAGGGACATTGATTTCACAATTGAACTTGTGCCAGGAGCAGCACCAGTGTCCAAGACACCCTATAGAATGAGTACACAAGAAATGCTAGAGCCGAAGATGCAACTACAAGAGTTGTTGGCGAAGAAGTATATCATGCCGAGCGAGTCTCCTTGGGGAGCACCAGTTCTGTTTGTAAAGAAGAAAGATGGTACACTCGATTTGTGTATTGATTACAGACAGCTAAACAAAGTCACTGTGAAAAACAAATATCCTTTGCCTAGGATTGATGACCTCTTTGATCAAATGAGAGGAGCAAAGGTATTTTTCAAGATTGACTTGAGGTCTGGTTGCCATCAGGTAAGAATCAAGGATGAGGACATTCATAAGACAACCTTCAGAACAAGGTATGGACATTATGAGTTTGTAGTGGTACCATTTGGTCTCACAAATGCACCAGCTACATTTGTGTGCCTTATGAATAGTGTCTTCAACAGGTATTTCGACAAGTTTGTTCTTGTTTTCCTTGATAACATTCTTATTTATTCTAAGAACGAGGAAGAGCATGAAGAGCATTTGAGATTGACATTGCAATTGCTCAATGAGCATCAGCTGTATGCAAAGCTGAGCAAGTGTGACTTCTATAGAGATAGAATTCAGTATTTGGGTCACATTATCTCGAAAGAGGGTATATTTGTGGACCCTGAAAAGATTGAAGCCATTATGAATTGGCCTACTCCAAGAAATGTAACAGATGTGAGGTATTTTATGGGACTTGCAGGATACTACAGGAGATTCATTGAAGGATTCTCCAAAGTTGCACATGCCATCACTTCTTTGCAAAAGAAGGGGATAAAGTTTGAATGGACATCAAGGTGTGAAGAACGCTTCCAGCAGTTGAAGAATCTTCTCACCAATGCATTAGTATTGAAAGTTGCATACCTAGAGAAATATTTTGTGGTGTGTACCGATGCATGCAGACAAGGGCTTGGAGGAGTCCTTATGCAAGACAACCATGTGATATGTTACGAGTCAAGAAAGTTGAAGGAGCATGAGAAGAACTATGCCACTCATGATCTAGAACTTGTAGCCATAGTACATGCTCTCAAGATGTGGAGGCATTACTTGATGGGAAGAAGATTTGAGTTAAGGACAGACCATTGTGGTCTGAAGTATTTGTTTGATCAGCCTACTCTGAATGCTAGGCAAGCGAGATGGCTGGAGTTTTTATGTGAGTTTGAATTTGAAATCAAGCAGATAAAAGGAAAAGAGAATAAGGTAGAAGATGCGCTCAACAGGAAGGTGCAGAAAATGCATGTGGCATCTCTTAGTATTTTCCAATCATATTTGAGGTAGCAGATTGTTAATCATACTGCTGGAGATGAATTATATGAGTAGGCAAAAGAAAAATTGCAGCAACAAAGTCTTGAGAAGAGGTATGAGGGATATAAATTGGAAGAAGATGGACTTCTTACTTATAAAGGCGGAATTTATATTCCAAATGTAATAGAGTTGAGGAGAGTTGTTATGGATGAAATCCATCAAGCTCCATATTCTAGTCACCCAGGACATCAAAAGACAATTGCTACAACTAGAAAGCAGTACTTTTGGCCAGGAATGAAAAAGGACATGGATGAATATATTTCGAGGTGCATGAAATTTCAGCAGGTAAAGGTTGAGTATCAACACCCAGTAGGTTTGTTGCAGCCTTTTCTAGTTCTAGAATGGAAATGGGAAGTTATTTCCATGGATTTTATTACAAGATTGCCAATGACTTGGAGACAACATGATTCCATCATGGTTGTGGTGGACAAGTTGCAAAGGAAACACATTTTATATCGGTTAAGTCTATGCATAAGACTGATGACATTGCAAAGATATTCATGAAGGATATTTTCAAATTGCATGGATTACCTAAGGCAATAGTCTCTGATAGAGATGTCAAGTTCACTTCCAATTTTTGGAAGGGGTTGTTTGCAAATTTGATTACAAAGTTGAACTTCAACATTGCCTACCGTCCTCAAACGGATGGGCAGATAGAGAGAATTAACCAGGTGCTTGAAGACATGATACGCATGTATGTGATGGATAAACCAACCAAGTGGGAAGATTACTTACACTTGGTAGAGTTTGCTTATAACAATGGATAGCAAGCATCCTTGGGGATGAGTCTGTATGAATCTTTGTATGGCAAAAGGTGTAGGGCACCAATGACTTGGGATAATCTAGTGAACAGAGTTGTGCTTGGTCTAGAATTGCTCAAGGAGATGGAGGAAGAGGTTGTACAGATCAAGAAAAATTTGAAAACAGCTCAGGACAGACAGAAAAGCTATGCATATAATCATAGGGTGAACAGAGAGTTTAGTGTTGGGGATCATGTTTACCTCAGAGTGAGGGAAAAGAAGAGTTCCTTGAAGCTTGGGAGTTGTGCCAAGCTGTCACCAAGATATTGTGGGCCGTTTGAAGTGCTTGAAAGAATAGGGCCAGTTGCATATAGACTTGCATTACCTGCTAGCACTAGAGCTTATAATTTTTTCCATGTTTCTTTGCTTAAGAAATATGTACATGATCCTAACCATGTGATAAATTGGGATGTGATTCAGGTGGAACCCGAGGGAGAGTTCCAAATCGAGCCAATGTGCATCCTCGACAAGAAGGTCACAATGCTCCGGAGCCGAGCCATAGGGCAAGTAAAGGTGCAATGGGAGCACTACGGTCCTGAAGAGGCTATGAGGGAGCTGGAGGATACCATGTGATTGGCACATCCATTTTTGTTCAATTCTATGGAGCACTGAGGCGGTACCAGTGTAGCATTTTGTTCAATTTTGTAAAGCACTAAGGAGAGTGCTATTGAAGGGGGAGGGGAATGTAACACCCCTGTTTTGACCTCGTTTGCATTAAAATGTTTATGATGTATATATGGTAATTAATCATGGTGTGGAGATAAAGGAAAAATCTCCACCATCGATTTAATTGTTTTATGTTCCGGCGATTAAAATCATTGTTGATGGTATATCGTGCTATCCGGCACATATTAATGTTGGCATCATGTAAACATGCATTTTAATTAAAAATACCCACAACCAGCTACATCAATGCAACCATAATGAAAAGGGCATGATTTTCCTAAGGATAAGGAGGGGGAATTATTTAACCTTTGGGGCCAATGGGGAAAAGCCAAATGTCAATTGATAAACCCATTTAGGTGTCACCCATATTTTGTCCTACTCACCTTTCCTTGTCTCATTCAACTACCAAATTAAATACTATGGAGTTAGTTGGGGACAGTTATTGCATGGACAGTGGTGTGTGGTAGGACTGTCAGTCCTTGCCCACATGCACACTCCTCCAGGGAGTTGTTCCTCCTCACGTGGGCAGGAGAAGAGGAGACACCATTCTTCCATTTTTCCCATCTTCACGCACAGACAAGTGTTATACACCTGATAGGCACCTCTCCGTCCGAGTGCTGAGATCCCTCAGGTCGACACACAAAAGGACACTTATGGATTGAGGTTTTCCTAGTTTCACTATACCTTGGTTTATGATGAAATACATTGCCTATATGCCCAGCTGATTACTTTGCCATTTTGAGATTTTGAGTAGCATGCGCGACTATCCCTATTGACATCTCATGCATCATGCACGAGTTTTATGTTCAGCAGGTCGCGCATACATGTATGCGCGGGTTGGACTTGTATAGAGTCGCGTATCATACGCGGATTGTCCTACTACAGACCTGCGCATGGTTTCCTCAAAATTAATATTTAAAAACACTCGATAATGGAAGATTAGTTCATTCATTTAACTTAATCTTCCTAACTGCTGCAACCTCCCTAACCTTCGAGAACTGCCTCATTTCATCCATATAAATAGAGGCCTTGGGGAGGGGGTTGGACATACATACTTGGAGAGCAAAGTTATGCTGGTGGATTGTCTACAGAAATCTTTGGAGCAGAGAAACTCAGAGTCCTTTGGTGACAGAGGAGTCCTTGTTTAGACATTGGGTTGTAACCTAAACTCCCTCTATTATTGTTAATAAAGCAGATTACTTCTTCCATATTGTGTTTCATGTGTTGTGGATTGGTGAATGTTTACATTTCAATATGATATATGATTTGCCTAACCTGCATCTATATATATGAATTGCTCTGTATTTGGAAGAGTGTTTATTAACAGGTGAAGGAGGAACTATCCTGGAGACTTTGGAAGTGGAGTAAAGAGGAAGAAGCTAGCTTGGATCAACCTTCGTTTAATACAAGTAAGTTCCTGCTACTTTCCTATTTCCTATTTTGTACTTTTAAAGTCAAATTGTCTGCAAGATAAGAGTATGTTGGTAACCCCTCAGACCTAGGTTATTAGGTGAATTATCCTATACAACAGAACTGGCGACTCCACTAGGGAAGCCAAGTCTGCTTTAGGTCTTTTTCTGTTGTCCTGACCAGTCATTGCTCGAAGTTTTGTTTGTGATATTTTGTCCTGTTTTCTTACGTACTGTAGCATTTGAAAGTCTTGGGTCTTTCTCTGTTTTTGAGAAGTTTTCATGCCCATGTGCGGGTTGTCTTTCTAGACAGTCGTGCATACTGAGTTGCATACGCGGGTTGTTCTATAGAACAGTCGCGCATCATTCGCGACCTACACTACTACATAGTCGCGCATACTCCTGAAAACTGTGATTTTTGTGTTAAAGTTTGCTTGTTCTTTAGCCTGCTATAAGTCATGTTTTCTATTGAGACTTTCTTTAAGAGTGTTGCAGAGTTGTCTGAGTGTATCAGGTGATCACATCTTAGTGCTTCCCGAAGCCCTTGGGTTCTTTTTACTTGTGTTATTTACTGTCTGCATCTTGAAACTTTCTGGCCTATTTGGGTTGTTGGTCTGAGTGCCTGAGTCTAGATCAGTGATCAGGGTCTTAGACTCTGTTTGTCCAGTCTGCTATCTGTCAGTTATTGGTTTGCACTTGCCTATTTGAAAGTCTGCAGTGATCTCTTGGTCATTGTCTGCACCCAAGTTGAGGTCGTGGCCTGCTTTTCTTGCTGGTTTTTAGGTTCTGTTTGCCTGTTAGTTTCAGTTTGTGTTTTTTATACAGTCTATAAGCGCCAAGTTCACTCAAGCATTGCATTTATACATGCACAGTAGTTTTTTGAGCATTTTTTAAAGTGAAAAACAAAACATAGTTAATCTTTTGCATTGTAATTTTTGCATTAGAGTAGTGTTTGTTTCAGTTTAAGAAATACTATCTCAGAAAAATACAAAAACATATAGGCTTAGTTTCTCTTTTTGCTGCATATAGTTCATCAATATTTATTTAAAAAAAATAAAATGAAAAGAAGTTTATTTTATAGTGATAGTTTGCTTTAAATGCACCTTTTGCTTTCATTTATTTTCTGCTGAGTCATAACATCATACAGTCCATCACTTCCACTTCCTTTGAGTAAAGAACAACCCTTAAAATTAACGCTTAAGGTTAAAATCTATTAGTAAGTTTTTATTTTTAGGGCCTTCCACCTACTAGCTTAGGCTAGGTTTGTGGGCTAGTGAGTGTAAACTTCCCACAAACTATAAACTCAAACGTAGTGGGCCATTTGTTAGGTAAATCCTTGGTTCTACCGCTGTATCTGGGAAGCTCCTCTCAAACGGGAGTTAAGCACTAGGCCGCGTGGAGGCTTGGACAGAGGGAATAACCCCCCGAATCCTTGTCAAAGCGTAACCCAGGACTTTTACGCATCTGGGGATTCTGTCTAGGCAGAATTTCGGGCTCAGCTACCCTGCCCATGTGTACGATTTTGGCTTGCGACTGTCCCCCCAGACAATAGGTATTGTCAAGGTAGCCTTAGTCTCTTGTCTTTTTAGGGCTCATACCTAGGTAAACCGGAAGGTTATTTCTGGTTCACCTTGAACGGACTTGGAAGGTAACCCTTGTGGAAAGTGTAGGAGGGCGGTTGGGTGATTCCTCCGCTTGTGCCTAAGAACCCCTCAAGGACGCCAAGTAACTGTTCATCAGCTTTCTTCGGGAAAGCATATCTTTATAGCCTGTTTTGATTGCTTGAGACTTAGGATCTTTTTAGTGTGTACTCTGTGGATCTGCTTGTGTTTAGTTGGCCTTAGGGTGTGATTATTTAAAGTCTTAATTCTGGAGGACCAACTTGTTAGAAGGTCAAGAAGGTTGAGAAACCTTCCTCCTCTCTCACCACTGGAACCTCCACCTTTACCTCAAAGGCGGAGACTAAGCACAGGTGGTTCTTTGAACCAGTAGGAGTAAGTGAGGTTCTTGGTGAACCGGAATTAATAGCTAACCGCTTTGAACTTGATACAGTCGAGTTAGAAGAATTGCAAGCTGACGAGTTTGCAAGAAATTATAATACCCCCTTGACTGATTTGAATGATCCAGTGATCGTGCAAATTAGGCCTTTTAGTTCACCAGTGCTAGGTGTACCTGGAGGTAGAGCCATGTCTTCTGAAGGAGAAAGTTCATTTGTCTTCACCTCAACCCTTCTGGTTCAAGGGGTGCTACCTTCCCCGGTCAGTACCCCTAGATCTAGTTTACCTTCCACACCCTTAACTCTAGCAAGCCGGGTGGTCCAACCACCGGTTTACTCGAACATAGGAAGTATGTCTGGTGATATGGCTACTGGGATTCCTAGTATGCCTACAATTCCTTCTTCCTTCCCTTACACTACCCACAGTGGTCCGGTGGGATCCTCAGCCTTTGTCCAAGGATTCCCTTGGAATGGGGGGCACATACCCCCATCTAGTCCATATGTAGGTCCACCTCCTTCATATGTAGGAGTACAATTTGGTAGCAACACCTCTTATGGGAAAAGCTACCAAACCCCTATTTCGGTCCCATACACGGGCTCTCCCTTCTCTTTGTTTAGTGGAGGGATACCTGCTCCAGTATTTCAGACCCCTACTTCCATGGGGATAGCCCGAAACACTTACACTGCACCTCCCACCCAAAATCCGGTGGCTTACGGATGGAACCCGTTCGAAAGCAACCTACCCACCTCACAACCGGTGTCTGGGGGCAACCCCACCTTTACTTATGGGCGATCGGGGGCAAGTCCCTCTAATCCCCAAGCTAGTACCTCTAGTACACCGGCTAGGCCAAAGATTCCTTTTCTGGCAACTTTGAACTTGCTAGACTTATCAAAGTTGATGAACGATCTGGTGAGGCATGACCCCTTGTGGCCACCTGTTCCCACCAAACTGACCTCGGACATCCCTAAGTTCGAAGGTAAGGCTGGTGAAGATCCTGGGGCACATGCCACCACCTTCCACTTATGGTGTTCCTCCAACTCATTGAATGAGGATTCAGTGAGATTGAGGCTATTCCAGAGGACCTTGACGGGAACGGCAGCAAAATGGTACATTGAGCTGCCTTCTGCTGCTTTACCAGCTTCTGGGACTTGGCTACCGCTTTCCTTAGCCACTTTCAGCTTCCAGTCCGTTACGACTTCGGAACGGATTTTTTGTCCACCTTTAGACAAAATAAGGCAACCCACATCTCGGATCATATCCAAGAGTGGAGGAGGCGAAAGATCCTCATTAAAGCTACCATCCCTCCTGAGTTTCTATTAGAATGGTTCCTTAAATCTTTATTTCCCTATATATCTAAGGATGTCTCCACATCAGGAGTGACTAGTGAGGAAGAAGCCATACTCAGGGCCCAGCAGTTGGACTTGATTTATTCATAGTCTGGGATTTTATATAAAATCATCCCTGAGGCACCAAGGCCTTCTCATGAGGCCGAGAAACCCAATCCTGGACCCCATGCCGATGGTGTGGTTTGGTCTGTAAACTCTCGCACTGTAGAGTCTTTGACAAAACAACTTCACCAATTGTCTGTCAAACAGTCTACGGCGGAGGCAGCAAAGGCTGCCCCCTCCTCCCAAAGTGCAAATGTTTTTGCACAAACCTCTTCGAAGGGCAATCAGCAGCCCGGCGAGAAGAAGAAGAAAGGAAAAAAGGGAGAGGAAAACCAAAATCAAAACAAGCCAAAGCCCGCGAACAATGCTGATGGGGGAAAAAAGGAGAAGAAGAAAGTCAAGTTTCCTTGTAAGTTGTGCCAAGGAGACCACCTCACTCACCTTTGTCCCCTCATGGAACAAGCTCAGAAGCTGTTACAAACGCAACCACCGGTTGTCCTGAAGGATCCATTTCCCCAAGGGCAGAATTCTGCTTCAGCTTCTACTGTAGCAGGGGGCAGTCAAACTGCTCCTGACCCTAATTATATCAACATGGTTAGATCCTCAACTTTGTTACAAACCAGGAACAAGAACTATTAAAAAGAGACCGATGAGAAGGGTAAAGCTGTAGTTGAATCTTCCAACCCTCTCACTATAGAGAAACCTGCGAAATTAATGCCAAAGATACCCAAAGGTGTCTTTAAGAAGACTTTGCATAACCCAAATGCCCGAGCCGCTTCTAACTACTCAGTGGTTGAAGACTTGGCTCAGACTCCTTGTGCAATGTCAGCTTTGGAGGTTCTACAAAGTTGTCCCGCTCAGCGGAATGCCCTTTTAGCAGCTCTAGGTAGTATGGACTCTTCGAGTCTCTTAGCGAAGTTTAATCTCTCAGATGTTAAAATTCGCCTCCCTTATCATGTAGCTTTATCGATAGATGTTGTCCATGGTGGTAAGACCATTGGACGAGCGGTTGTTGATGAGGGAGCCTCTACTTGTGTTATGTTTCTGGCTTGTTGGAAAGCTCTCGGATCCCCAGAGCTGGTCCCATCAACCACTTTAATTACTGCTTTTGATGGAAGGTCTTTCCGTCCACATGGTATCCTACCAGCTTTCGAGATTAAGCTGGCTGGCAAAGTAGTCTCTGTTGAAGTCGAAGTGATTGATGCTCCATTGGACTACAATTTGCTTCTGGGTAGGAATTGGACTTATGCAATGTCTGCTGTTGCATCTGCTGTCTTTCGTGTCGTGGTATTCCCACATGAGGGCAAGCTGGTCACTATTGACCAACTTGATTTTACTCGTAAAGGCCTCTTAGAGTCTAAAGATTCCACTGTGCCATTGGTTGATCAGACCAAACCTGTTGCACAGAGCTTGGGGGCTGGACTGTACACATCATTGATGGGCACATTTGATATTCTAGCTCCAGTCCTTTATCTCGGTTCTACTACTGTAGGGAAGTCCATTAATTCGGTGGTCGATAGGACTGATCCTTGGGTCCTCCCAACCCCTCAAGAACCGGAAGTGCCCTTGTCTGCAGTGGAAGTGGCGTATCAATCTATTACCCAAACCACTGTAGGTCCCATTCCAGATCCTCTTACAGTCTCGGATGATCTGGAAGAAGTTTATATGCCTGCATGGGCAAATAACTCTTTACATTCCATAGATTTCTTAGACACTGTTTTACCTTCAGATGAAGCTATTCTGGAAGCTATGTGTTCACGTGATAAGATATGGATCTTCATCACCGATCTTATTTCCTTCCAGAGCTAAGCAAGATAGAAAACCAAGATTTCCCTGTGAGACTGTCGGATGATGTTGATACACCCGTCAACCCTTTACCTAGGGAAGGAGTGTTTGCTGAGGGGAATATGGCAAACATTTCCGCTACTATATCGATCAACATCTCCGTAAAGCCAGATGTCGTGGAAAATATCTATATAGGTGCAAACTACTCTCCGGAGGAGATTGCCATTTATACTGCCCTTTTCAATGAATTCCGTGATATCTTTGCTTGGTCATATGAGGAGATGCCAGGCATTGATCCATCTATTGTTCAACATGAGATCCCAACCTATCTTGATGCTAAGCCGGTTCGGCAAAAATTACGCCCCGTGAACCCGCGTAAAGCGGCGGCTGTGAAGGCAGAGGTACAAAAGCTGTTGAAAGCAGGTTTTATATATCCCATTGCTTTGACTGAGTGGGTGTCCAACCCAGTCCCCGTTGATAAAAATCAAGGGACTATTGTGTTTGTACGGACTTTCGAGACCTTAACAAAGCCTGTCCCAAGGACAACTACCCTACACCGTTTATTGACCAAATCATAGATGCATGTGCGGGTAGTGAAGTATTTTCGTTTATGGATGGTTTTTCTGGCTATAATCAAATCCAAATCAAACCGAAAGACCAGCATAAAACGGCTTTTATTTGCCCTTGGGGTACATTCACTTATAGAAAAATTCCCTTTGGATTGAAAAATGCAGGGGCAACCTTTCAACGAGCCATGAACTTTGCTTTTCATGATATAAAAGCCATTGTCGAGCCTTACCTGGATGATCTTCTTGCTCATTCTCGCAAGAGGATTCAGCATCCTGATCATTTAAGGTTAATTTTTGAGAGATGCAGGTACTACAAAATCCGCTTGAATCCCCACAAGTGTTTTTTCTGCGTTGAATCGGGTAGATTGCTTGGATTTATTGTCTCTATTAGGGGCATACAGGTGGATCCGTTAAAAGTAGAGGCTATTGTAAATCTGCCTCCTCCTCATTCACTTAGGTAACTTCAGAGTCTACAAGGTAAGTCTAACTTCCTTCGACGTTTTATCGTAAATTATGCCAAGATCACAAAAGGTTTCATGCGCCTGCTTAAGCAGGACACCCCATTTGTATGGGATGAAACTGTACAACTCGCGTTCAAGGCATTAAAGAAAGCTTTGTTGTCAGCTCCTTTATTACGCCCGCCAGATTACTCTAGGGATTTTTTATTATATCTGGCCGCGTCAGAGTCTACCATTGGGGTAGTGCTAGTTCAGGAGGATGACAAGCTCATTGAGCATGTTTTCTATTATCTTAGCCATGCTTTGGTTGGTCCTGAGCTTAAGTACTCCCACGTCGAGAAGTTAGCCTTAGCGGCTGTTTATGCTGTACAGAGGTTACGACACTATATCTTACTGAGGACCACTACTGTAGTGGCGGATGTAAACCCTTTCCAATATGTTTTATCTCGACGCATTGTTGGGGGAAAAATCAATAAGTGGATAGTCATTCTCCAAGAGTTTGACTTGGTGTTCCAATCCGCTAAATCCAAAAAGTCCTTAGTTTTTGCGGAGCTTATAGCAGAATTCCCTACGGAAGAAGATGTAGTGGTTCAAGATGATTCATTCCCAGATGAGCACATCTTCCTTATATCAACCTCTGATCCTTGGTACGGAGATATTCTCATATATCTCCAGACTTTGAAGTATCCTACCGCTTACTCTAGGGAAGACCGACGCAAGTTACGTCTTCATGCTAAAAACTACCTCATAATAGGAGATACTTTATATCGAAGAGGGGTAGATTCTGTCTTGCGCCGCTGCCTGACTCATGAGGAAGCGGAGATTGTCCTAAATGATTCCCATAGCGGAGCGTGTGGGGGTTATTTATCTGGGTTAGCAACAACCCAGAAGATACTACGTGCCGGGTATTTCTGGCCCACCATCTTTAAAGATTGTGTGGAAGCTGTAAAACGCTGTCATCCATGTCAGCTGTACACCAGAAAAATGCGGTCGTATCCTGCTCCCTTGTTTCCCGTCGTCTCGGTAGGCCCCTTCATGAAGTGGGGGATCGATTATATGACATGCAAACCAGCCTCGGCTGGGGGGCACAAATACATCATTGTCGCTGTCGACTATTTCACAAAATGGGCAGAGGCAATGCCTACTTTCAAAGACAATGGGGAAACGACAGCTTACTTCGTGTTTAATCAGATTATTGCTAGGGTTGGTATTCCCAAAGTGATTGTCACTGACCATGGCAGTCATTTCCAAAATCACATGATGACTGAACTGACCACCATGCTCGGATTCCGACAAGAGCATTCTTCTCCTTATTATCCGCAAGCAAATGGTCAGGTTGAGGCTGTAAACAAAACTTTGAAAACTATACTTAAACATACTATTAATACAGCCCGTTCAAATTGGCACGTCATGTTATATCCTGCTCTTTGGGCTTATCGAACCAATGTCAAAACTACTACGGGTTTTTCCCCCTTCCAACTCGTTCACGGGGTGGAAGCTATTACGCCGATTGAATGCGAAATCCCATCCTTGCAGATAGCTGTTCATGTGCTACCTGACACAACTGATCTTGAAGAACGATTGCTTCACTTAGAACACCTTGATGAGCAACGTAGAGATGCGTTGACTGCAAATCAGGCTCATAAGAATAGGGTTAAATCTCAATATGATAAAATGGTCAAGCCTCGGGTTTTATCTGAGGGGGAACTTGTCTTGCTCTGGGATCAAGATAAGGAGCCCCTGGGGGCAGGAAAATTCAAGGCCATGTGGTTGGGACCCTATGTTGTGTCTAAAGTTTTGAGTAAAGGCGCATATGAATTAGTGGATTATGATGGGAATAAGCTGCCTGAGCCTAGAAATGGGCTCTACTTGAAGAAGTACTATGCCTAGGCTTAACACTTTTTCTTGTATATTAATGTATGTATTTTTATGTACATTAGGTTGTCAGTTTCATTTATTATACTATCTGCTGGTTGTTGCAGATGTCTTCCAAGATGTATGTAGGTTTTGCTGATGGCGCCAGCCGTCACACTTGTAACCTGGCTTTGGCAGCATGGGTTATCTACTCCCCTTCAGGACAGCTCGTTGCCGCGGGTGGCGCTTGTATAGGTCCTGCGTCCAATAATGTTGCTAAATATAGGGCTGTAATTGAGCTCCTATGGGATGCTTTGTCACGAGGCATCACCCAGCTAGAAGTCCGTTTGGATTCCCAGTTGGTTGTTTCCCAGCTCAATCGAGCTTACCGGGTGCGTAATCCTACATTGTTACATCAGTTCATGCAAATACGTTTACTGGAAAGACATTTTGAAGTTATTACTTTTAATCACATTCCAAGAAACCAAAATTCATTAACTGATGCATATGCTAACTATATCTTAAACTGGCATCTCACACACATTCCATAAAATATACAGCAAATACATAAAAAACACTTGTAAATAGGTTGACAACCAAACCAAATATATATATGTAAATATCTGTTCATACATAGGATAGGTCAAGTCTAATCCATAGATCCCGTCATGTACAAAATATACAAAAAGTGGATCAACATCCATCAAAATGCCTAGCACTAAGACTGTCCGCCATGGCCACTGGGACTTGGTTGGTCCCCATGATCTCTGTGCCCCCTGGCTTCCTCAGCCTCCTCGGCTTCGGCAGCCTCCACCACATCCCTATATACACATACTGCTCTGGCTACCTGTTTGAAAAGACGTAGCCAGACCGGTGGAACCCCAACTACTGACTCCTGCATAGCTACAGGGAGATGCTCTATCCGTATAGTGGGTACCCTCTCGGTAAGCCTAGTCAGCTTCGCCTCGAGTACCTGGATAAGCTCAGGATCTCCTCCTGCTACAGGACGTACGAAGGTACGTAGGTGCCCTACAGGGCGGACTGGTCCAATATCTGCATTTTGACACATGATTAGGGTTAGACTTGTGCATATGTATATATCCTATCATTAGAAAATCCATAAAAATTTGATAATGATAAAAAATAAAAAATGACTTACCCATCTCTCCCCATGCTCCTCCTGGAGGGAGGACTAGGTCTGGATCACCTCGGAAATCTAATCCGGCATATGGGAACTACTCAAATGCTGGCACCTGCCGTTCCCACCATGTATAAAAATCGTCGTCATACATACTCTGCACGACATCTCCTCCTCCTTGACGGAGGAAGATATCTCCCCACCTGCTCAGCCTTGGCTGGCGGGGATGCTTGACCTGTAATGGCACCGCAGGGCTCATAGCTGGCACCCTCTCAAAGAAGAACGCCACCAATATACTAGCATAGCTAAAGTTCTTCCGTCTCCCCCTCCTACAGTTGGACAATTGCCTCCTCATGATGGGGGCAATCCCTGTACACCAATCAAAGAGTGTGCCTCTCAAATAGTCCACCGCCACTCTCATCTGAGTCCTGGTGGCGTGATGTAGTCCTGCTGACCCTGAAAGTCTAACAATGGTACTGGCCAATACCTGCAGCATAAAGTCCTGTATGTCTGCGATGAGAATACTGCTGCCCTTCTTTTGAGTACCTGGCCTGCAGAATATGTCAATATAGTTCTGGACACTCAAGGGGTCACCACCCCTGCCAGTGCTCTCCAGGTTCACCGGTGCTCCCCGATGTGATAATCCGGTAATAAAATCGATGTCCTCTGCAGTAAGCTCCAAAGTCTCACCTTGGATGTTGAACATCCCCAGATCATGGTCCCAATAACTGACCAAGAACTCTAATATGCGGACATTGGCCCGCATGGGTGATGTGCAGAAAAACTTCAATAGCCCACTATTCCGCAATTCTTGGATAGTAGGCGGGCTTTGGAGAGCCGCTTGGTTCATCATCTCGTGTTCCCGCCCCCTCCACTCCAGCACCATATTTTCCTGACAAAAAACACACAGTTTGATTCAGTAATTCATCATCAAAATTTAAAAATTTTGAACATTTTCAAAT
The DNA here is from genome assembly GCA_001517045.1 of Pseudotsuga menziesii. Classification (NCBI taxonomy): domain Eukaryota; kingdom Viridiplantae; phylum Streptophyta; class Pinopsida; order Pinales; family Pinaceae; genus Pseudotsuga; species Pseudotsuga menziesii. The sequence continues at coordinate 35,648 of LPNX010306250.1, forward strand.
CTTTTATCCTTAGCGCAGTATGCGCGACTGTCCATTGGGACATGTCGCGAGCCATGCGAGACCTCCCTATACAACAACTCGCGCATCAAATGCGTATGCGTGGCTTTTTTATTAGGCAACCCGCGCATACATTTTACCATTTTTATATTGATGAATTAAATTGAATTGACCATTAATTCTAAAATTTGTTTGGATGAAATTAAAGAGCACAGGGTGTAGATTTACCTAACACTGACGGATCTGAATTCCACCAGTCCAATTGTCCACAACGAGCAATCCAAGATAGAGGGTAAAATGCTCCTTTTTGGTCCAAAAAGTACAATGGTGAGAAATGTTTTGTTTTTCAAACTATTTATAGAAAAATTATTTTGTAAAGTGGGTTTTTTCTATAGTTTGAAACGTCAATTGATTAATACCATCCCTTTTTGTGCCTTGGAACAGGTTTACTACTATTTCAAAGTGTTGATGCTTCTATAGGGTGGTTTTTGCTCTTCCCAACACATGTTGGCAACTTATCCCTCCACATTAACCTTAGTATGCAACATTTTGCCACAGACTATGGTATTCTAAGCCATTAGTCCCTTGTCTCTACCATTGTTCTTCTGTGGCTAGGATCCCTATTTCATGAGTATCATTCTTATATGCCATTTCCATCCTTTGATACTCATTTCCGTCACTGTTTCAGGCCCAGGGGTTTCCTCATAGCTACTTTTCACGACAAATAGAGCTTCTTATGAATCTCTCTTTACAAGCTATCCCTTTCTAGGACTCGCCGCCCTTATGGAGTTTCTTTAGGCCCAGGTCTGACTCCTTAAAAATAGACTTGACTGCCGAGTTATCTCATCCGTTCAAGCTCGTTAAGAATATGTGAACGGGCATCCGCATTGGTGGTAGGTTATCTCTTTCTCGGACCATGCGGAATAATATGAGAAAGGATCACTCTCTTTTCTTCGGAATTGAGAAGAGTATTCTCGGGTATAGGTTTATCACTTTTACGGACCTGAGGGACTAAATTTACGGAAAAGGAACACCCGGTTTGAGCTTACTTTTTCTTTTTCGTGCTCTGGACCCAAACATGAAAAAGATTCCGAGTGTACTTTGTGGCTTTGTCATGCTCGTTAAACACTAAAGAACAAAGCAACGAGTTTATTGTTGTAAGCCCCATTTCTCGTAACCAAATGGATCTTTCCGAGTGATCTTGCTTTCCTTCACACTCGTAAAACTCAAGCTATTTTATGCTGTTATGGAAGGAGCGTTGGGTAGGTGGTAATTTAACCTTTTTCGGACGTCCCCGACTAAGTACGAAAAAGGTTCACCTTTTCTTCTTCGGAAGTTAAGAGAGTTCTTTTGAGGTTTGTTTTATACTTTTTCGGCCTAAAGATACTAAATTGGACGAAAAAGGACCCCCCTGGAGTCTTCTTTGGCGTTTTCAGACTCTCTAAATATGAAAGCACCAATCGAGCATGTACTAGTTCGGGCTCGTTAAATCCATGGATCAATGTATCAAGCATTATTTTCCCATCTCTTCAAGCATGTTAAAAAATGAAGAGGGAACCGAGTTGGCTTTCCTGGACTCGTTAAAACTTAACAGGGAAGGAAAGGAAGAAGTTTTCTCTTGTTTTCAGTAATGGCAGCATGTCATCCTTGAACATAGCACTCTTTGCCTTCCGATATCCATGTTTCAGTATACACTTGTGTTCAGCTATCACTTTGAGTTTTTGACTCCTCCTCTTGTCCATTATACCTGGGGAATCTGTTCATGTCTCCTACATGACAGATAAGTCTAGTTGTTCTATCTATACGTTGTATGCTGCCTTGGGTCATCTCTGTGTCGTGCTCACTGTTCAAGGATTATACCTAGTGTCTGATTTATCACCTGATCTTATTACTATTATATCTGTTATCCATTTACTTGTGTTTACCTTCTTTTGCCCAGTTCCTAGTCACTCTTGTGATCCGTTGGAGGATCTATTGCCTTCCCTATCACAGTATGGTTCCGTTTCAGCACCTCCTAATGACGATGACCTAGAGCTTTGACGATGGTACCTCTGGATTCACTTTCATCATTGGTGAACTCCTTTTCTTCAGTTGTCAATTATCATCTATTGGTTGACAAACTGTTGAATCCTTTCCATGTTCGACTTCAGCTTACCCTTATTCACATGGCTTGGATTGTACTGGTTCTTTGGGATCTTTTTTGAAGACCTTAGTTCCTCACTCATGAACTAAGTTGCGCAAGACTATGTTCCATTTCTATATCCGGCTTCCAGATCTTTGTAGACTCATCATTATTGTATTGTGGCTTCGATCCACCTTTGTAAATACGTGGTTTTTACCCGTATCACATGATGTACTCACATATTGTAAAGGAGCTAGTGTTCCAGTAAATTGAACATAGCATCTTCAGATATAATTTTGTTTATGACATTACTATGTATTTGTTTCAGGTACTCCTGCTCCACTGGACTTCTAAGTTTCTCCTGAGTTAGTATTATAATGTATTTCGGCCATCGTTCCCCTCTGACCTCACACATTAGGGGGCATCTGTTATACACCTGATAGGCACCTCTTCGTCCGAGTGCTGACATCCCTCAGGTCGACACACAAAAGGACACTTATGGATTGAGGTTTGCCTAGTTTCACTATACCTTGGTTTATGATGAAATACATTGCCTATATGCCCAGATGATTACTTTTCCATTTTGAGATTTTGAGTAGCATGCGCGACTATCCCTATTGACATCTCGCACATCATGCATGAGTTTTATGTTCAGCAGGTCATGCATACATGTATGCACGGGTTGGACTTGTATAGAGTCGCGTATCATACATGGATTGTCCTACTACAGACCCGCGCATGGTTTCCTCAAAATTAATATTTAAAAACACTTGATAATGGAAGATTAGTTCATTCATTTAACTTAATCTTCCTAACTGCTGCAACCTCCCTAACCTTCGAGAACTGCCTCATTTCATCCATATAAATAGAGGCCTTGGGGAGGGGGTTGGACATACATACTTGGAGAGAAAAGTTATGCTGGTGGATTGTCTACAGAAATCTTTGGAGCAGAGAAACTCAAAGTCCTTTGGTGACAGAGGAGTCCTTGTTCAGACATTGGGTTGTAACCTAAACTCCCTCTATTATTGTTAATAAAGCAGATTACTTCTTCCATATTGTGTTTCATGTGTTGTGGATTGGTGAATGTTTACATTTCAATATGATATATGATTTTCCTAACCTGCATCTATATATATGAATTGCTTTGTATTTGGAAGAGTGTTTATTAACAGGTGAAGGAGGAACTATCCTGGATACTTTGGAAGTGGAGTAAAGAGGAAGAAGCTAGCTTGGATCAACCTTCGTTTAATACAAGTAAGTTCCTGCTACTTTCCTATTTCCTATTTTGTACTTTTAAAGTCAAATTGTCTGCAAGATAAGAGTATGTTGGTAACCCTTCAGACCTAGGTTATTAGGTGAATTATCCTGTACAACAACAGGGGTTGTCTCCTCACGCGCAGGTTTTGGGTTTCTCGTCATGTGGGAAACAAAATTTTTTCCCATCCTCATGCGGTCACTCAGTCTTCATGCATGCATACCAAGACTGGTTCAGTATTCCTCTCCTGATTTTGATGTGTGGAACTTCCTTCATGTTGTGGGTCTAGGCATGTGAATTCACCTTCACGTAGGTTGCATTCCTTTCCTCACACAGCTAAGAAATCACTACTGGTTTCCCCACGATTTGGTTTGTTGTAGGTTGTTGTTGAGTCATTTTGGCCACGATAGGGCCAAGAATGACCCTGGAGTCAAATTGCTCAATCTGAGTTGTGTATTACCCAAATTGCCATTCCAGTTTTGCTCTGTGGAGTGGTGTTCCTCCTTCAAACCCCAAGCTGGTTTTTTTGTTGTGTGCACACAATGAATTGGTATTTGGACTATGTAGGAGTGGAAAGGGGTCTGCTTGAAAAACCTAGTGTTTTTCAAGAGCCTCATAGAAAGAACTAGAGGACTAGCTCTATTCTCTACACCCCCTGAATAGCACTGGAAGGGAATTCATGGTCTGAGGGACTGTGCAGCAGAGAACTGAATGATTCCTTGTGTTGGGTGTGTGTGGATGTCTTAGGAGTCAAGATATTTATGGTGTAGGCATCCTTATCTCTTCAGTGAGCCTACTAGCTTATCAGATAGTGCTTCCATTTCCTGATAACCTGATAAACCCAACTTGTTGGCTTGGTTATGTGTAGTTGTGTACTCTTAGCTTGACAAACCCAACTATGTTGGCTTGGATGAATTTTGTGGTATCCTTTGCTATGTGTGAGCCTGCTTAGTTTCCTTATTCCTATTAATTTGTCACAGTGGTCTAGGAACTGAAAACATAGTATCACAATGAATACAGACAGATAATCATAAAATTGGCAAAATGGTGTCACAATGGAAGTAGCAACTCTGTATAATCAAATGAATAATGAAAAATACAATACAATGATCATGTTGGAAGCATGAGTGCTAAGACAATTCGAATTCCCAAGGAGGTCATTCAAATTGAATGAGTGAGTCTAGCTTAACTGAAAGTAAGCCATAGTAAAAACTCAAGTTAACCACTGATCAAAACCCTAATTGACTCAACTGAGCCCTAACTGAAGTCAAAGTGCAATAAATGACTCAGTCTAACTGAAAGTAGCTTAGACACATGTCACTGCAAGCCAACCAACAAGTGGTAGCGCATCAATGACTCCAGTGAACCCCGATGAGGTTAACTGAAGTGTAACTGACCATGAGAAGTGGTTGGAGGCGCCCCTGTTGACTCCGGTTCATTAAATAATCATTAAATAACCAATTTAATGAAAGAAGGCACCTTCACTTCTTTGTTTAACTGATTGTTACCATTAGTTAGCAATATGGGGCATTTATGACACTCAGATCACCCCCGGAGTGCTCCAGTTAGCCTCCCCGAATGTAGGGGAAGGCTTAGTTAGCCTCCTTGACTGAAGGTAGGAATGGGTGTGCTCATGCTGATGTCATACAGTGCTCCTCTGATGTCAATTAAGTCAATAAAACTTAGGATAGTGGTTTAACTAGGCCAAATTGACCAAAATGAGTGTGTATGGTGGTAAATGTCTCCAATAATTCCTTGTGGGAACCATGCCCAGCTCAGGGGTGGCAGTGTTGTTGAGAGATTAAGGAGCACAATGGCCTATGGTTGGGTGGAATGTTGCAGTGACGTAGATGGTTGCAAGACTAATTCTCCATAAGATAAGTATTCTTATCTATTTCATCTCTGCAATTGTAATTGATGTTTAATGAAATGATGAACATGCTAAGTGCTTGAATGGAATGTAGTTTGCTTCCACTAAATGATGAATAATTATGCATCTATGCATGTTTTACTTCAATGCATTTCAATTTTTATCATTGTATGTTCATGGGGTTATTTTCTTGGGTTAGATCGTATTATGGTAGCGTCGTCTTCGTCGGTTGGAGGGTCGGGGACGTTACACTATTTATAGACAAACTAAAAATTTCTCCTGCATGAATGTACTAAATTAACATTAAAGACTGCAATAACTATCTACCTAAAAACTTAGCTTCAGAAATTTAATTCGACGGATTTATATATGACAGTCGTGAACTCTTCATGTTGTTAGACTGTCTGACATAGACTAAACTGATACAGACTCTGGAAAAGTCGGTTGAATTCTGGTATGGGTTTGTGAGTCAAATCTTAAACTTGCTTTGTGTATGACAAAGTTCACTGTGTAGAGCTTGTCATTCCAAGATAACTACGTAGATACTGAAATGTATCCATTGCTAATGGTTTTGTAAATATGTATGACAAATTTCTTTGTTGTTCACCAATTCTCTTATGAAATGGAACTTTGTGTCAATGTGCTAGGCTCTCTTTTGGAAGACATGATTCTTGGATAATGCAATGGTTGAATTGTTATCACAAAAAACAGTTGTTGGTTCTTGTTGGTTCTGTGACAGATCTTTCAAAATTATCCGCATCCAAATGACTTGACATGCAGCACTTGTAGCTGCGACATATTCCACTTTTGCTGAAGACAAAGTTACTATGGGATGTTTCTTTGACTCCCATGAAACAACACCTGTACCAAAATGAAATGTGTGCCGAAATGTGCTCTTCATGTCATCTATGCTACCTTAATTGTCACTGTCAGTGTATCCAATGCGTTTAAAATTTTATGAGGTTGAATACATAATGCCAAAGTCTTTTGTACCACTTACATACCTCATAATTATTTTACCTGCTTGCCAATGAGAGTCTTTTGGTGACTCCATGAATCTTGAGATCATACTTACTCCATACATGATGTCTGGTCTTGTCGTTGTTAAATACATAAGGCTTCCAACACGCCTTTTAAAAAACGTAGGATTTACAGTTGATCCATCATCATTCTTACTCAATTTTAAACCTGTTATTACTGGTGTTGGGGTTGTCTTACAATTTGACATATTAAATATTTTTAAAACTGCACTTGCATATTTCAACTATGATATAAATATACCACTTCCAGACTGCTGGACTTCAATTCCCAGGAAAAATTTCATAATCCCCAAATCAGTCATTTCAAATTCACTTTCCATGAATGCTTTAAAATATTTTATGCCAAAGTCACCAGTAAATATTAAATCATCTACATACAGGAAAATAATTAACATATTACCTTTCTCATTAAATTTGGTGTACAACGTCGGTTCACTTTCACTTCTGTAAAATCCATTTTTGGTGAGATAGGAATCAATCTGACTGTACCAAGCTCTAGGAGGTTGCTTCAAACCATAGAGAGTCTTGTTCATCCTGTAGACTTTATGCTCTTGTGGTTGTTACACATAACTTCCTCTTCTAGATAGCTATTCAAAAATGTCGACTTAACATCCATTTGATAAACATGCCATTTGTTTTGTGTAGCAATGGCCAAGACTGTTCTGATTGTATCCATGCGTGCAACAAGTGCAAAAGTTTCATAAGTCTATGCCAGGTTGTTGTGTGAAACCTCTTGAGACCATTCTTTCTTTGTGCTTCTGCAGATTCCCATCACCATCTTGCTTGGTCTTGTAAATCCATTTGACGTTGATTACATATTTACCTTTTGGTACATCTACCAGCTCCCATGTTTGATTCTTCTCAATGCATTCTATTTCTTCATCCATGGCTTATTCCCATACTTCTTCTTCGAAAGCTTCCTCAAATGTTAGTGGATCATATATAGGAGAAAATAATGCAAAGAGAGAGAATGAATTTGGAGTACCGGGTTCATATTTTTTCACCCAGACTTCTTGTCTTCATTGGTTCTATCGATGTTGACCTCGACGAAATGCTTGATGGATTATGTTGTCCACTTGGTGCTCTTATCGACATAGCTTGAGATGTAACTTCTGTCGATGTTCCTTGTGTTGAACCATGTCATGGTGTCATGGGTCTCGACGGTGCTGCAACCACTTGACTTACATATGCCATTTGAACCACTTCCTCTGCCATGTCATCATGGTAGAAATTCGACACAATATTGACATTTATGTCGACAGTTCCATCCCATGATTCATTCTCAACAAATTGAACATCTCGACTGATAATCACTTTCCTCAGGACAGGATCATACAACTTGTATGCTTTTGTTTATTCATATTTTCCAACAAAAATACATTTTCCCCTTGTTGTCTAGCTTCTTTCTCAGCTCATCTGGAACATGAGCATATGCAACACAACCAAAAACTTTTAAATGAGAAACAATGTGATTCATACTTGTCCATGCTTCTTGAGGAATTTTTTTCTTCACAGTCTTGTCGGACTCCGGTTCCTGATATATACTGCACTTGCGACTGCTTCAGCCCAATATTCATTTGACAAATTCTTGGTTTCCATCATGTTGCCATCTCCATAATGGTTCTGTTCTTTCTTTCGAAAACACCATTATGTTGAGGTGTATACTGTGCAGTGAATTGATTTTGTATGCCATGGGTCCTACAAAAATTTAGAAATTCATTCGAAATGTATTCACCTCCTCTACCGATCCTTAAGATTTTGATGGGGTGTCCACTATGGTTATCCATGAGTGCCTTGAATTACTAAAAATAACAAAATGCATCAGATTTATGTTTCAGAAAATATACCCATGTTTTTCTTGAGTAGTCATCAATAAAAGTAAGAAAATAATTGCATCCACCAATGGATGATGTCTTCATTGGACCAAAAATATCAGAGTGCACAATATCAAGTGGTGTGCGTGCTCTATATGAGTTTCTAACTGAAAAAGTCTCTCTATGTTGCTTGCCAAAAATGCATCCTTCACAAACTCTTTCTAGTTTTTCAATCAATAGCAATCATTTCACCATATTCTTTGTGTGCAGTAGATTCAGCCCACCAAAATTCAGATGTCCAAATATGAAATGCCACAACCAGGATTCATCGTGAACTTCTGTTTGAAACACTAGAAATTTAGCGCTGTCATTTTCTTTCTTGTCGGAGTGCTCGACTGCTTCTTTACTTTCTACCTTGAATGCATCCCTTGTATTTGTATTTCCTTTCATGTCTGGAATTATCCTCAATGGAAAAAAGTGATTGCTTGTCATTGGCACTTTTGCTATCAGCAGGTTGCTTGGATGGTTGTCTTTAATCACACAGTGATAATATTCTATGTAGAATCTATAACCTTTCTGTGTCAGTTGTCCAATGCTCAAAAACTTATGTTTTAGAACTTCGACATGATAGACATCAGGAATAAACTTACTCTTCCCCTGTTTGGTTAGAATACCAACATTACCTTTTCCCAAAAAAGTGACTTGGACATTATTTCCAAGTGTAACATCAGTTTGAACTGAATTATCTAGACTGGAAAACAAATTTAAATTGCCAGTCATATGATTATTGCAACCTAAATCTAAGTACCATATGGCATGTGTGGACTTGCTTGGACAACATTGCATTCAATTGGAGATGCATATGCCATTAACATTGCACTCAACTGAGTGCCGGTGTTGGTCGGATGATTCTGGATTTGCCTTCCTTGGTCATATTGTTTCTTCCTGCATTCATATGCATAATGACTAAATATCTTACAATAATGACATTGAATTTTGGATTTATAAAACCTCTTACCACTTAGATGACTTGGATTTTGATTCTCTCTTCTACCAGTGACATTTGCAAGACTTCTGTCACGTCCTCCTATGGAATAAGTTCTTCCTCTACCTCTGGAGTTATTTATCCCCTTGTCTCTACCATGAATTATGGATGATTGTGCTGCGAATGCACCTTCCAATGATGTATTTGTTCTGCTAAATATGTGTTCATGATTGATGAGTGAAGCTTGCAACTCATCAATGGTAAACTCTGACATATCTTTGTTTTCTTCCAAGGTCACAACCAAGGATTCAAATATTGGGGGAAGACTTCTAAGAATTTTTTCAACCACCCTTTGGTCTTCTATTTTTTATCCTTGAGATTTTAGTTGATTTACCAAAACGACAACTCTAGTGTAGAATGAGTCTACCGACTCTGAATATTTCATTGAAAGAGATTCAAAATCTCTTCTAAGAATCTGCAACTTGAAAGTATTTACCTTGTCCAAACCTTGATAGGAAGTTTTCAATGTGTCCCATGTCTATTTAGCATTAATTGTTGCTGCTACTCTTGGGAGTATGCTTTCATGCATGGCTTGATGTATGTAGAACATATATTTTTTGTCTTTCTTCCTTTGTTCTCTCAGGGCATCTTTCTCAGCTTGCGTGAGATTGTTATATGCCGCTTGATATGCTGGTTCTGCATAACCATTCTGGACAATTTCCCAGACATCTTGAACTCTAAACAAAGCCTTCAATGTTAGAGACCAACATTTATAATTCTTTCCTGTAAAAATTGGAGTTTGGAAACTTGAAATGTTTAAACCAGAAGTGGAAGCCATTTTTAATTTTCCTTAGAAAATTACTTTTTCACTTTTAAGACAATATTTCTTTCACAAATCTTGCTTTGACACCAGTTAATAGAATTGGGTCGAAAAAACTTGAGTTACCGCTCAATTATAAAATTTTCACGTCGAATTCTTCCATTTCTGGTCGGGTAAAACTTGTATAACTTCGACTAGACAAGTCTACCAAAAATATCTCGACAAGAATTTTAAAGACTAAATTTGGTCAAACATTTCGACCCGACTGTTTTTACCTCGAAAAGTTCTTACTTGTCAGTTGTTACCGAATTACTCGACTTTGACATGTTTTACTTCGACCAGTTTACTTTGACAGACTTACTCGATAGGTTTACTTCAACTATTTTACTTCGACTAATTTACTTCGACCGTTTTAATTCCGACCTGTTAACACCTGTATTTTACAAAAAAAAAAAAAAAGATGCAAGACCAATGGGAGGTGAGATTTTGTTGATTAAATACTTTGGGCTAAGGATATCGTACAAAGGGGGCTTGATAATCTAAAGAGCAGCCGAGTCGGAAAAGATCCTGAACCATGGTCAAAAGGAGAAGCAAATCAATGGTTTATACCCTTTCTTTATACCCTTTCCGCCATCCAGAACATACGAGCAAGATAGGGGAATTTCGGGCCTCTAACAGCCTGCACACATCAAAGGTTTTAACATTGCTCAGAGCTGATCTATGGCCCATGTCAAATTCGCTGGCTGAAAGTGCAAGGTGGATAAGGAAATGAAGGGCCAGCGGAATCGCATATAATCCTCCTGATCCTACGGACGAGGATTGAAGACAGCATTGATCGACGGGCGTGTTGGTTTCCAGAAAGGTAACGTACACGCGCGATAACCTTTAGATCACCTAGCGGAAATGGATACGTGCTGCTCGATCCGACGGTTGGAGATCGCAGGATGGTGGATCGATGACGGAAAATGATTCCGGAATGGAGACTTGCGCACCCGATAAACCCCCAGCACCCGGCGGAATATGGTACGTGACGCAAGATCGGACGGTTGTTGAACGCCTGGCATCCCATCGACGGCCGAGAAGAATTCCGGAGGAAGAACTAGCGCAGAGGATAATTCCGGATTACCCGACGGAATCTGGTACGCGGCACTTGATCTGACGGTGTAGTAGTGACGGCGGATCACATCAACGGGCGAGGGTGATTCTGCTGAGCAAAGTTGCTCGGCGGATTAAGATGGAAGAGCCCAGCGAAATCGGTAGACGAAGCACGATCCGACGGCCCACCCACGAAGGAAAAACAGATCGACGACTACAGATGACTCCGGGGCCCAAAGTTGCATGATGGTTAAAGCGAGGAGGCTCGGCGGAAAAGGGACATGTGGCATGTGATCCAAGGGCTAGGAATTCATACAGAAGAGATCGACGGTCAGAAATGAACCCGGAAAAGAAAGATGCGCGAGGGTTAGAGACAAGTAGTGGTTGCGGAAATAAATGCCTCCCACGTGTCAAATCAGGGTGGTCCTATAAAGGCGAAATTGACATCTTCTGTGATTATTTTATTTCTCGGGACCCGGCGAAAAGGACCTGTCGATTTGGGCGCTTCCAGTTGTCAAGTACCAAGGCGCATTCCGAGCACACGCCTTCACAGTGAGCCAGGTAGGACCTCAAATCCTGTAACTTCTGCGCCCCATTCATAGTATAAATTGAGAAATGGACCAACAGAGTGAAGCTTCTGTGTCTGGTCGGGTCCCGGACAAAAGAGAAGAGTTCCTGGTAGACAGAAACAGAGGTGTCTATGACCCTTTCCTGTCTACAGGAAGTGTGGCTGGTAGTAAAGATAGATTGTGGTCCTGTTTTTTACAAGGAAATGATGTTTTAAATGTATGTAAGTCCTTTTTATATTTTTTCGCCTTGGAACAAACCCTCCACTTCCCTGAGTTTGCCGAATGGTGCGCGGCGAATTACTCCCCCTCTCAGAGGGTCATAGTTAGTCAGTCTGCGTCTAGGATTTTATGTAAAATTGATGCTGCAGTAGTTAAAAAAAATCTTAATCTACCCGAGGATTATCCCGGAAGCCGCGAGTCCGTGAATGAAGCCATCCTTGCTGAGTTTTTCCGAAGTTGCCCAATTGATGCTCGCTCTCGATTCCTGTCAAGTATCCTGAAGGAAGGACAGTCCCTGGAAAACCTCTCCTTACCTTACCCCTTGCATGTTTTTAGAGCTGAGGTACAGTTAGTGATGTCTTTGGTCTGTCAGGTGTTGGGCCTAGATGACGATTGTCATATAGGTCATGTTATCCTTGGTTTCCTACTAAAAGTCAATTCTTTGAGTCCCGAGTCCCAGTCAGCCCCTGTACTTAATTTAGACGAGTATCTAGTAGAGGCAATCCACCTCCAGCTGACTGAGTTTCCCAAAGTCCAGTTTTTCATATTCCAAAAACATTTGCTTCATATGTTAATATGCTCCAATGTTACCGAACTGAGGTTCTTGAGTACTCTATCCTCTTCTGATTTGCCAACGCAAATCCACCTGATCGAATTCGCCAATTCGGTCATGTCCGAAGTATACAGGTTGCTGTTCGATGGAGAATTGCCCAGGGTTTTCGACGAGATGAAATATTTGATGCAGTCTTCACCCGAAGGGAGGGTGGGAGACTGGTTCTTGTACAAAGATTTCACGGTTTTGAGAGTGTACGGTTATACTGGTCAGCCCTACAGGTTGCCTTCCTTTCTAACTCCAAGAATTTTTGCGTTGGAGTTTATGAGACAAAGGTTGTTATCAGAAGAGGAGCACTTCGGTGCTTTCAGGAAGTCTTTAAATATTAAATTTCCTTTTAAAGTCGTCCCTTTCATTTTTAAAGGCAAAGGTGCCCTGACATGTATAGAAAGGTTGATGGAACCTATGGATTTTGTTAAAGATGTAAATATGAATTATGATCCATACCAGGTGATTTCGTTAAGAAAACAGGCAAACAGAAACAAGCCGTTCGAACATCAAGCCGTACAAGGATTATCTAAGATAGCTAATTTGCTCACATTCGCTGACGAGTCCCATGCTGAAACAGAGGAAAATCCTGCATCTCATTCAGAGATCCAGATCACAGAAGGTGTCAGTGTTGCTGCCAAGAGAAGTTTGGCCGAAGCAGAGAATATGGAAGTAGATGAGAAAACATCCCATAAGAAGGCGAAGCTGCTCAAAGGAAGTGAGATCGTGGATGAAGGGGTGTCCGGAGTTTCCAAAAAGGATGCTTTGGTTCCCCTAAAGGCAGTACAGGTTACTCAGTTTTCCTTTAAAGGTTCAGAAGATGATAGTAACAGTTTAGAATCCGGTTCCCTGTTCAAATCAAAAGAAGAGCTCAAGACGAGCTACCTAGAGAAGAGGAAGCAATCCCTGGAAGAAACAAGAAATTTGCTTCCAAGGGTAAGGAACCTGCAGAGTTCTAAAACGTCTCTAGTCTCGGCTAGAGACGCGGAGAAGAATACTTTCAAGATGGCTATAGGGAACGATAAAAGAATGTCCGAAATAGAGATCCGTCTGGATAAGATAAGTACTCCAGACAAGATACAATTACATAAGCAAACAAGCGACATTCTTTATTTGGACCTGTTGCAGGCTATGATGAAGATCAGCAAATTGGAGGCGTTGGTTGACAAGTTAGAAATCCAAGTGAGACACGAGAAAGTGGAGAATAAGGCAAATGTTGTTCAGGTAAAGAAACTGCAGGCAGACATCGCCAGTTCAGACAAGACCCAGGTTGTGAAGAGATTGTTAGAAGAAAAAGATAATGCCCTGCAAGTTCTTAAGAAGAAGTTGAAGATGCCAGGCTCGGAACATGTCCAGTCAGCTGAATTGCTAGCCCTCCAGGAGGAGAAAGACAAGCTCTATCAGGAGATGATGGAGTACAAAGGGAGGGCTGGGGAGTTACAAGAGGACAAAGATAAGTGGAATGCCGAAAGGGAAGAACTATTGTTCCAAATCTCAGTAATGAAAAAAGATCAGACTGCAGAGAAAGAGATTATGGATGAACTAATAAGCCAAACCCCTACCGGCGATGACTTATCTATTGTAGATATCCAAAAACCCTTAGCTGATTGTTCTGCAGACGACTTGTTGGAGTCTATGTCCCAAGTCAGTTTGAAGGAGGAGACCATTAAAGAATTGCAGGCAGAGAACGAAAAGGTGAAAACCGAGTTAACCAAGGTGAATGAAAGGAGAATGCATCTTTTACAGGACAAGAGCCAATTACAACAGAAGGTTGAGGAATTGAAAGAAAAATGTATTGGGAAGGGCCCCCTTCAAGGGGAGAAACATATCATTTGGGACACCATAAGTATTGAGGTCACTAAGTTCAGGCACTACCTTATTTACATTGATGATTTGTGTGGATTAATAGATGCAGCTCAGCAAAGATTAAAAGTGGTAAACGAACACATGGCGAAGAGGCCTCTCACTACAGCCCAAAATACCCTGAATTTCCTGAATTCATTAACATACCAAAAATTGCATGACTTGGGTATAAAGGACAGAGTCTCAATAGTCCTGTCAGCAAAGAAAATTATTCACAAGCACCAGTTAATGAAAATTGTTCAGGATAAATCCGAAGAATTAATGGTACAGGTCAACAGGTTCAAAAGGGAGTTTGAAGGGCTGATCGAAGACGGGTTGCCATGCTTCTGGAACGAGAAGGGTCGAATGCTCTCGCAGGAACATTATAATAATCTGATTTTCAGGGCTCGTATGGACCATTCAAAGTTTAATGAGTTAGAGAAGAGCCTGTCTGGACAAACCATTGTGGACGTGCTAACTGAAGATTTCAAAGTCCTGCAGAATTTCACGGCTATCAGAACTAGGTTGCCTAAGAAGTCCTACGAAGCCTACATGGAACTCGAGGTAGCCATCCGGGAGATGATGGAAAGCGACACCCCAAGTTTCGAGCAATGGAGGGCTGTAGAGCGGCTGGGGAAAACAAAGCTTAATCTTTCTCAGTAGGGAACAGGTGGCATATACCAAAGAGCTGATGAAGCGGGGATGTGGAGCTGTGTGGCCGAGTTTGTTACTCAGTTGATGTGATACTCTATGATCAGTTAGGAATGGAATTGTAACAACTTCCTAGTGGTGTAGGAAATTAGTTACAAACTCTAATTTACGCTGGTCATTCTGTTATTGATCTGCTGGGAGCAGACTTATTG
The DNA here is from genome assembly GCA_001517045.1 of Pseudotsuga menziesii. NCBI lineage: Eukaryota > Viridiplantae > Streptophyta > Pinopsida > Pinales > Pinaceae > Pseudotsuga > Pseudotsuga menziesii. The sequence goes on from LPNX010306250.1 coordinate 50,740, forward strand.
TTTAATCTATATATTGGTGTCTTTTGATGAGATGGGGGTTGGATCCCATCAAGAGAGTTGCTGGTTTGGAAAGACATATCTGTTTTGAGTAATAAAGTGAATGCATGAGAAGTTTCTTATCAGAGATTCATGTGTCATTGACATTGCAGTCTATGCCATTTCCTTTATGTGCTTGTTATTTCCTTTGTGTAACACTCCATTTTGTTCTTCTTTCGTATCTCGAATGCAGTGTTGAATGAGTAGAATTCATATGTTTATGCTCTATTCATTATTTCAGATATTATACGATTTTTCTGCTAAAATTGATATGGAATTCGTCTTAGACGTTCTGTATTGATGGACTGTTTTCTCATCTCTTCCTTTTCACCCAGATCAAACTTAATGACTGTAATGATGTGATTATCTTGCCTTTGATAGTTCTCGTGTATGTATCTTTATGATCTTTTACCTGTATATGACTCCATGCCCAATGGATATGTGATTGGTTTCAGCGAAATGAATGAATGCTTAAATACTGTTTATCATTTGATTTTGTAAGATTTGTGTTGAGAGATCCCTCTCTGGGAGAGAAATATCAATATCTTCCTAAAGTGGTTTTGCTGTTACCTCGGAGTATGCCCCCTACAACCTGGGTACAATTCTGAGTGATAACAAACTGGCGCCGTTGCCGGGGACGAAAGTGCATATCTGCCTTGGGAGAACGACAAGGATTAAGAGAGATTTCTGTGGGCAAACAGGGATTTCGAAAACAAAAGGAGGTTGTACATTTGCCCTGGCGACTTCACTGTGAAATTATCCAGAATTCAAGAACGACATTCTGGCTTCAAGGAGACATACACGAGGTAACTCTGATACCCAAATTCTGAAAAGCTTTGAAGATCCAGAAAGATTGTTTAAAAAGAAGAGTAAAGAAAAGCTAGATTTTCCTTTGTTTGGCCCCTCATCATCACCGGATTCTCATACTGATACAGAAGGGGAAGTCAGTACTGTGCATACCCTGTTGAGAACTAGATCCGAATCCGACCTTAGAAACCCTGAACTCGACTCTCATAGGAGAGAAGCCTATCTGTTGGACTCCCTCTGGAAAGACTTGCAACAAACCTCTAGAGCCGAAACATCTGCCCCTGCACATTCTCAAAATACTTTAGTACATTCTCAAAATACTTCAGTTCATTCTCAAAATACTTCAGTTCCGGTAAACCCACCCAGACCGATGGCCGCTAGGTTTGCTCCCTTGCGTTTACCCGCTGCATTACATGACCTTCCCCAGAATTACTCCCAAAGAATTTATTTATTTGACGGGGAAGGGGACGTAACCGCAAAACAACATGTCGCCAAGTTTGAAGATTTCATTGACCTGGAAGAAGTGGACTACCCTGATGTCAAAATGCGGTTGT
>LPNX010306269.1:9000-34694 GCA_001517045.1 Pseudotsuga menziesii
GGTGCTAGAAAGAAGGCTCGATGACAAACTTGACATCCTAAATGAAAAACAAAAAGACGTGGATGAAAAAATGAGTACCATAACGCAAAACATAAACACCTTAACACAAAACATGAGCACCATGACACAAAACCATAATACATTAATCGAGATGTTACAAAGGCTCATACCCAGTCCAGGCGAAGAGAGCGGTCCACACATGCTAGATGCTTCATTTCATGTTGCCACCCAGGAAACACTCGCAAAGAATCAAGAATAATTGCAAAGAGAATAAAGATTAAAAATGTGACGCTTAAGTAAGAGATAGAAACACAAGTACTGCCAGATATGGAGGCACGGATAAACAGCAAAATAGATGCTATAAGTAAAATAGTAGAGAAAAGGAAAACTAAAAATCACTGCCAACAACTAAGCAATTCAGATATGTCACTTTCATCATCCAGTAGTTCCGAGCCACCATCAAACCATAAAGAAAAAGGAAATCAATGTTGTCCTTACAAAGTGTACCCACCTAAGGCAAAAATAGAGTTGTCGAAATACAATGGGAGTGAAGACCAATGTGTTGCTTGGTTAAACAAAGCAAAAGAATACTTCGACATTTACAACATTCAATCTGACGAGGAGAAGGTGAAATATGCGTCAATGCATATGGAAGGGTATGCCTATAATTGGTACTTATGGTGGAAGAGAGAGAATTTTACCTACACCTAGAACTTGTTCAAAAATGATTTTTTTAATAGGTTTCAAGGAATCAAAGAAGATGAATTTTTCAGTAAACTTACCAGACTACAGCAAGTCAGAAACGTTGAGGAATTCACTCATCAATGGGAATCCTTATCAACACGATTATTTGGGTTATCTGACAAGCAAAGACTCGAAACCTATTTAGGAGGTCTTAAACCACACCTCCAAAAAGAGTTAAAGTTACATGACATACCTAACGTAGAAGAAGCAAGACGTAAAGTAAAAGCCACAGAATGCAAATTGGAAGGAATAAAAACAAAAGGCGATAGCCATTATCGACAAGAAAAAGAGACACAATGTGGGTACTATGCAGATACTTGGTCTCCCGGCCATCAATGCCACAAACCTCAATCATACGCCTACAAAATGGAAAATAAATCAAAGTCATCTAACGGTTACTCTGATAATAAAAAGAAAAACAAGAAAAACATATGTCATCGATGCAGTGATGATTGGACCCCTGGTCATAAATGTAGGAACAATGAGACAATACAGTGCAAAATCATCAATGGAAAGGAAGTGCAAGTCTCTGCGCAAGAGACCTCATTTGATTCTAATACCGACACCAAGTCAGAATGAAGAACGACACTAGGAAAATACTTAAGCTTTGAGGACAAAGCTTCCTTAAAGGGAGTGGCAATGTAACAAATATAAATTAAATATTATTTAAATTAGTAAATTATCTTATGAAAGGGTGTAACCCTTCAGTTTACACACTCAAAGCCTATAAAGGCGAGCTTCCCTTGTAATTATCTCATCATCCAATATATTATTATTATTCATATTTCATTATTACAATGATAGTCGAATTCGACTAATGGACAACCAGATTCGGTTGCTCTAGGATCTGGCATAAAGGCTTGAATAAAAAACTTTGTTGACCTAGGTTAGGCAGAAATCAATAGTTAGAAAGGATTTAGTGAGGTGGGTTTTTTAAATATTCATATGTTAGGAATAAAAAATTCAAATATCTTGAGAGATGATTGTTTTGGGAAAACATATATTTTAGTACGATGATGATGGGATTGGGAATGAGTGTAGCTATCAATATTAGTTTTCTTTTGATACACTTGGTGTGATAGGGAGCCATCGACTTGGCGGGTAATGAGAATGTCTAGTAAGGGGAGATGTCTCATTGGGTTTCATAGTGAATTGAATGTGAGAAGAAATGTTATTTAGATAGTTTGAGAAAGAGTCAATGGAAGACCAACTATGAGGCCAAATGACAAAGGTATTGTTGATGAAGCAAAACCAACATATCGGATTAAGATGGAAATTATTAAGAGATGATGCCTCAAAGTATTCCATGAATATATTATCTAGTACAATTTTCAGGTTTGAATCTAAAGGTGGAGGAAAGGAAAATCTTGGTAAGATGTAAAGTTTCAAAATCAAGTAATTTGGCGATGATATTAGGAGCTCCACAAATAGGAATTTTTGTGTATAAGGATACCATGTCAATGCTAACCATGAGTTCTTATTCCTATAGATGAAAATGATGATTTTTTTCATAAAATTAGTAGAGTCATTTATGAAAGAGGAAATTTTGGTAGTGAAAGGAAGAATTTTGTTAGATAACTATCTAGACAAAGCATGGGAGGGGGCTCTAATGATATTGATGATGGGTCTAAGGGTTTTATCTTTCTTATGGAATTTAGGTTGACCAAAAAAATTTGAGGGTTGAGGATTGTGTGGAAGAAGCCACTTTTTTAAGGTTATATCTCGGGAAGAGGATTTGATAGCATTGGATACAAGCTTCAAGATTTTGTTGAGTGGCTTTATGAAAAGAGGTTTATAAGATGATAAAGATATATGATCAAGACATTTTTCTTTGTAATCAAATTTATTCATGATTATGGAAGTGTCACCTTTATTATCTTTCAAAAAGATAGTGTCGGGGTTGTCATTAAGTGAATGAAGGGTTGAGACTTCGTCTTTGGAGAGATTGGATTTAAATAGTTTCCCATAGCAGAGAATGCAAGATAAATATTTTGTAATATACTGTTATTTATGAGGGGGAAAGCCGCTAATGGGTTCAACAGAGCATAGTATATATTTAAAAAAAATTCCAAATTTTCAAAATTCCAAATTTATCGTTTCCCACTAGACATGGAGCTTGATATGACCAAATGCCCCTGGTTGGACATGGAATTTGTTTTGAAATATATATATTTTGATCAAAATAGATTTTAATATGACACACAATCTCTATAATATTTATTTGCATTGAAATTGATATTGAGGTGTGTTACAGAGAGGGATACGATCTCCAAATATGACACAAAGGATTTCCCTATGTACAAAACAAATGACAAAGCCACGTGATCTCTATAGTAATTATTTGCATTAAAATTGACATGTGTTTTATACGGGGGTACAATCTCGATATATGACCCAATATTGAAAGGATATCCCTTTGGACAAAGCAAGGGATCTAGGATATGTACAAAAAATGAAAACTAACTGAATGCAAACTATCTACAAATTTCGTCAATTAAGAATAGACTAGATAAAGACTCTCAAAATGTATAGAACTTGTGTACAATAGGACATTAGACATGATGGCCTCAACAACATCTATCACTATATTTTCTTCAAAAACCACATTCAATGTAAAGTCCCACCTTACCAGCTACCAAAACATCTAGAAGTTAAACTCAAAATATGATTTTTTTATTACTATAATTATCATGACTAACTCATGTATCATATCAAACTCATATTCATATAGGATTTAATGGTTATCATAATACCAGGAATCCTATATTATGACTTTATCCTTTCATTAATTTCATAACACAAAATTAGTATAGTAAATAAGGAATACAATTTTTATAAGTCCTAGCCTAAGCATATATTTTCTCACAATTTGAGAGGAAGATATCATTGATTTAATTATTCCCTTTATTGAAGGAATTAGTCAAACACTTTAGTCAATAGGCATAATAATATCTATATTGGAAGACTCAACCACTTCAACGCACCATCTACTTAATTCAAGTATGTATGGATATCACTTCACTTTTGCACCGCCATTATTTGTTTAATTTTTTCTCAAATACTTGACACTTATGCTTTTGACACTCCAACATAAAACATGTTTGACATAAAACTAATAACAATTCCAAACAAAAATTAATTTCAATTTATTAAGAACAATCTTCTACTTTTGAATATACTACATGCTCAAAAACAATAAGATCATAATAATTGGTGTACTGTGAATTACTCTGAATTACCCCTAGGATACATCCCGAAACAGGGTATCAGAAATGGTTACACAAATTGGATTAACCTGAGCCATTAGGTTGAATCCTAACAAACTCTAACAAGGAATATTAGCCATGATTTATATATAAAACAGGAAACAAGGAATCACATGAATGCTGGATCAAAGCAGAAATGTGGCATCTGGTTGAAAGTGATGTCTCAGGGCACCTCCAAGGGTCTGGTGCTTACTCATATTGGGATTGTTCTTCAACAACAGAGATGAAAGAGTCTTCCTTCAATTCAGACCCTTGTTATTATACAGTTTCCCCCAAATCTTCATCATTTCACCTCTTTCAAGAGACAAATCGCTCAAAAATAGGCTTCAAAGCCCCACCTTCATACCTCAAATGGTGACAGATGTGTGAAATATAGGAGAGTGTTTTTTAACTGACCATGTTCCCGACAAAACCCATGTGCTCCTTTGGCTATATTCTCCTCCATATCCTCATAAACATCTTTTGAAGTTGATGACTAAGGCGTGATTTCGAAATTATGGAAAAATACCTTGTGAAGATGGATACGATTATCCCAAACCATGGAACCTGTGTAAAATATGAGAGAGTGTGTTTAATAAAATAACTTTATGAAGAAAAACCTCTCTTAGGCTCTCAAAACTATACTTGTATTGACAAAAACAGGTCTTAGGAGGAACTGACGAGAACAATCTTTTTAGAGAATAAGGCTAGAACTTGCAATCTCTATAAAATTTTGCCCAATTCTCACAAATTAAACCATGGGCACTTTCCACCATAGAGATATATCTTTTTGACCATTGATCTCCTTGACAATTCGTATCGGGCAGACACATGCTCTTTAGAACTGAATGCTTGTAAGAGATTTCACTGATCCCAAACCTTTGTTTTCACATGCAAGTTCTTTACTACAAAATGAACATGAGCCATTTGATGTGTTCACTTTCCAATCGGACTGTTCACCTCATCTACTATTTAATTCCATTTCTCTAATCTAGAAATTAAATTGCCTCGTCATTTTTACCTTGTGGACTCCCAACTCTTCACCATTTCACCCCTTTCAAGGATACAGATTGTTGAAAATAGAATTCAAATCCCTACCTGCATATCTCAACTGGTGATATTTGTGAAAACACTAAGAGATTATTTTGTAATTTACCATGTTCCTCACAAAACCCATGTTTCCATTTGGCCATATTCTTCTCCAGTTATTTAAGAACATCTTCTTAATTTGCTGACTCGGACGGATTTGCAAAATTCTTGAAAATGCCCTCTGAAGACGGCTTCGATTATACCAAACCATAGAACATGTGCAAAAACTAGGAGATTTTATTGTATATGAGCATGGTATGAAGAAACACCTCTCTCAATTTCTCAAAATTCCTCTTGGTTTGGAAGAAATAGGTCGCGGAAGTCAAGGACTAAACTGTCATTTCACAAAAAAATGTGTTTTGATGCGCAACCTACAAAATTTCGCTGAGACTTTACAACTTAAACCTCATGCACTTTACCACTGCGAGATTGATGCAGACCATCGATTGGGATTGAAAAGATATGAGCCATTGGTTTCATGAGTGATCTTAACACCATTTCACAATGGTTTCAAAATGCTAACTTGATTGCTCTTTGATTGGGCGAAATAGGTTTTGGAGCGTTGGATGGAAAGTGGTATGATCTACACCATTAATCCTTTATTCAGTTTGCTCTTGAGTAATATCCCACATGAATAAGGTGAATGTGTTTTCATTGTTTGCATACCCCGCTAGTCTGCATATGTATTAAGGGACAAAGAAAGGATAATACTCCTTGTGAGTCGGGTGCTTGGTCTTTGATTGATTGTTGACTCATGTTGTTGTTGATGTGGAAGGTGCGTTGATGTGGCAGGTGCGTGGATCTATGCATCCATATTTTTATATAGATCTCATGGGTTTAACAAAAATAAAAAACTTTGGCGAAAAAACATGAAAATTCGACTATAAAGCCGAATTTAGATATAAAACCAATGCTCATACTTTATTTTAAAATGAGTAAACAACTCTTAAGCCTCCAGGGTGCCTTTCATTTTTCCCAAATTACCAAATGATATCATTTTCTCTTGTAAACCTGCTGAGTTGAGAAAACCAACTTATGCAAGAATAAAATTTAGCACAAGTGCTAACAGCATCTCAATGAGGAAATTAAAATGATGATCATGAGCAATGTAGTGGTCATCCACGTAAGCGATCACAACCACTTTCAGAATCATGTTAGTAGGACTAAAGACAAAAATCTAGCACAGGGAATCCAACGGTAACCCGAATCGGAGGAAGAAGGGTACTAGTCTGTGGGTAGCAGACTCAGGTCTAGTATATCGAAGGAGACACTTCAGATGACTTAATTAAAGGAAGATAAGTTTTTCATTTAGATTCATTATTTTTTATGTTAGTGCAACACCAGAAACATAGATAGATTTCACATGACAAGAAATAGAATAACCCTCAAAATAGCCTGGATGCTTAATGCAAAATATGGTACTATTTTCGCACCGTTAAATTGGGTTCTTGGACCTTCATACAAAATTAAAAGAGCATGATATATTCTGCTGTAAAGTTTCAGCAGTGTAAATTTTTCTATTATTTACTAAAAAATTCCACTTTGCATTTTACTAAAGCTAACTAGTCATTATATGTGAAAACAAAAAAAAAAATCTTGTTAACTTGTAATCTCTAAAGGAAGAAGAATTGCTCAATAGATAGAGAAAAAAATAGAAAAAGGAAAAAAAAGGGCATATTACCTATACAATAGTACATCCATAAAGGCTGCAGAATTGAGCGAGTGCAGCTTGATTAACTGGTTCCAGTGACTGTTGAATGATGGAAAGATACCTCCCTACAGCTTGTGCTGATATTCTTGCTAATGAAATTACTAAAAACTCCTTAGGATCTTTAAAGTTAGGATCTTTAATTTCTTTAACTAGATCCTGCTCTTTCTTTCCGACATTGTAAAGTTGGGCAAATGTTGTAGTGTAACCAATGGTTTCCTCTAAGTATGGAATTTCTATCTCCTCCTCAACCCTATCTTCTTCTGGCCTTGCGAGGAAATTCATAGTGGTATCAAGCATTTTTCCCTAGAGTCCAGCACAAGTGTCTTCCAAGAGTGTTGGATATTCACATAAAATTCTAGTAGATGCAACTGAGCACAACTTTGTCTGAAGAAATCCCATAATTGATTTCAGTGTGGTTACCTAGAACTGCTCCAAAATGCAGGGAAAATATTTGTCTGAACTGAATTCATAGAGTCAGCAAGAGCTCGAGGTCCATGCTTCACTAGAAAAAGGGACATGAAAATTATAACTGACTTGACAAATTTCACAGCCCGCTGATTTTAGCATAGAACGAAAAAGGCGCTCCATATGTGACATAAATAAGGAGATATGACTTCATAACTTAAATTTTCTATAATTGTGTTCAAAATGAAAAGAAATAATTGATCTGTGCTCTTCGATGAAACATGCTTGTTGAATATTCCCAGCACTTGGCTCAGCGGCCCCTCCTATGTCAGTTCTTGAGGGTCCTTTTGAAAATAGGCCTGCAACAACCGTACAAGGGCTGGGACATTGGATTTCTTTTTCCATGACTCAAGGGAGAGTAAAATCTGAAAAATATGCATGTAGATTGTGGGAAGAGGAGGACAATTTATCTCAATAAGCTGAGCCAACAACTAAAGAGAACATGGTACAAATTCCGTGACATCATGAACGAAAATGGTTTGTAAGACAGGAAACAGATGGTCTCATCTCGAGGGCGACCTGTTCAAGAAAGGAATGCTTAACTGTGTCTATGCTTGGGATAAAAGTTGTCATGCTGCAGCCAATCAATCATATCAGAGATAAGTATTTATCTCATGTTTCCATCGTTATTATATCATAATATTTTGTATAAGAAATGGTGGTCGATTTGTTTATCCGATTCTATATGTTTGTATGTCAGAATATTTATGCAGGATGGATGAGTGTTATAGATTATTGATCATATTTCTTGTGCTTTTTCGTTCTCTTTTTATTAATTTTCTCTTCTTCAAAAACTATGAATGTGGCTCCACGATATTGAGATGGGAGAAACCATATGCTATTTTTCAAAAAACATATGTTCACTTATTAGTGTTGATACATATCCGATTGTTTCTGGAACAATGTTTCCATAAAGGATCTCCTTTTGATTCACTGAAAAAGGTTTCCAGATGACCAAGAAAATATTGTTTTGGTCCAAGAGTTTCGCCAAGGTGAGTGCACCTGTTATTTGAATGTATATGTTTTTTATGTACATATATGTTCTTAGTTGTATATCTGATGTTGGTATAATGTATACATATTGTAAATGTGATCAATGGTTGGAGGGTGGCATCCACCCAATTGTTTTTTCTTAGTAATACATGCTTGTAAAGGATAGCCATCATGAGCTTATTTTGAAGGGTGTAATTGGAGCCAGTGGCTTATGTTGTTATGAATTGGTGTGGTTGTAGGATGCATCCCATGGATGTCACTTGATGTGTCTTTTACTTATTTTTTATCCTCAATAACGACACACATTGAACAATACCAAAAGCTAATTAAATCTACAACAATTAATGACATAATACTTGACAATTATAAACTATGTTTTCAATAATGTTTACGAAGTATAAGAAATTAATGTAGGACCTTAATCACACTAAGTATGATGAACATAGATGCATTATTATGGCACTCCATACAATTCCACCCTCAAATTTTCTTTTATAGAGTTTATTAAGTGTTGAGATTATTTAACTAAGGGCAACGAATCATTTAATTAAGTGTCACAACGTTAGTAATGTTTCTTAAGTTATACCTTTAATTAATCCTTGAATGGTTAGTTGGAATACCCTTTCTTTCATGTAATTCCATTGTGCTTAAAAAAAATTAGGGTCTTTTTCCTTGTCATAAGGGTCGAGGACACTACATTGACCATGCATCTTTCATCACCTTGTCATTACTTTACTTAGACAAATAAAGGTTCTAGCAACATTTTCATATCGCCCAAATTTGTTATAGGGATTTTGGAAACATTTTTTTTGTTACATGTGGATTTTGGAGCCACTTCTATCCACCAATGTGGTTATTGTATTATTACTTCTTCTCCATATCCACATTACTAGTTTCACTTTCATTAAATACATTACATAAAAAAAATCCAGATATTCAATTTCATTAAACTCCTAAAGGATATTACACTCTTCTACTCAAGAGAATATCTTTACCAATATCATATTTGAAAACATTTTATTATCTCTCCGAACTTTTTTTAATCACCATGGATTGTAGGACTTCTAGTAGAACGAGCACAAGAAATCCACATACAAACAATCCTTCTCTCAACCTTCCACCATGTCCTCCACATCATGGTAATGTATCTTATTCAGCAATAAAGGAGATCTCTCTATCCCTTACAAAGTTAATCAACAAACAAATTTGTACTCCTGCTCCATTTCAATTAGACACATATTTCTCTTCCGAATTATGGAGACCAAATGCAAGAAGAAATTCTTGACTCATTGATCTAGAACCTCATTCCCTACTTTAAATTGTGCCTAGACATCACTAAATATCAATAGCTAAAATTTGCAGAATGCCATCTAGAATATGTGTACTTCAAATGGTGGCATTTTCACTCCAAACATTATCTCACCGCTACTTGGGATGCTTTCATCCAATTTTTTCATAGTCATTTCTATCCTTCTAAGTACCTATAACATTTCATGTTCCATCAGTTCCAACTTCACTATTATCTATGCCAAACTGTACATCATTATATTGACATATTCACCAAACTCACGATTAAACTCCATTGGAGACTTCTAAGAGGTACTTATTCTGAATTTAATTCTAATTTATTGAGTGATTTTTGCAATGAAGTGGCCTTGTTTAAGAGTAGCACCCTCGGTTAGGAATATATTTGAGCCATTCTTGTGGAAATTGAAATGGACCATTATCCAGGTCTCCCTTCCTTTCTAGCCCCAATCCCACTCCACCTCAACAATAAGCCATCCATTCTGATCCTCCAACAATCCTATCCCTCACCATAGTGTTGTAGTCCGACATTCCAACATGGCCATCTTCTTCCACTTTCACATCCCCCTATACTCCACCACATAGAATTACATTGTGTTGGTATTATCATTACTAGCCATCCCACTACAACATTGTTGCTCTACCCTCTTGAATACATGCATGCATCTTTCACCCAACCCCATGAAAATTAAATCCCAATCCTTCACATCTCATGTAGTCCTAACCACAACACTCTATGTTCCCCATCATAGATTTACAGAACATTCCTCTATTGGTTTTAGACTCTCTAATTTTAAATCAAGCAATCTTCCTCAACCTCCTCCTCCTTGTTTCATATGGACACCCTCTCCACCTTCTTTCCCCTTGGTTGTGAAAACATAGTCATTGCACAACTCATCTCCTTGCTCTCACTATCAACTTACCAATGTCTCTCTACCCCTACTATTGTTGAAAGCCATGGAGCACCAACATAGTACAATACTATTTCCAACACTCTAATCAATACAATGGGATACCACTCTGTTAGTTTGATACTATGGTAAATAGGGAAATTAGAAAACACAAAACAATATAGACAATGAAACACATAAATACAAATGGAATGGCATGAAATCACACTTTCTTCTCATTAATTAATGTACATATATGCAATGACAAGTGACCCTTGGAGCTCATTCCAAGTGGTCTCTTGGAGTCCCAAATGACTCTTCACATTAACTCATGACTCTTAGTATTCTTCTCACGTGAATAGGGAGAAGATAATACAATAATGTGATAATGTTCCTAACCCTAAGGTTCCCAATAGTTTCCCCCTTAATCCAAAGGGGTTTTATGAGTCCAAGAATAAGAGTTGAATAAAAGGCTTAGCAATCTGACTATGCCATGCATGTTAGTCGAATTTGACTTCTCCTTCTAAGTACAAGTGCTCTCTAATGTAGTTTTTTTGGCTTACCACTAACTAAATGGGGGATAATAGAAGACAAAGTCTTCTACCATGTGAGTGGTTTAAAGCTAACCACAAGTTCTTGATATCAGCACATGGAAATCATGAACCATGAAGGTGATTTAAGGTTGACCACAAACTCTAAAACTTGGCTTGAAAGCTCATAGGTTCTTGGAACATTCCAAAAGGCTAGTAGAAAATGTATGCTTTCTACTAAATGAGTGGTTTTAAGTTGACCACAAACTCTGAAACTTTTCTCAAAGGCTAAGAGGCTCTTGGTGGAACATTCTCAAAGGTTAGTAGAATTTGATGCAATATTATACTAGCATGATAGTCATGGTTCTAGCTCTAAATCTGGTGGCAATTCTGTGTGTGGTAGGATCAAGTATCTATATATTATGTAGGCTCACTTATTTTTTATTGTTCATCATTCCCCTACCATGACCAATGTGAGGAGAAAACGATATATCAACTACAAGATGTGTCAATACTCATGAGTGAATGAAGTCTCTCGTATGACTTATAGCTTTTTGGTTCTTGAAAACCATTGCCAAAAATCAATTCACCCATAGTGAATCTTCTCTCTTGCAAGTTTCTTCAAAATGAAGCATGTATCATTAGTTCGTATATTTTCAACAATGCTTCCAAGGGTGAAGATCAAAATAATGATCTTTCATGTGGCCAAACTCTGAACTAGAATCGATGAAGTTGAACTCTTGTTTAGGTATCTAATGCTTTAAAACTTGATGGGTTTGGATAAATCATGGATTTCAAATGGCACGTCCTTGTCATATTTATGGCCAGTTATGTGCTTGTTATGCTTGATCTATTCCAAATGTCGGATGATGGGATTACGAAGAACAAGGAGGTCCTCTATATGCATGTCTTTATCTTCATTTTATTTCTATTCTGATGGGGTGCAATTAATTTTCTTATGTGATTATGAAGTGACATCATTCAGTAAAGGTTGCTGAATGAAATCATGAAGATGATTATTGTGAACATGAACAAGTTCAGAATGTGTTTCTTCTCGTATGACTTATGACTCAAGTTTTAGAAACCCAAGAGTGTCTTAAGAATCTTGCACACAATCTGGGGTATGAGTAGGTGGATTTTTCCACCAAGATAGAGTTGTTGAACAATAAAAGCAATAGAGTATTTAATAACTCTACCAAACTATTCATTTTTGAAATGGATAACTTTAAAAAACTCACTCAAATACAAATACAAAAGGGTCTCTTTCAAGTTGCCCTTTTACAAAAAACATTCAACAACTAAACTACAATTTAGAAAATGGAGATTTGTCCAGCTGAGCCTAGAATGCACCCAATAAAATGCAGCTCAATTCAGTTGAAATGACAAGTGAACTAAAAAAAAACATAGTTTGCAAGTTATAAATGTGAATGTGAATGTTCTCCAAAAATGAATGGTTTTCCTCAGAGTTCACCAGTGATGATGATTGGCAGTCCAATCAAATAAAAATCTCTATTATGGTGATATATAGTAAACACAATTAATCAATATGCAGCAACTCGAGTTTGGAAAGATGATCTGCAATCACTACCATGGCTATATAATAATTGGAGTCTCCTTAATACATGGGCTCCTGTCATATGCTCAACTGTTGGGTATTGTTTCCAAGAGTCTCCTCAAAATTCCTGAAGCTGGTTATGTGTTACGCAAATCAGAATAGAATGTAACTAGGTGATATTTTAACAAATACCATTATTTTCATATTCTTCCAACATTACCTTGAGCTTCACCTTTGCTTATTACCTCGACAAAGTTACTCACCAACATGGACGAATATTTTGATTATTAGAAAAATATGAATGATGAGGTTTCTACCCAAATACAATTTGTGTTTGCTTGGAGTAATTGGCAAGCTACTATTGTTTCTTTTTCAATGTCTCGATCAGGAGCCATCTTCCATGTAGTGAATGAATGAATAAGAGATTGGATGAATGAATATGGACCCTTGATGATTTCTTGATCAGTATTAGTTTGGAAGGATCGACGCAGCGGTTCCAAAATTGCTCTCACATATGTCAGGGTGTAGACGTAGCATGCTTCAACAATTATTTCACCAATAGGTAAAGTCTTAAATGCGTTCAATGATAAAGAGACGTATCTCCACAATGCCTTGAGGCTACAACAATTATCAATCACGGCAATGATCTGAAGAAGAGGTCGCACTTCAAGCAATGTGCTTGCTTACTCAAAACTCTAGAGTTGGCACACATTTTATTTACCTATCTTTCTTTGATATGAGAACACTCTAACAACCAATGGATTGAGCTTGAAGTGTCATTTTTCTAAAATAAATCCTAAATAGATCCCTTTCTCTGTTATCCTTCCTCTCTCTGTCATCCTTCATTAATGATTTGCACTAAATTAAAATAATTGAACAATGTTATTAAGCTTGAAGTGTTATTTGCCTAAAATAAATCCTAAACAGATCCCCTTCTCTGTTATCCTTCCTTTGTCTGTCATACTTCATTAATGATTTGCAATAAATTAAAATAATTGAACAAGGTTCTTGTTAGAGTTAGACTAATGCTCACCGTTTTAAATAAATTCCTTAAGCACATATGAGTAATTTCTCAAGTAAACATGTGTGTAGTTGTCTTTATACATTTTAAAATCTTCATAGCCATTCATATCCATTAGTATATATTAGTGTATAAAATAATTTAATCAAACTTAGTAAAATTCATTATATTCACCATGAACATTGTAACATTCACAATATATAAGATTAAATCCACATCATGAATGTAAAAACTGATAAATATGCTCATATACGCATGATGAAAGTCATGTATTTGTATTGTAAATAGGTCCAACTATACATTTTTATACAAAATGGAACATAGTTTGTGATACATATAATGGATGCTCATGCCCAAAAATGGAATAAGGGTACTAGATCTAGCATCCTAGAAACAAATAAACTTATCGTGCCCAAAACAGATAATGTACATAGTGGGTTTCTCAAACACTTTGGTCACCCTCAATGCCCTCAAGATCATCTCTAAAATCAATATTTATGCTCTTCGATCTGTAGGAAGTTTGAGCCTTCTTGCATCTAGATGTAGACTATTTCTCTAGGCTATGAAAAAAAAACAACAACATATCAATTTTTCCCACAATTCTATCAGTTAGGATATTAAAAAGTACAGTTAGAATTCAAATCTTAAATACTCACATAAGACGGATATTATATCGTAATGGGGTTCCGTGACTCCTTGATCCATGCCTCTCAACAATGCCTCCCTGCAACAATTTACAAAAAATACATAAAAAACAAAATGTGTTATTTTATGAATTTTAATCATGCAAGTTATAAGATTTTAATGAACTTATAAATCCAACCATGAAGATTAACTTAAATATTTTTCAAAAAACATCACTTAAATAAAAATACTTTAAAAGCAATGTTTATTTAAAATTTTACATTTGAGTTCACTTAAATATATACTCAATGATTTACCATCATTTACTAAAAATACTATCCCCAATTTTTTTTATTATCTCATACAGGGTCCTCCATCGAGCCATGGAAAGTGTGCTTGTAGTGAGAGAATCGATGTGGTAATACTCAACTATTAGAAGAATCCTTTGTGTGATTGGTTGTCATGGAAGGTCCATGATCACTAGGTCCTAAAGGACATACACATCAGGGTTTTCCATATTGATCACTGGGGCCTAAAGGACCTGCACATGAAGGTTTTCCATATTGATCACTGGGGCCTAAAGGACGTGAACATGAGGGTTTTCCATATTTTTCTAATGGGTCATGTTGGGATGACATCCAATATGAACCATGGTGCAATACACTATGTAAGATGTGATAATGTAGTGGCAGTTTCAGCTAGGTGAACTAGTAAATAACATAAAACCTGCAACATCTTACTTGATTTTTCACTTTGTCAAAAGAGTTTCTTATAGTTTTGCAATATGTCCACATTAAACTAACTCTTGAACATTAAACAATAATTACAACATCTTACTTGACTTTTCACTTTGTCGAAAGAGTTTCTTATAGTTTTACAACATGACCACATTAAACTAACTCTTGAACCTTCAACAATAATTAAAGTGCTCATAGCTTAAAGCAACTAATTTAACCAACTCTTAAATAATTTTTTGAAGATTCTAAACATTAAACAATAAATTCAAATGCACATAGCTTAAAGAAACTAATTTAACGAATTTCTAAATAATTTTCTTGAAGAATGTGTTATCAAGAAAGTGTTCCTTCCTCACAGGTTTAGTTGTTAGTAAATTGTCTTAAGAGATGCACCCTTATTCTTTATAAGTTGACCACTTTATAAATAATTTCATTGATACAAAGCTCTAACTAGAAAGGATGCCCAAAAGAAAATCATCTAAGATATGATACTATACTTCCAATCAAATCAAATGTTGAGCACATAAAAATAATGATCCCCATTAGTAACATAGATGATCTAGATTGTTTGGTTCCATAAATATGCTGATAGATATGACAAAGAAATGTTATCCAGATTCATAACTTAAACTTAAGTAAATAACAAATAGCTTAAATCATAACTACCTATATTCAATTTTGTTTGTGATCAAACTGGATTGTTTTGAGTACGGTTTATCTTTAGTACATTTTTGGATCGAACCTGCCAAACTAACTTGGGTGCCTGCCCCCAAACCAGATAGGTGCCACGAACGAAGAAGCTGCGAATTTTCCGACGTAAAGAAAGGGGTTCAAAGATGTAGATACATGGCCCAATTCTTATTTGGTTGTAATTAGGTTGTCTTTATCATATGGAGGAATACTTTTGAATGAAACCACTAGTTGTAAATCGATCTCCCATCAGGGTGGAACTCAAGAGACAGAACCACTAGCATAAAGTGCTTATTCATTTGCTTAGAAGCTAAGCTTCAGTACTTGATCGAGCAAGCAGCAGTAGAGCAAGGACGATTGAAGAGGGCGCGGATGCTAGGTACTATGGTTCAATGGGTGAGGATGCTAGGTGAGGAAATTCATAAAATTGAGCTCCCTCGGAATAAGGTTGAGGTTCAATCCTTTCTGGGGAAGGAATTTTTTTTGAAAAGGTTCATTCCTACCTTTGCTTAAATAGTAAGGTGTATAACTAACATACTGGGAAAGGAAAAAGAGATCAAGTGGACACCTGGAGAAAAACAATCCTTTGAAGATATCAAGAAGCTATTTTTTAAGACCCTGTGCTGGCAAGCCCGGACTTCTCTAAATATTTTCTCATATTCTCATTTTCTTCATAACATACCATGGTTGGGGTATTGTTACAAAAGAATAATGAGGGAAATGAAAAACCCATTGATTTCTACAGAAAAACTTTGAGATATGCTCCTCTTAAGTACAACATCCTGGATAAGAAAGCTTATGCTCTAATGTAGGATTTGAATTAATTTTGAGTGTACATCCTACATTCTCATATCATTTCTCATGTCCCCACCAGTGTGGTAAAAGATAGTTTGACCCAACCAGAACCTGAGGGATGAAGAGTAAAATGGATAACAGTCTTGCTTGAATGTGACTTGGAGATCAAGCCCACAAAACTGATTAATTGCTAGGGACAAGCCAAAATCATGGCACAATATAACAGTGACACTCTCAGCCTACACATGATTGATGAGTTGACAAGGAACAGACAAATCCACAAGTAGCTGAGAATTTCCTATCATCTCCATGGTACACTGACATCATATTTGTGTTATAGTATATGCAAGCCCCACGGGGTGTGGATAGAACAAGGGCTAGATTTCTTAAGCAGAAAGAATCAAGGTTTTACATCTTAAATGGAAAATTCTATTGGAAAGAACCTGGAGGGGTTCTGTTGAACTATGTAAATGAGCTGGAGGAAAATAAGCTCATTGAAGAATTCCATGCAGGATAATGTGGAGGTCATCATTATTGAAAGGACACTATGAACAAGATCATGAGGGAAGGATTTTACTGGCCCACTATATTTTCTGATACCCACAAAGGGGTTTCTTCCTGCCATAACTGTCATATCTTTGAAGGGAGGAGGAAGCTTCTACCATTGCCTTTGATTCCCATACATGTTGAGGCCCCTTTCCAGCAATGGGAGTTGGATTTTATTGGATAGATAAACCCATCTTCCTCAGGAAAACACAGGTGGATCCTCACTGCCACTGATTATTTCACATAATGGATTGAAGCCATCCCAACTAGACAAGCCATTGAGACAATGATTATGCAGTTTCTAGAAGAGCACATTTTCACGTGCAAGTTCTTTACTACAAAATGAACATGAGCCATTTGATGCATTTCACTTTCCAATCGTACCATTCTCCTCATCTACTATTTAACACCATTTCTCTAATCTAGAAATTAAAATACCTCGTTCATTTTTACCTCGTGGACTCCAAACTCTTCACCATTTCACCCCTTTCAAGGAGATGGATTGTTGAAAATAGGCTTCAAATCCCTACCTGCATATCCCAACTGGTGATATTTGTGCAAACACTGAGAGAGCATTTTGTAATTAACCATGTTCCTTACAAAACCCATGTTCCCATTTGGCCATATTCTTCTCCAGTTCTTCAAGAACGTCTTTTTAATTTGATGACTCGGACGGATTTGCAAAATTCTTGAAAATGCCCTCTGAAGACGGCTTTGATTATACCAAACCATAGAACCTGTACAAAAACTAAGAGATTTTATTGTATATGAGCATGGTATGAAAAGAAACCTCTCTCAATTTCTCAAAATTCCTCTTGGTTTGGCAGAAACAAGTCATGGAAGTCAAGGACTAAACTGTCATTTCACAAAAAAACATGTTTTGATGTGCAACATACAAAATTTCATTGAGAATTTACAACTTAAACCTCATGCACTTTACCACTATGAGATTGATGCAGACCATCGATTGGGATTGACAAGATATGAGCTGTTGGTTTCGTGTGCGGTCTCAACACCATTTCGCAATGGTTTCAAAATACTAACTTGCTTGCTCTTTGATTGGGAAAAATAGGTTCTGGAGTGTTGAATGGAAAGTGGTATGATCTACACCGTTAATCCTTTATTCGGTTTGCTCTTGAGTAATATCCCACATGAATAAGGTGAATGTGGTTTCATTGTTTACATACCCCGCTATTCTGTATATGTATTAAGGGACAAAGAAAGGATAATACTCCTTGTGAGTCGGGTGCTTGGTCTTTGATGGATTGCAAACTCGAGTTGTTGTTGATGTTGCAGGTGTGTTGATGTGGCGGGTGTGTGGCTCTATGCATACATATTTTTATACAAATCTCATGGGTTTAACAAAAATAAAAAACTTTGGCAAAAAAACATGAAAATTCGACTATAAAGCCGAATTTAGATATAAAACCAATGCTCATACTTTATTTTAAAATGAGTAAATAGCTCTTAAGCCTGCAGGATTCCTTTCTTTTTTCCCAAATGACCAAATGAGATCATTTTCTCTTGTAAATCTGCTAAATTGAGAAAACCAACTTATGCAAGAATAAAATTTAGCACAAGTGCTATCAGCATCTCAATCAGGAAATTAAAATGATGATCATGACCAATGTAGTGGTCATCCATGTAAGCAATCACAACCACTTTAGGAACCATGTTAGTAGGACTAAAGACAAAAATCTAGCACAGGGAATCCAACGGTAACCTGAATCGGAGGAAGAAGGGTACTAGTCGGTGGGTAGCATACTCTGGTCTATTATATCGAAGGAGACACTTCAGATGACTTAATTAAAGGAAGATAAGTTTTTTATTCAGACTCATTATTTTTCATGTTAGTGCAACACCAGAAACATAGATAGATTTCACATGACAAGAAATAGAATAACCTTCAGAATAGCCTGGATGCTTAATGCAAAATATGTTACTATTTTGGTTGGTAATTTATGGAGCCAACAATGGCCATTTTCGCACCGTTAAATTGGGTTCTCGGACCTTCATACAAAATTAAAAGAGCATGATATCTTCTGCTGTAAAGTTTCAGCAGTATAATTTTTTCTATTATTTACTAAAAAATTCCACTTTTCATTTTACTAAAGCTAACTAGTCATTATATGTGAAAACAAAAAAAATGTCTTGTTAACTTGTACTCTCTAAAGGAAGAAGAATTGCTCAATAGATAGACAAAAAAATAGAAAAAGGAAAAAAAGGGCATATTACAAATACAATAGTACATCCATAAAGGCTACAGAATTGAGCGAGTGCAGCTTGATTAGTTGGTTCCAGTGATTGTTGAATGATGGAAGGATACCTCCCTGCGGACTGTGCTGATATTCTTACTAATGAAATTACTAAAAACTCCTTAGGATCTTTAATTTCTTTAACTAGATCATGCTCTTTCTTTCCGGCATTGTAAAGTTGGGAAAATGCTGGAGTGTACCCAATGGTTTCCTCCAAGTATGGCATTTATATCTCCTCCTCTACCCTATCTTCATCTGGCCTTGCGAGGAAATTCATAGTGCTATCAAGCATTTTTCCCTACAGTACAGCACTAGTGTCTTCCAAGAGTGTTGGAGATTCACATAAAACTCTAGTACATGCAACTGAGCACAACTTTGTCTCAAGAAATCCTATAATTGATTTAAGTGTGGTTACCCAGAACTGCTCCAAAATGCAGGGAAAATATTTGTCTGAACTGAATTGATAAAGTCAACAAGAGCTCAAGGTCTGTGCTTCACCAGAAAAAGGGACATGAAAATTATAACTGACTCGACAAATTTCATAGTCCGCTGATTTTAGCATAGAACGAAAAGGGCGCTCCATATGTGATATAAATAAGGAGATACGACTTCATAACTTAAATTTCTATAATTGTCTTCAAAATGAAAAAACCTAATTGATCTATGCTCTTCAATGAAACATGCTTGTTGAATATTCCTAGCACTTGGCTCAGCGGCCCCTCCTGTGTCAGTTTCTGAGGGCCCTTTTGTAAATAGGCCTGTAACAACCGTACAAGGGTTGGGACATTGGCTTTGTTTTTCCAGGACATGGGGGAGAGTAAAATATGAAAAATATACATGTAGATTGTGGGAAGAGGAGGACAATTTATCTCAATCAGCTGAGCCAACAACTAAAGAGAATATGGTACAAATTCCATGACATCATGAACCAAAAGGGTTTGTAAGATAGGAAATAGATGGTCTCATCTCGAGGGTGACCTGTTCAAGAAAGGAATGCTTAACTGTGTCTATGGTTGGGATAAAAGTTGTCTTGTTGCAGCGAGTTGCTCATATCAGAGATAAGTATTTATCTCATGTTTCCATCGTTATTATAACATTTTGTTTTGTATAAGAAATGGTGGTCGATTTGTTTATCCGATTTTGTATGTTTGTATGTCATAATATTTATGCAGGATGGATGAGTGTTATAGATTATTGATCATATTTGTTGTTCTTTTTGCTTCTCTTTTTATTCATTTTCTCTTCTTCAAAAACTATGAATGTGGCTCCACGATATTGCGATGGGAAAAACCATATGTTATTTTTCAACAAAATATGTTCACTTATTAGTGTTGATACATATCCCATTGTTTCTAAAACAATGTTTCCATAAAGGATCTCCTTTTGATTCACCAAAAAAGGTTCCGAATGAGCAAGATAATATTGTTTTGGTCCAAGAGTTTCGGGTCCCAAGGTGAGCGCACCTGTTATTTGAATGTATATGTTTTTTATGTACATATATGTTCTTAGTTGTATGTCTAATTTTGGAATAATGTATACATATTGTAAATGTGATCGATGGTTGGAGGGTGGCATCCACCCAATGGTTTTTTCTTAGTAAGACATGGTTGTAAAGGATAGCCATTGTGAGCTTATTTTGAAGGTTGTAATTGGACACAGTGGCTTATGTTGTTATGAATTGGTGTGGTTGTAGGATGCATCCCATAGATGTCACTTGATGTGTCTTTTACTTATTTTTTATCCTCGATAACAACACACATTGAACAATACAAAAAGCTAATTAAATCTACAACAATTAATGACATAATACTTGACAATTATAAACTATGTTTTCAATAATGTTTACGAAGTATAAGAAATTAATGTAGGACCTTAATCACACAAGTATGATGACTATAGATGCTTTATTCTGGCACTCCATACGATTCGAGCCTCAAAGTTTTTTTTTATAGAGTTTATTAAGTGTTGATATTATTTAACTTAGGGCGACGAATCATTTAATTAAGTAATTTAATTAAGTGTCACAACCTTAGTAATGTTTCTTAAGTTAGACCTTTAATTAATCCTTGAATGGTTAGTTGGAATAAACTTTCTTTCATGTAATTCCATTGTGCTTAAAAAAAAATTAGGGCATTTCGCCTTGTCATAAGGGTAGAGGACACTACATTTACCATGCATCTTTCATCACCTTGTCATTACTTTACTTAGACAAATAAAGGGTCTAGCAACATTTTCATATCGCCCAAATTCGTTATAGGGATTTTGGAAACATTGTTTTTGTTACATGTTGATTTTGGAGTCACTTCTATCCACAAATGTGGGTATTGTCTTATTACTTCTTCTCAATATCCACAATACTAGTTTCACTTTCATTGAAATAAATTACATAAAAAAATCCAGATATTCAATTTCATTAAACTCCTAGAGGATATTACACTCTTCTACTCAAGATAATATCTTTACCAATATCATGTTTGAAAGCATGTTATTATCTCTCTGAACATTTTTTAACCACCATGGATTGTAGGACTTCTAGTAGAACGAGCACTAGAAATCCACATTCAAACAATCCTTCTCTCAACCTTCCACCATGTCCTCCACATCATGGTAATGTATCTTATTCAGCTAATGATCACTCCCCTCATTCTTAATCAATAAAGGAGATCTCTCTATCCCTTACAAAGTTAATTCACAAACAAATTTCTTCTCCTACTCCATTTCAATTAGACACGTATTTCTCTTCTGAATTATATATGGAGATCAAATGTAAGAAGAAATTCTTCACTCATTGATCTAGAACCGCATTCCCTACTTTAAATTGTGCCTAGACATCACTAAATATCAACCCCTAAAATTTTTAGAATGCCATCTAGAAGATGTGTACTTCAAATGGTGGCATTTTCACTCCAAACATTATCTCGTCGCTACTTGGGATGCTTTCATCCAATTTTTTCATAGTCATTTCTATCCTTCTAAGTACCTATAACATTTCATGTTCCATCGGTTCCAACTTCACTATTATTTATGCCAAATTGTACATCATTATATTGACATATTCACCAAACTCACTATTAAACTCCATTGGAGACTTCCAAGAGGTACTTATTCTGAATTTAATTCTAATTTATTGAGTGCTTTTTGCAATGAAGTGGCCTTGTTTAAGAGTAGCACCCTTGGTTAGGAATTTATTTGAGCCATTCTTGTGGAAAGTGAAATGGAACACTATCAAGGTCTCCCTTCCTTTCTAGCCCCAATCCCACCCCACCTCAATAATAAGCCATCCCTTATGATCCTCCAACAATCCTATCCCTCACCATAGTGTAGTAGTCCTACATTCCAACATGGCCATATTCTTCCACTTTCACATCCCACTATACTCCACCACATAGAATTACATTATGTTGATATTATCACTACTAGTCATCCCACTACAACATTGTTGATCTACCCTCCTGAATACATGCATGCATCTTTCACCCAACCGCATGAAAATTAAATCCCATTCCTTCACATCTCATGTAGTCCCTACCACAACACTCTATGTTCCCCATCATAGATTTACATAACATTCCTCTATTGGTTTTAGACTCTCTAATGTTAAATCAAGCAATCTTCCTCAACCTCCTCCTCCTTGTTTCATATGGACACCCTCTCCACCTTATTTCCCCTTGGTTGTGAAAAC
This sequence comes from Pseudotsuga menziesii, assembly GCA_001517045.1. Classification (NCBI taxonomy): domain Eukaryota; kingdom Viridiplantae; phylum Streptophyta; class Pinopsida; order Pinales; family Pinaceae; genus Pseudotsuga; species Pseudotsuga menziesii. Next base: position 31,878 of record LPNX010306269.1, read on the forward strand.
ATAGTCATTGCACAACTCATCTCCTTGATCTCACTATCAACTTACCAATGTCTCTCTACCCCTACTATTGTTGAAAACCATGGAGCACCGACATAGTACAATACTAATTCCAACACTCTAATCAATACAATGGGATACCACTCTGTTAGGTTGATACTATGGTAAATAGGGAAATTGGCAAACACACAACAAGATATACAATGAAACACATAAATACAAATGGAATAGCGTGAAATCACACTTTCTTCTCATTAATTAATGTACATATATGCAATGACAAGTGACCCTTGGAGTTCGTATTCCAAGTGGTCTCTTGGAGTCCCAAATGAGTCTTCACATTCACTCATGACTCTTAGTCTTCTTCTCACATGAATAGGGAGGAGATAATACAATAATGTGATAATGTGCCTAACCCTAAGGTTCCCAAGAGTTTCCCTCTTATTCCAAAGGGGTTATATGAGTCCAAGAATAAGAGTTGAATAAAAGGCTTAGCAATCTGACTATGCCATGCATGTTAGTCGAATCTGACTTCTCCTCCTCAATACAAGTGCTCTCTAAGGTATTTTTTTTGGCTTACGACCAACTAAATGGGGGATAGTAGAATATGAAGTCTTCTAACATGTGAGTGGTTTAAAGCTAACCACAAACTCTTGATATCAGCAACTCGAAATCATGAACCATTAAGGTGATTTAAGGTGGACCACAAACTCTAAAACTTGGCTTGAAAGATCATAGGTTCTTGGAACATTCCAAAAGGCTAGCAAAAAATGTATGCCTTCTACTAAATGAGTGGTTTTAAGTTGACCACAAACTCTAAAACTTTTCTCAAAGGCTAAGAGGCTCTTGGTGGAACATTCTCAAAGGTTAGTAGAATCTAATGCAATATTCTACTAGTGTGATAGTCATGGTTCTAGCTCTAAATCTAGAGGTAGCTATGTGTGTGGTAGGATCAAGGCTCTATATATTATTTAGGCTCACTTGTTTTTTATTGTCCACCATTCCCCTGTCATGACCAATGTGAGGATAAAACGATATATCAACTGCAAGATGTGTCAATACTTGTGAGTGAATGGAGTCTCTCATATGACTTATAGCTTTCTGGCTGTTGAAAACCATTGCCAAGAAGCAATCCACCCATAGTGAATCTTCTCTCTTGCAAGTTTCTTCAAAATGAAGCATGTCTCATTAGTTCGTATGTTTTCAACAATGCTTCCAAGGGTGAAGATCAAAACAACGATCTTGCATGTGGCCAAACTCTGAACTAGAATGGATGAAGTTGAACTCTTGTTAAGGTATCTAACGCTTTAAAACTCGATTGGTTTGGAGAAAATAGGGATGTCAAATTCCACGTCCTTTTCATATCCAATGTCGGTTATGTGCTTGTTATGCTTGATCTATTCCCAAGGTCTGATGATGGGATTGCGAAGAACAATGTAACAGACCTGAAATTCATCCAACTACTGTAAGAGCCAATGGAACATTTCACTATCCAAGTGGCTTCCTCCATGAAGAAAATGTATACCTTTAACTGTAAGATTAGATTCGCTTTCATGGAGCCTTGTATCAATAAAATAGCGTATCATAAGAAATTAATTGACCATCATTCCTATCATAAATTCTATTGTCAAAATGAATATAAAAATGCCATTTAACAATGAGTATAAACCAACATCACACATATAACACATACAACAATAAGAGAGACACTGTATTACGTGGTTCACCTCATCCATGAGGCTACGTCCACCAAAGCTTGTTTATATTAATTTATCAAGAGTAGACTTACATTTCGTGGCACATCCTTTGCCAAATTGTCCCTTGAGAAGTTCTTTCGAATTACTCTTCTCCATTATTGCAAGGTTCCCTTCTCGCATAATCTCAAGGTATAAATAAATTATTTAAGAGCATGGATATTCTTAAACCAATACAGGTATATTCTCAATGCACCCAAAGTTATTCCATGGCATGGATATGCTTGATTCAAGTTAGTAATGAAACCGAGACACATGAGAAAATATAGTTACCAAGTCTGCAATAACAAAACAGAAAGCAGGAACTACATATCCACATCCACATCCAATGTTTAACATGCAAGAATTCAAGGTCAGCTAATGCATTTTTCATTCATATCCTAGGCAAATAAATTAACTTCAAGATATGTAACAAATAAGAAATCAACAAGGAACTATTTGTGCATATTCATAAATCCACTATTTAACTCGCAGAATTCAAAATCAATGAATTCCACTCCAATCAAAGGAATAAGAGACTAACTTCAGATCATTCAAACTAATAACAGCTTACAGGCAATGGGGCTCCTATTCTGAACTTACATAGATATATGCTACCACCCAAGGAATGTGGTTAAGTGATAGAGAGTGTTTCCTACCCATTGATGTAGTGCTGACCGATGATATAAGTCCTCCATTGGAGGACATCTTAGCACAAGAAAGGGTTGTAAGCCAAACCTTCGCTTCTACTCAACATGCAAATGGGGACTAGTTTTACTTAATAATTAATGGTTTCATACCTCTAAAAGGGATAAGGATACTCCAAATATACATATCATGTATCCTCTATAGTGTTTTGATATAAAACCTACTTATATACTGCAAAACAATCTAAGTTGTAAACATCACTTACAATAATATCAAAAAATCTCTCCACCATATATAAGGGGTGGAATTTGTGGTCATTATATTTGTTACCTTCAAGCATCCATCTCTTTACTAAGTAACCTCGATAATAATGTGCAGATTTTCCAACAATATGTCATACAAATTATTCTCACATCTTCATACCTGAGTAGGCATATAT
>LPNX010306285.1:10021-29440 GCA_001517045.1 Pseudotsuga menziesii
TTGAAAAGAGACGTCAATATGTTCAGCATGTCCACTTGGCACGATGGCAGGATGAGAAGTTTATCAACATCATCACCATCAACATCATGAACATCATCATCATCATCATCATCATCATCAACATCCTCATCATCATCACCGTCAACATCATGAACATCATCATCATTCATCATTATGAGTATGTTGAGGCCCCAAAATTCGCAGGCAGCAACAGTAAGGGATTCTCCCCAATCAACGTTCCCAACTAGCCCGTTGACTGTTTGGTATAGGGAATCCGTCCGGTTTATGGTCCGGCTACGGTAGGTCAAAGTAACAAAAACAAAGGCTTTACCGGTTGTCGCCCGGTCCACCGTGAATTTTGTATTTTTTGACTTAATGCATGATATGCAAGTGCCTAATTAACCATGCAGGGTGATAAGATGCGAGGAGCAGTCACAACGTGATGCGCAGGTTCTTACCTCTCGTCTTAGACTCACTAGCATCCCAATCACAGACAACGAGAAAAGAAACTAACTACCTAAACTATCCCTAGGGAGCATGATTATCACTTGTAAGTGAGTAATACATTGTGTACATGCATTATGAAGAGTTACAGTTAGCTGACACTTCTTTCAAGACACACGCACAATTACAGATATTTAAACAACCAGATAGCTGATTATTTTATGAACAACATTTATTACTCACAGTGGAAAACATCCCAAAAAGATACTGAAGAACATTTAACAAGAGCATAGGTTCAGGAAGTTAAATACTCTCACAGTAAATGAAACACAGCTGAAAATGAAATAGTTCCTCTTCAACATTATTCATTTAGTTGCATTGATACATTCCACATTTTTCGCTCTCTCCAGCAGGCAGAAGTTGCACTTTCTGACTGTAAAATGAAGTAGTTCCTCTTACAAGCAAAAGGTTTTACCAATTTTTTAGGGAAAAAGCCCTTTCTTAGTTCTACTTTCAAATATTTAAACTACAACTGCAGACTGCTTGGGCTGCCCCCCAAACGCCTGACCCTTCAGTTCCTCAACGTTTCATATTCCTCTATCTCGCACGCTCGTGATTGGCTGAATAACTGCCGGAATTTTCAGAGCTGCTCCTCTGTCATCATTCATTTTGTCCTTTTCCTGCGATCCGGCTAGTTTCGGCCTTGCTTCTACCAAACTGTTCATCTTCCTCCACGCCACGGTGGTTTGACCGATCTCCCGAACCAACCTGCAACCAATTGACAAGCATCATTCATTGGAATGGCGTTTCAAAACACAACATCAGATTCTACTGATTGAGCGACTATTCCACAAGAAAACGGCCCGTTGCACCACGGCAGAAGTCGGAAGGATACTGACGTCGGAAGTCAAAGGCTTCGACCAGCTGCAACGGCAGAAGAGGAAAGGCTACAAGCACTCGACGGCGGGCAGGAAAACCTTGAATCGGAAATCGGATGGCTTTCCATTTCGGAAGCTCAATGACTTTGAGAGCCGCAACGGCGGAAGGGGAGGCTGAAGACACACGATGTGGGTGGGAAACTTTAGATCGGAAGTCGGCCAGGTTTAGACATCGGAAGGTAAAAGGATTTCCCAGCCGCAACGGCAGAAGAGAGAAGGCCTCGGACATGTGACGGAAAATTTAACGCACATCGGCAGTCGGGGCAATTCCCACTTCGGATGGCAAATCGGATTGGGAGCCGCAACGGAAGACGGGACAAGGCTATCAGCCATCGATTTAACATAAAAAAAGGTGCCCAATCATAAGAAAACTTAAGTGTTTAGAAAACTTAAAATCAGCAAAGGTCAAACTGTTTCACCTCAGAGACAATGGTTTGTTCAAAGGGCAATTGATCTAACGAGCTTCAAACTAGCAATCCAAATTCAATCCCGCGACCCACAACAAAATCTTAACACAAGCATTCTTTAAAAACAAGTCGCAAATTCATCTTCAGAATCAACCAAAGTCAGAACGAGACCAAACATTTATGGATTAAATGGAACCAACGCAATTCTAAACGATTAGGAGGGGCCCAAAATTTAAAACTTTGGGGAGAACAGTTGAAGCTTCAACAATTGGCGATTACCTGGTGAACCTAGATCTCTGGGAGGTTAACCTTTGAGTGACAGACTGTTTAACAACAAAAGCCTCATATTGAATTCTTCCAGCAATATGGATTTCTCAAATGAAAGAAGTGTGTACCCTTAATCATTGATGACAGTCCAATTAGGGAGAGTGGAAACTAGAATCGTTAAGTCCAGATAACTATGCTGAGGCCAGAGGATGAGTTTCATTATTACCTTTGTCTTTAGGTGGCTAATAGCTTTGGACACCACAGGATTGTAGCATATGGTAAACATAAATATTCGTTTATTCCTCATTCCCATGCCATTTTAACACTTTTTCTTGTGCTTTTGGACTTTTGTCCCTTTTCATATGAGTTTGCTTCCATGCCTTTCTTACTGAATTTTACTTTAGGATCCTCTATCCCATAGTGTCCTTTTGTGTGAGTGGTGTACTTCAAATTTAAGCTCACGGACGGAGAGGATCTTTCGGCAATTTAGTACTTATGATTCAGCATCTGCTTTGATGTATGATGCTTTTCATAGGAGTTCTTGGATTCTTATCTTCCTTTTGGCATTCGTTTCTTGGCATGGGATCATTTATATTTAATATACTGTTCACCTTGCTTCTTTCCATGGGTCCTCTGCTGTCATCCCCTAGACATTTTAAGTGTGGCGTGGATGGAGCCTCAACATAGTATTCCGGACTCTTTGAATCCAGTTTATTCCACAGGGGTTAAGCAGGACTTCAATGCACACAGAGCTATTCAAGAAAACTGCTAAACTGGAAGAAGTTCTTTCATATAAACAGCAACACATAGTCCGATACCAAAAGTTTATCAAACCCAGAAATTTCGGATGTTCCTCATGTAACCGCAGGTTTGCTCCCTTTATTGAAATCAACAAAACAAACTAAAAAACATGACTCAAAAGACAGCCAGATGAATCATTTATATACAAGACAGAAGAATTCAAACAAACTCAGGAAAAATAAGGCTTGAGAACCAAACCATTTACTAGTAGGTTCTCCTCCCACCCCTGCAGATCTTGTAACTTGTAAGTAGAAGGACCAAGCTTGGCTGCAATCTGAAAAGGACCTAGTACCCACAACTAATGGAATTTGGTATGTTTTCCTTTCTCATCATGGGGGTGGTCCCATTTGAGGACTAAGTCTCCTACTTCAAAGTCTTTTGTCCCAGCTTTATGCTTGTCGAACCATCTCTTAATTGACTCTTGCTGTTGCTTAAAGTGTTCTTTGGCTTTAGATCTAGCCTCCTCTGCTTTCAGGAGATTATATATTCTTATTTGTAAAACTTCATCATCCAACCCCCTAGACTCTTGAGATAGTATGGAAGATGGTAACATGATATTGGGAGGAAGGATGGCTTCTTTACCATAGACAAGGGTATATGGAGATACTCCAATCGCAGACTTGGGGGTAACTCTATCAGCCCAAAGGGCATTTGGTAATGTTGAGTGCCAACTCCTCTGGTTTTCTACCACAGTCTTCTTTAAAATTCTAATTAAATTTTTGTTAGAGGATTCAGCCAGGCCATTTCCTTGTGGATAGTAATTAGCAGAATAATGCAATTTTATCCCTTTATCATGAGCAAAAGCAGTCAACTTAATTGATGAAAAGTACTTGGCATTATAAAAAACTAATGAAACTGGAACTCTAAACCTGGTCATGATGTGGTCTTGTAAGAAGCTGATGACTTCTTCTTCATTTATCTTACGCAGCGGAATAGCTTCGACCCAACGAGTGAAATAATCTGTAGCGGTCAGAATGTACTTGTGATGCAGAGAGGAATTCGGTTTTATTTCTCCAATAATATCCAGCCCCCATTGCTCGAATGGTTCCGTGATCATCACAGTCTTTAGGGGTGTTGCTGCTTTAGGCTATCTTCCACCACACCTTTGGCAAATATCACATTTCCTAACATGTGCATGTGCATCCTTGAAGAGTGTAGGCCAATAGTAACCGGCTCTAAGGATTTTGTGGGCTGTAGTGTCTCCTGAATAGTGACCCCAGCAGGACCGTCATGTAATTCTGACATTACTTTCTTTGCATCTTCTTTTTCTAAGCATCTGAGGAGAACCTCGTCATAATTCCTTCTGAATAATACTCCTTCAACAAGTTGAAAGGCGGCCGATTTAAGGCACAGTGCTCTTCTTTGCTTGGAATTCCAATGTTCTGGAAACAACCCTGACTGCAGGTAATGCACAAGGTCTATATACCAAGACTCGGGAGCTATAAACAAAGGACATACATCCATTACATGTAATTCGGCCTCATCCTCCCATGCTTTCTCTTCATTGTTCCCACTTTCAGTCATCATCTTGCACAATCCTTGTCCTTTAACTATAGAGGCTGGTTTGAATTCAAGGTCGTATTCTTGAAGAGCTGTTACCCAGTTGCCCCTTCTTTCTCCTAACTCTTTCTGTATGAGAAGGGATCTTACAGCTGGGTAGGGGACTATTACCTTGGTTCGATTTTTTAATATATAAGGCCTGAATTGCTTCACTGCCTTAAATACTACGTAAGCTTGCTTATCAATGGCTGGGTAGTTTAATTCAGCCCCTTGTAGACCAGTACTCATAAAGGAGATTGGGAATTCATCCCCCCCTTCTTCCTTTTGGGTGAGCACAGCTGCCAGTGAATCATCGGATGCAAATGTATACAGAATAAATTCTTTATCAAAGTCTGGGATTTTCAGGGAGGGCGCATGTGCAACAACATTCTTGATTTTACTGAAAGCATTCTTTTCAATTTCAGTCCACTTAAATTGTGCATTTTGTTTCACCATTTGCTGCAGTGGCTTAACCATCTGAGCAAAATCAGGGACAAATCTTCGCACGAAGTTTATAGTTCCCATAAAAGACTGCATCCCTTTCTTATTGTGGGGCAAGGGGATTTGTTCAATGGCCTTGATTCTTTCTGGATCTATAGAGATTCCTTTCTTCGAAACTATGTGACCCAGCAACTTGCCTTCCGTGACAGTGAACACACATTTCTTAGGATTGAGGGAGATGCCATATTTCCGGCATCGTTCAAAAATTTGCTTTAAGTGAAACGCATGCTCCTCTCTTTTCTTTGAGAATATTGTAATGTCATCAAGGTACACTACAACACTTCGTCCAATCAATCCGCGGAAATCTATGTCCATAGCCCTCTGAAATGTCGCTCCAGCATTAATCAGCCCAAAAGGCATCCTTCTATAGGAAAAGGTTCCCCATTTAGTTCTGAACGTTGTCTTTAATCTGTCTTCTTCGGCTACTAATACTTTATTGTAGCCAGAGAAACCATCTAATAATGAAAACAGTTCAGAACCTGAAACCATCTGTAGCATCTGCTCCATGGGTGGCACAAAATAGTTATCTTTATCTGATGCACAATTTAAGTTCCTGAAATCCACGCAGACTCTGATCTCTCCAAACTTTTTCCTTACTGGTACCAGATTTGATACCCACTTAGAGTGTCTGACTTTGAAGATGATTCTTGCATCCAATAACTTCTTCACTTCACTTTGAATCAGCGGTTCCAATTTCGGATGCATTTTCCTCAAAGGTTACTGATATGGCTTGACGCCTACATTAATGGGGACGACATGCTTGATGATGCTGGTGTCATACGTTTTCAAATCTTCGTACGTCCATGCGAAAACATCTTTATATTGTTTAAATAGACTGATGAATTTGTCTCTTTCTGTTGGCAAACAACATTTTCCGAGATTCATGAACTTAGGATTTGTTTCAGTCCCTAAATTAATTAACTCAAACTGCAGAGATGAGCTGTGGGTCTTCACGTTGGGTGATCTTCTTAATTTTTCATTTAAATCGAACATTTTTTCCAACGTTCTGACTCCTTTAGGAATGAAATTATCGTATTTCATCTCAGCCTGATGCTCTTCATCGTCTATGATCGCTCCTTTAAACACCTCATCATTCGTTAAACATTCTATGATCTGCTGGTCATCATCGAACACTCGTAGGTTCGTAATCATATCAGGTACAGAGGGCCTGAAAAGTAGTTCAACAGAACATCGATTATTAGTGGGTATGAGTCTAGCGGCTGATGTGGCCAACAGATCAGCAGCTGCGTTTTTTATTCTTGGAATTGAAATAATGTTAAATGCATTAAAATATCTCAGCAAATCCCATACCTCATTCTGGTAAGCTTTTAAGTGAGGAGATATACAATGTATCTGATTCCAGATTTGTTTCACAATAATTTCAGAATCCCCAAAAACTTTTAGATTACTTACCTTTAATTCAATTGCCTTCTTTAGTCCCTGCACCAGTGCTTCATACTCAGCTGTATTATTAGTACACTCAAAATCTAATCTACATGAAAGGAAATGTTTATTCTTCTGTGGGTCAATCAGGACACATCCAACCCCTAACCCTTCTAATATCTTAGAGCCATCAAAAAATAAAGTCCAAAAATTACTAACTACTGAAAATGAATCTACTCCTACTGCTAAGTCTACTATTTTACAGTCAATCTCATCAACCTGTGAAAATCGAAGGAGATCAGGCTGGGTATCAGATGTGTTGCTGGCTTCTTCTGCTTGGTAATTACCTGGATCCAACTCAATAAAATAGTTTCCCAATACAGAATCTACTGGTACATTCTTCTCCTCTAGTTGAGTAACATTGTACTTCATGTGAGGTTCTCTTAAAATCTTGATCTGGTTCGGAATTCCTTTGTATGGAAACCGCAGATGCGACCAATCTGAGGCAAAATATCCATTTAATTTGGCCGACCAATCTCTGCTTAGGACGAGACCGTAAGCATATGCTATATCAGCCACCACGATGTTAATAACTTGGAAAACTTTGTCATTAGATGCCAGACGGACTAGGACATCTTCCAGCTCACCAATTACCTTTACATCTGTTCTTTCCAATTGAACCACCCTCCACGTGGATGGCTTAGGCTGCCCATTGATCTTTTTACAAACTGATATGGGCATAACATTTACTGACGCCCCTGAGTCTACCAAAAATTTATGTACATTATGATTGAAAATTTCAAATGTGAGGAGGAAAGGTGGATGTTTGCGTTTAGACTTACCTCCCACGCTGGTTTCCCCAATTTCTTCCTCTTCTTGAGGTTGATTGTTAGCGGGTAGCTTCTCATCCGATGCTTCAAGTGCTTTCAACAGTCTTTCCTTTTGCTGTGGCATTTTACACATTTCGAATAGTGGAACAGTCGCTTTTATCTTTTTTAGATCCTCCACAATGTCATAACCCATCGGCTGCTCAATGGGATGGGGTTTTCCAACATTTTCTTCACTAGACTTGGCATGCGCGTCACTTTGCCTAGGATCTTGGCTGGTGACAGTGAACTCTGGGATTTTATCAGCCAAATATTTGTCTTGAAATCTCTTCATAACATTTCTCTGCAGCCTCTTAATCTTTGGGAGTATAAGACTGTCTTCCTTAATCGTCCCTTGGCTTCTTGTGGCTACGTTGGTTTCCATAACGTCTTTACACCCCTGAGTCTTTTCTTCTTCAGCATCAAATAGTGAGACAGAATTCCATAAATCCATGGTTTCCTCTTCCTGTTCTTTAGTAGATGTAGAGGTAGAACTTTCCTTTCCTTCTTCATTTCCCTCTTCTGTCAATCCAGAATCTAACAGCTAATTCATGACCAACGTCATCGAGTTTATCCACTGTGGACAATTCTTCTCAGAGTGTGGTTGTTGGTGGAACGTGCAAAAATTATCCAAGCCTACCTCTGTTAAATTCATAGATGCAGTACTGTGCGGAGGAGGTTGAGACTGATGGTTATCCTCTCTTTTCTTATAATATGGCCTATAAAACTTTTGTACTTCCTTTTCTTTCTCCATATCTATGATTTTATTGGAAAGCTTCTGCATCATTTTGGCCATATTTTCCAAATCTGGAGACTTTTCTTCCTTAGGATTAGTAAACAATAAGGCTTTTCTTCCTGTACCTTTCTCTCCAGATTGTTTTGGATAGTCTTCAATGCTCTCTCTTTCATCTTCCACCACTTTTGCTTCTTCATAGGTTTTTGTCAAAGTAGGCTTGGCCCTTCCTTTGGCAAACATGGCCAAATCAGGGCCTAAAGCTGAAGTATAGTATTCAATAAGAACTTTGTCTGAGGGCTTATCTATTTCAGAGAAGTTCTTGAGATATGCTGCAAACCTTTGTGTGAAACTGTGCACCTTTTCTTTTCTTTCTTTCTTCAACGCGCACAACCCTTTCATGAGAGCCGCATGAGTTTTCTGAGTTGCATACTTAATTCTGAAAATTCTTTCGAAAGTATCCCAATCGGGGATAGAGTTAGCAGGCAACCCAAAGTACCATGATGCTGCAGCTCCTTTAAGGGTATGCGGGAATAGTCTGCATACTACATCTTCATGCTCCCCAGCCCTCAATCCTTCTATTGCCAAGTAAAAACTCTGCAGATGATCATCTACTAGTATCTTTTCATTGGGGTCGAACTTAGGCAGCAACTTTTCAAAGGATTGAGGCAAATCATGTAATGGAGGGGTCAGGTTTAAAGGTGATCTGGCTCTCCATGCAGGTGGCAGATTTGGCGGGTTAGGTGGTTGGTTTGCGTTTATGCCATCCATGAGCCTATGTGGAGAGTGAGGAGGTGAACCAATAGGAGTGTGAGCAGGAGAAATGTGAGGGGTATTTGGGCCTTCTTGGTTCAAAGGTAGTACAACTTCTTGTAAGGCAGATTCTACCAGCTCTTCCCAGTCTCCAACCAACACTGAGTCCTCTGCTACAGAACGATCTTTCTTTTTATACTCTCTTCTGGGAAATTCAGGGATGATTGGCAATCCTCCAATCTTCTTTACGTATGCCCTGGTGTGTCTTCTCAGATCATTAACAATTTCGTTGCCAACAGAATATAGATGTTCTTTTTCTTCCGGAATTGGATTATGAAACCCACTGCTTTCAGAACTGTTACCGGTGGAATATTCTCAGGAAAATGGGTTTCCTCGGCCAGCCATGCACTGGTGGCCCTCCTTCTAGTACCAAAAACTGTTGAGGCCCCGAAATTCGCAAGCAACAACAGTAAGGGATTCTCCCCAATCAACGTTCCCAACTAGCTTGTTGACTGTTTGGTATAGGGAATCCGTCCGGTTTACGGTCCGGCTACCATAGGTCAAAGTAACAAAAACAAAGGCTTTACCGATTGCAGCCCAGTCCACCGTGAATTTTGTATTTTTTGACTTAATGCATGATATGCAAGTGCCTAATTAACCATGCAGGGTGATAAGAGGCGAGGAGCAGTCACAACGTGATGCGCAGGTTCTTACCTCTTGTCTTAGACTCACTAGCATCCCAATCACAGACAACGAGAAAAGAAACTAACTACCTAAACTATCCCTAGGGAGCAGGATTATCACTTGTAAGTGAGTAATACATTGTGTACATGCATTATGAAGAGTTACAGTTAGCTGACACTTCTTTCAAGACACACGCACAATTACAGATATTTAAACAACCAGATAGCCGATTATTTTATGAACAACATTTATTACTCACGGTGGAAAACATCCCAAAAGATACTGAAGAACATTTAACAAGAGCATAGGTTCAGGAAGTTAAATACTCTCACAGTAAATGAAACACAGCTAAAAACGAAATAGTTCCTCTTCAACATTATTCATTTAGTTGCATTGATACATTCCGCATTTTTCGCTCTCTCCAGCAGGCAAAAGTTGCACTTTCTGACTGTAAAACGAAGTAGTTCCTCTTACAAGCAAAAGGTTTTACCAATTTTTTAGGGAAAAATCCCTTTCTCAGTTCTACTTTCAAATATTTAAACTACAACTACAGACCGCTTGGGCTGCCCCCCAAACGCCCGACCCTTCAGTTCCTCAATGCTTCATATTCCTCTATCTCGCACGCTCATGATTGGCTGAATAACTGCCGAAATTTTCAGAGCTGCTCCTCTGTCACTGTTCATTTTGTCCTTTTCCTGTGATCCGGCTAGTTTCGGCCTTGCTTCTACCAAACTGTTCATCTTCCTCCACGCCACAGTGGTTTGACCGATCTCCCAAACCAACCTGCAACCAATTGACAAGCATCATTCATTGGAATGGCGTTTCAAAACACAGCATCAGATTCTACCGATTGAGCGACTATTCCACAAGAAAACGGCCCGTTGCACCACGGCAGAAGTCGGAAGGATACTGACATCGGAAGTCAAAGGCTTCGACCAGCCGCAACGGCGGAAGAGGAAAGGCTACAAGCACTCGACGGCGGGCGGGAAAACCTTGAATCGAAAATCGGACGGCTTTCCATTTCGGAAGCTCAATGACTTTGAGAGCCGCAACGGCGGAAGGGGAGGCTGAATACACACGACGCGGGTTGGAAACTTTAGATCGGAAGTCAGCCAGGTTTAGACATTGGAAGGTAAAAGGCTTTCCCAGCCGCAATGGTGGAAGAGATAAGGCCTCGGACATGTGATGAAAAAGTTAATGCACATCGGCAGTCGGGGCAATTCCCAATTCGGATGGCAAATCGGATTGGGAGCCGCAACGGCGGACGGGACAAGGCTATCAGCCATCGATTTAACATAAAAAAAGGTGCCCGATCATAAGAAAACCTAAGTGTTTACAAAACTTAAAATCAGCAAAGGTCAAACTGTTTCACCTCAGAGGCAATGGTTTGTTCAAAGGGCAATTGATCTGACGAGCTTCAAACTAGCAATCCAAATTCAATCCCACGACCCACAACAAAATATTAACACAAGCATTCTTTAAAAACAAGTCGCAAATTCATAGTCAGAATCAACCAAAGTCAGAACGAGACCAAACATTTATGGATTAAACGGAACCAACGCAATTCTAAACGATAAGGAGGGGCCCAAAATTTAAAACTTTGGGGAGAACAGTTGCAGCTGCAACAGAGTAATAGGGTTCTTTCATTCCTTCAACAATATAATATCTATTATGTGATAATTCACTTTATACAATGGCATTTTGTAGGGAAAAGCATGCAACATGTGTAAGTAAACACAAAGTATATGTGGGTGGAAGCAATATTTTTCCTTTTCCCAGTACCCTAAAGAAAAATCTCGAAAGTGAAACCCTTAACCTAATAAGTTCTATAATATGCATGGTGTAGGTTTATATCTATAAAAAAAAGCTATATTAAAGCAAAACCAATGTTTTTAACTCAAAATTTAAATTATACTATTGATGCAACATGTTAACACTAGTACATGTGTATATTTTTTCTGAGATGCCACTTGGCATGCATGGATTGTAACGCACCATATTTTTACTTAGGTATGTTTATTAGCGAGACTTTATAGGGTTTCGCTTAGTAGGGGACAATGCAGTCACGCCAATGAGGGCCAAAGCTAGAAAGCCACGGATGGTAGGGGTGCGGTTGACATTGCCATATTTCCCATGCCCAAACACACTAGCAGGAGTTGACAGAATTCAAAATTGCTGCTCCGTGAGGTTTTTTTGCGCACCGGGCCCAAGTCCACTAGGTGTCCCTGAATGGTATCTGGAGGTGACCTGCAACTCGCCATAGATCGATGCTCGGGCCTCCGATCGATGAACTGTCTATTCCGTTGGATTTGTGACATGGGATTTTAGCTAGGGGGGGGCCTCTCCCTCCTCTCCATTCCCCGATGACCTCCGTCTATGGTCATTTCTGGAGCTAGGGTTTCACTCAGTAGGGGACAATGCACTCACGCCAAAGAGGGAAAAATATGGGAATCCATGGATGGTGGGGGTGCGGTTGGCATTGCCATATTTCCCATGCCCAAACACACTAGCAGGAGTTGACAAAATTCAAAATTGCCGCTCCGTGAGGTTTTTTGCGCAACGTGCCCAAGTCCACAAGGTGTCCCTGAACGGTATATGGAGGTGACCTGCAACTCGCCATAGATCGATTCTCGAGCCTCCGATCGACGAACCGTCGATTCCGTTGGATTCGTGACATGGGATTTTAGCTAGGGGGGGCCTCTCCCTCCTCTCCATTCCCCGATGACCTCCGTCTACGGTCATTTTTGGAGCTAGGGTTTCGCTCAGTAGGGGACAATGTAGTCACGCCAACAAGGGCCAAAGTTGGAAAGCCACGGATGGTGGGGGTGTGGTTGGCATTGCCATATTTCCCCTGCCCAAACACACTAGTAGGAGTTGACAGAATTCAAAATTGCCACTCCGTGAGGTTTTTTGCGCACCGGGCCCAAGTCCACTAGGTGTCCCTGAACGGTGTCTAGAGGTAGACCTGTAACTCGCCATAGATCGATGCTCGGGCCTCCGATCGATGAACCGTTGATTCCGTTAGATTCATGACATGGGATTTTAGCTAGGGGGGGGCTCTCCCTCCTCTCCATTTCCTGATGACCTCCATCTACGGTCATTTCTGGAGCTAGGGTTTCGCTCAGTAGGGGACAATGCAGTCACACTAATGAGGGCCAAAGCTGGAAATCCACGGATGGTGGGGATGCGGTTGGCATTGCCATATTTCCCATGCCCAAACACACTAGCAAGAGTTGACAGAATTCAAAATTGCCGCTCCGTGATATTTTCTGCGCACCGATCTTAAGTCCACCAGGTGTCCCTGAACGGTATCTGGAGGTGACCTGCAACTCGCCATAGATCGATGCTCGAGCCTTCGATGGACGAACCATCAATTCCGTTGGATTCGTGACGTGGGATTTTAGCTAGGGTGGGGCCTCTCCCTCCTCTCCATTTCCTGATGACCTTCGTCTATGGTCATTTCTGGAGCTAGGGTTTCGCTCAGTAGGGGACAATGCAGTCACGCCAACGAGGGCCAAAGTTGGAAATCCATGGATGGTGGGGATGCAGTTGTCATTGCCATATTTACCATGCCCAAACACACTAGCAGGAGTTGATAGAATTCAAAATTGCCGCTCCGTGAGGTTTTTTGCGCACCGGGCCCAAGTCCACCAGGTGTCCTTGAACGGTATCTGGAGGTGACTTGCAACTCGCCATAGATCAATGCTCGGGCCTCCGATCGACGAACCGTCGATTCTGTTGGATTCATGATGTGGGATTTTAGCGAGGGGGGGCCTCTCCCTCCTGTCCATTTCCCGGTGACCTCTGTCTACGGTGGTTTCTGAATCTAGGGTTTCGCTCAATAGGGGACAATGCAGTCATGCCAACGAGGGCCAAAGATGGAAAGTCACGGATGGTGGGGATGTGGTTGGCATTGCCATATTTCCCATGCCCAAACACACTAGCAGGAGTTGACGAAATTCAAAATTGCCGCTCCGTGAGGGTTTTTGCGCACCGGGCCCAAGTCCACCAGGTGTCCCTGAACGGTATCTGGAGGTGACCTGCAACTCGCCATAGATCGATGCTCAGGCCTCCGATTGATGAACCGTCGATTCCGTTGGATTCGTGACGTGGGATTTTAGCTAGGGGGGCCTCTCCCTCCTGTCCATTTCCCATTGACCTCCATCTATGATGGTTTCTGAAGCTAGGGTTTCGCTCAGTAGGGACAATGCAGTCACGCCAATGAGAGCCAAAGCTGGACAATGCATTTCATGCCAACTAAGGCCAAACTTGGAAAACCCTATCCCTAACTAGGGTTTATTGTTTAACATGCATGTCCCATTACCATAACCTTACCAAGGAAACCCTAATCCTAACCCTAATCTTATCTTACTATCACAACTCAATTTAGAATCAATCTAATGTCGAATTGAGCCTTTTCAAATTCGATGGACTTATGCTTCAAATCATGTTGATTCACAAAGTTGGTTCTTAGTATTTGGATTCTATTGTAGTTCCTTTAATGCTGAGTGATTAGTCATTGGGTGCATGAGGTTTGTTGAATAGTGTTGTTGATGAAATGTAAAGCATGTATTGCACTTAGTTTTATTAAATTAAACTTGAGCATTGACTTAATTTGTAATTTAATGAATCCAAACTCACAATTTTTAATGAGATATATCCAATTGGTGTGCAAGTAGCGAGTTCATTGAAACCTTGAAATACATTGTATTGCACTTATATTTATTAAATTACACGAGCAAGAACTTTGACTTTAGTGTGCATGTATTGAGATCATTGAAACCTTTAAATATAATAGTTTTTTCTTTTGACATAGTGCATTCATAAGTAATAGATAATCCTCACAAATCAATACAATAGATTGACACAAGAACATGTGGAAACCAAAGAACAAATTCAAAATGAAATGTATCATTCATTTATAACTAAAATGTCAATTATGTACATGTCTCCAAAAGTACATATATATCCAAAAGTATCGAAAAGTACATATATATCCAAAAGTAACCAGAAGTACATGTCTCTCCACAACTATCCAAGACTATCCAAGCCACATGTACATGTAAGTGAAATGTCAATGTACATATCTCCAAAAGTACATGTATCCAAAACTGTCCAAGCCACATGTACACATGTATCGATATGTACATATCCCATAAGACACATCAAAACTCAAGCTTCCTCTTGTTCTTTCTTGAGGGTGATCATGTAGGCTCAACTATAGGACCAGTGTGCATCTCTAGATCCTGCAAATTAAATATCAATTGTTAAATTCAATTAACTATGTACTAATACATTAGCTCAATAAAATACCATATCTAAATTAACTCAAAAATTATGAAAATGTTAATTTTCATTGCATGAAACAATTGTTCATTAATGGACATCTCACCTCAGGGGATTGGGTTTCTTGTGTAGTAGATGGAGCTGTTGGTTGAACATGAATGATGGTCGCATCCATGATCGAACCAGAGGGGGCAGGACCTGGTAGTGGTGGTGGTGGTGGTGGTGGTGGCTACAATCACCAAATCTTGAAATAGTTAGAAATGTGCATGAATAAACAATAGACAACAATAGCAGACTATGTCTATATCATTTTCAAATAGTTGTACCTATGTGTGACTTGTTGCCATTGTAGATGCAGCACTGACTGCTGCATCAACCATCCCTGCAAGGTTTTCAACAGTAACCTCTTACTCTTGATGCAGTAAACATGCAAATCAAACATTAACAAAATATTTTATGCACTGGATTTCAAGTTAACTAAGAAATATCATCGAAGGATATACAAATTACCATGGTATCAGTATCTCCATGGTCGCGGACAACTTCACTCTTTCTAGGAGTAGGCCGTCTCATATACACTTGACCCTTGTTCACATATGGCCTATGGGGAGATACAACTCCAAGAGATGGTCTAGGTGTTTCGGTACCAGCCTATAGTCAACAAGAGTTCATGTAGCTAGACATGGATGATTCAACGAACATACATGTATTTAAAAAATGACATTTTTTAAATGTTTAAAATGTTTACCTCCATCACCGCTTCCCCTCGTGTAGGATCTGGCATCTGCCCAGATATTTCCTTGGTCGATACGACCATGGATCCTACCTCCATCACTACTTTCCACCGTGAAGGATCCGGCATCTGCAAGTTTAATAATTGTAAATATTAGACCGTAGATAACATTAGTGAACTAACATGTACAATATGTGGAAATTAACAGTTTAACAAGTATTAAAAAACTGAAATTTTAAAATGTTTACCTCGGTGTGAGATACGGGATCAGTGGATGGAATGTCTTGCCCCTGTGTAGAGTGTGGAACATGATACTCTAGGGCGTCGCTACCGGCATAAAGCATCAACTGCAAGTTTACAAAATTAATATATTAGCTCAAACTATACATATGTGTACAAAGAGGAAAATAAATGAAGAATTTATTACAATTAACCATATACATACATCACTCAAAAACCCACTGAAGACAACATCTGACGAAAGACCATAGCATGGACGACCACACGATGTGCACTCGTGAGGCTCAAAAGTAGGCTGGGAATGTGCTGATGGTGCTGCACTAGTAGATGGTCCTGCAGTAGAGGGTCCTGCACCAGTGGGTGGTACCGTACTAGACGATGGTCCTGCACCATGAGGACCTGGTGTATGTACCACACCAGGGACAGATGTCCCTTCCTCACCCATATTCTGAACCATAGTGCTATGGCGAACAACAGCCCGTGCCAAACTCAAAAATGCCTCACGTGTCTGTGGAATAACATGATGTACAAGTGGGACACCTAG
The DNA here is from genome assembly GCA_001517045.1 of Pseudotsuga menziesii. Classification (NCBI taxonomy): domain Eukaryota; kingdom Viridiplantae; phylum Streptophyta; class Pinopsida; order Pinales; family Pinaceae; genus Pseudotsuga; species Pseudotsuga menziesii. Next base: position 26,141 of record LPNX010306285.1, read on the forward strand.
CCCAGGAAACTGCCTGTGAGGTGCAGGGATAGGGCGATCAACGTCTCGAAGCCTGGCATTGGGTCGGTTTTGGGGAATCCCCCCACCGATCCCCTGAAACTGCAATATATCAAAATAGTTTACGTGTTTTCCCAACACAAACTCTGCATACATATTCCGAAGGAAGTACAACGGGATTTCCCTGTTGTTGTGTGGTGGCATATCAAAAACCATATACCATCTGTCCATCCAGTTATCAACAAATGGTTGATATGTGCACCACTCGATAGAGATATGAGGCCTATTTTCATTTGGGATTTCCCTCGTGCGAGGGTCCCTAAACAATGAAAATATATGCTCTTTGGTGATTTTCAACTTTTTTGTTGCATTGTAGCTAAGCCCATCAGCGTACTCATGTCTTTTTTTTTCTCTATATGAAGTAATATCATATAGTATGTTGTTTGACAATGTGATAGTCTCAACAATTGCATCCAAAGTGGATGCAAGTGAACGTCAAATTCTATCACCACTAAAAGAAGTACTCAAACCTCTCAACTGGGCAAGCTCAATCAATATTTCCGCATTGGGGTCCATAGCCGCAACTGCAATAAAAAAATCAATAAGAAAATAATTAGAAACGTATACATGGTATATAATGAAATCTCTTCAAAATTGAAAATGTAAATTAAGGAAAACATACACAAACTTAAGTTTGACTAATTTTTCAAACGTAAAAAACTATAAACAATAATTAAAGTTTAACACTTTTACTTTTATTTTGTATCTTTATGGTATTGATTTTTTCTTACATAGGTGTTACTGGGAAAATATATTCAACATATCAATTAAATCATTGGCGTGTGGTGGATTCCCTAGCCCCACCAAATCAAATGTCCTTGAGAAAATTGTTAGAGAAGCACAAAATAATATGAAACAAGAAAACTTATTTAGTGAAGTTGTGGAATGTATTTACCTTGACATCATAAATCCACTAAAACATGACCACCTCAAAAACTGTTAAAAACCTAATTTCCATTATGTTTGATGCATAAACAAAACATACACAATTATCATTCTCTAAAGATTGAATTACATTCCGGTATGTTCTAAAAACCGTTTTAAAGTGATATTCAACCTCTACTTTCTTTTGTTGATTATACTCCTCAGTCCACTCTAGCATAAATTAAGAATTGTATGCACCATACAAATGTAATGACTCCCACTCCTTAGCATCTACATGTACAAGTAATCATTATTTAAATCCAAATTTACAATATTTAGGATTAGAACAATTGTTACAAAAAATTTGAGTATACCTCTTATCCTCTTTGAAGACCCTCCACCCTCTAATCTTTCTCCTTAAAAAAATTGATCTTGGTTATTGCCCCATAATCATGGAGCTTCAAAATGCAATTGAGGTAAGTACTCACTCAAATGAACCATTATCTGAAATACCATGTACCCCTCAGCCATAGATCCTTCTAGATGAACTCTTTGTCTCACAAAATGTTTTAGAAACTTCATATATCTCTCCGCAAGCAACATTGTATGGATATGGATAGAACCACATTCTTCAATCTCTTCTACTAGGTGTATAAGGTAATGCTCTTGAGAATTAAAAAAGATAGGAGGGAAGTGCATTTGAATATCACACATCTAAAGTCACACAATTATAGGGTAAAAATTGACCAAAAAAAAAGCATTGGGTGATTGAATTACCTTGTTGGATGACAATGCACGAGTGAAATCTCCTCCCCTCAACCTGAATCAGCTCCTGCAACAATCCCAAGTAGTGGTCTTGCTCCAAACGCTCCAATGCCCATCGAATTCGTGTTCTTGATTGTGAAAATGGGCCGCGGGTTCGGGACTATGTATTTAATTTTTTTTTTTTATGATTTGCAAATCACGTACGCGTTTTATAACTACATATCACGAGTGCATTTTGTAGTTATATAACACGTACGTGATATGGCTTCCTATCCTACATGTTCCATGACATGTCAGGCTCGGGTTGAACCATACCAAGTGCTATGTCAGGCTCGGGTTGATGTATTTTTTGGTAACATGATCTTGTTTTTGAAAACTAGGATTGCATCTTAAAGGTCCCTCATCTTCTTGCACTGACCCTTACGCATTCTCGGTCATCATCGTTTCTCATTGGTATTACCTTGCTTATTAATGTTGTGTGGGCTCTTGTAATGGGTAAGGTTAGGGTGTTGTTAGTGATAATTTATTGCCTGCTCATGTTTGCAAAATTATCTAGGCAATTGGTTTTGTGTGGTTATTGTTGATAATGCACATGTGTTCTCTTCCATGTTTCCTAAGTTGAAAAATGTTTTTGACTTCCCCCCATTAAGTTTTCTGGGTGGTGTGTGGGCCCTTACTGGCATTTTCTTTTGTGGTATATGGAATGCTTGCTAACATGGCGTTTTTATTGTGTGGAGAGGATTTAGGGTTGCATTGTTCTTACCTTGTGTTGCAAGATATTTTTCTTCCATGGAAAGCATGGAATGACATTGTAGGTTGCTTCTTGGGTTTTGAAGAAAATTTGGTCTGTTGCTTGTATTTCTCTTTCTACTATAATTTGGAACTGTTGGTGGGTGATTATTCCTAATTATTATAGCTAATCTTGCAGTGCTCTTTATTGTATTTTTTTCTTGACATGTGTTCCTTCTTCCATTCACCACCACTTGTACATTAATGTTGTCGCTCTATGTTACAACGAGAAATTCCTATGGCTTGGGGTACCACAATAGACAGCTTGACTCCAGAAATCAATCTTTTCCAATATGCAATAGAAAGTAAATGTCTAACACTAAAGGATCAGACCTCGTACCTTATTCTGAACGGTTGAAGTAGATCCCCGTTGAGCTTTCCAACTTTAGCTTGAATTGATAAATTACTTCCTCAACAACAAGTAAACAATACAAGCATACTATATATCATGGTGTTAGATCTATTCTCGCATATATAATCAACAATGTATAATCATTTGAAATAATCCCATGGATAAAATATTCATTCAAACACACATTATTGGACAGTAAAAGATATTTCTATTAATATAAATCAGAGATTATAATAGATACAACCTCTGATGGCACGTTTGTGAACCGGAGGAACTGAATCCCCCACTTGGGCCTCCACCACCTCAATCCTCCATCTCTCGATAGCAAGCTCACAAACAAAAGGCAAGCTTGGGAAGAACACAAAAGTGCTCCTAGGGACAAAGGGATGCAGACTCAAGCATAAGTTCCGGCAACAATGGACTATAGTTTCTTTGCTCTCAATTCTCTCATATGCCTTCAATGTACCATAGAG